>CM031239.1:448803254-449403254 GCA_018340775.1 Taxus wallichiana var. yunnanensis
GATCATTACCGACTAATCCCAATTGTTATTCGTGTTGTAGAGTTACTTGTAGATTTAAGGTAATATTGTATGTTGGTGGGGTTTGCGTTATATAAACATGACACTATTCTTGTGTTAGGGATGCCTCCTACCACGATTGATGCTATAGTTCAAATTGGTTAGTTCCATATATGTTCCATGAGTCGATCATTACCGACCGATCCCAATTATTATTTGTCTTGTGCTATACTAGCAAATACTACGAGTTAGGTGAGCAAAGATCTTAGGATCTAGAGTTTGTTGAGCATTCTCGCTTGTGAGAAAGCTATTTGTATTTCCATGTGTAGCAATTTGTGATTGAATAAAGATTGTTGAGTTCAGAGTTCCATAGTTTGTGTTTGCATTTTATGCACGGTACTCAATGACTCTTTTGAGGGTTGTGTGGTGTAAGAAATCTTGTAATAGGGAACCCTAACCACGAATAAGTATTGCGAGAACATATGACACACAGAAGAATACCTCTTGGAAGCGTTAGAGCATAAAGATTAACAAAGATGTTGAGAAGAATCCAAGTAAGGTTGGATGGAATTGAGACTGCACAACATGAGAGGGGCTGCTCTTTGAAGATGTAAGTGAAGGTGGAGGAGCACTAGAAGATTAGTTTTAAGATCTTGCATATGAAATAGAGCGGATATTGTTGCAAGCTATGGTTGGACAATCTAGGCTATTTAGGAGTTTCGTCCGGAAGATCTAATTGATTGGATCACAAAGATGGAGAAATTATGAGTATGAGTTATTAGAAGACCCAAAGAGAGTAAGGTTTACTTCGCATGAAGTTAAATGGAAATGCATCCTTATGGTGGGATCATGTGTAGATGGGAAGGAAGAGAAGAGGCAAAGACAAAATAGAGACTTGGCGAAGGATGGTTGCAAATTTGAAAAGTAAGTTTTTACCTTCTAGTTACCAGCTGGATTTGCTTAAGAAGTTGCATAATTTAAGGTGTTGGCGCCATTTTGAGCTTACACCTTGTTGCCCTAATTTTTCCTTCACTATGCTTGCTCTGAAACGTTTTTCCTTTTGAATTGATGGTCTGCAACTTTTCCCCTCCAGTCGAATGCTTTGAAATGCTCACAAACTTGTTGATTTGCCCTAATTTGAAAGGAACCTCCATATGTGCCTGTTTTGTGCCCCAATTTTTCCAAATCTGCGGGCTCTGCCATTTTTCCTTTTTGCTCGATTGTGAAAGTTCAAAATTGATCGATTTACACTTGCCTTTGAAAATCCAATTCCATGATAAAAATGCTTTAAAAACATGTTTCAGTTGGTTCAATTTCAAAAATTTGCCGTCCTTAGCGAAAAAATCGAATTCTAGGGCATCCTTGGCATTTTCTATGTTTTGACGGTCAAACGGGCGTCATTTTCCCATCAAATTCTTTCTCATCATTCATCGGCAATGTGGTTTGTTCTAATTGGCTGAGGGACGACGGATAATTGTTTTAACTTATCGCTTTTTGCTTTTTTGGCAAAAGGGCAAATTTGGTCCCATGGCTCCGCTTCACTCTGATTGGTTCTAATGTTGCTTACGTGGCGCTTTTTGATTGGAGGAGGAGCGGCGGATCTTTTTGAGAACTTGTTCTTTTTAGCTACTTTGGCTAAAAGTTTCAAATTACCCCTGTGGCCCCGCCAAGTGCTAATTTGCCTATTTTCAAGCGGCGGGAAAATTTCTAAAATTTTGCCCAAAATGATGACGTGTCTTCTTTCGATTGGGCGGGAAGCGGCGGGTATTTTTGGTGCTCTAAGGCATTTTGGAACAATGTCAAAACGAAGAAAAATTCCTAAGGCTTGCGACCAATCGAATGGGACATGTGGGTAGGATCGGGGGTAGAGGGGATGCGGATTGGCGGTCGACTTAGAGAATTTTTGCCTTTTTGGGCAAAAAGTATTAAAATGAAGTTTTCAATGAAAGCTTGCAGCCAATCCGATTGAGACACATGGCCATATTTTGAAAGGTCGAAGGGGAGTGCGGGCCGTCGGTGAGTTTGAAAACTTTAAAGTTTTTTGGGAGTTGAAGTAAAGTTTAAAACAAGGTAATGAGCTCCGAACCAATCAACGATTGACACGTGGCGGGAATTGAATCGAGAGGTGCGAGCATGCGGGGTAATTTGGAAAAATTTCCTTTTTCCAAAGAAGGGTAAAATGTGCAGAATCGCGATTCCAATGGGGCCCACCTCGGGATGCATGCCAGGCTTGTTTCTCAAAGGCAGAGGGGTGGAGGAAAATGTCAAAATTTTCCTTTTTCTCCCGAAAAGTTTAAAAGGTAAAATGAAGCCCCCAAGCCCGTTTTCAATTGTGACATGTGGAGGGCTCAGATTAAAGGATAAAGGAAGATCAACGTAACTGTGCATTTTACAGTTTGGCCGCCATTTGAGTTCCAAGAAGCTTGGAGATGCATTTTTGCATCAATCTTCACTAAATTTTCGGCAAATTCATGTCGTTGTTGCCTTCAAGGATCAATGGAATCGATTTTGAGGCTCAATTTGTAGATCTAAGGTATTTTTGAAATGAAATTTGGTTTGGGCTCAAGCAAGCACGTGAAAAGTCAAATCCAAGAGTTGCGGGGTGAATTTGGAAGGAGAAAGCGTGATGAACGGAAAAGGGCTCGCATGACTTGAGGATGAAAAACGTGCATCCACAGAGGATAATGATTCAAAATATTTGCAATGATTCGACCTTTTGAATCACTCCGCAATTTGGTTGCAAATATGTTAAATGTCCCTTTCTATAAATCATGAGGAATTTTGTAACAAACTTGATGCCTTGGCATATTCTTTCCTTGGGAAAGAAGGCTCGAATGTAATTGAATGCTATATATTGCATGAATTTGTCATGCAAAGGGTTGGAAGAGTTTGGAAAAGCCTGAGAAACTTAGAAATTTCACGGGAAAATCTGGGAAGAAGCCCATACTCTGAGTGACCACCTGAGAAGCTCATATCATTCATTCTGTATCAGATTTCAAATCATGTTAAGTTGGTTGCACATGTATAGCCATTAACAAGCTCTGAGATTGTTTCAAAACATTTCCCCTGATAAATCTGATCATTTTTGAGTTATTCTGTGTTGTCTCGGGAAAGATTTGTGAATGCTTACATTTCAGAATGCTTTTCAATTTGTGTTTCTTGTTTCCTATTGCAGTCTTGTGCTTAGAATCTCTCTTGATCATACATGATCTCATTATTGTGATAGTTTAGTGGCATTTGCAATCTCACATTCAGAAGAGCTTTCATCTGATGAAGATTTAAACAAATTTAAAACCACTTCACCTTCCTTTGATTTCAGAGATTGTTTGTAAGCCTTTGGGTGTACCTTAGGCATGATCAAGTAGTGATTACTAAATGCTTCATTAATTCATTCTAACTCAATCTTTTGTGATAGATAAATCAAAGATTGTGTGGAAGAGTGCAGATCTGGGTTTCCATTTGATGCACATATCCTGGTTGAAGGAGTGATTAACCATTTTGATGCTTTCTGCATGTTAAGTTCTTTTCCAAGTTTTGCTGAAGTCCTCAAAGAGTTTGGCAGACCTTGGTTTGTCTTGTCTAATCTCCCACCCAAAAATCATTCAAAAAACAACTAGTCCTACCCATACTACCCTTGTTTTGTCCTGTGTATCAAATAAATGCAAACCCCATCAAAATATGCAGAAGCAAATCAGGATTTCGAATGTCTCTAGTAACCTTGCCTTGCATTGAAAATATCTCCATAATCTGGAAGTGACAACTTGTGAAAGACAGATTTGGAGTGTTGATCATATTTTCCCAAGGCCTTTTCATACCATTTGCACAAATTGAGGGATATCTCCATCTCCTTCACCAAACAGAGGTTACATTATAGGTTCTCTTACCTTGGTTGAAAGGCACAACCTAAAGTAGTTAGGATAAGATCACATCCCTCAAGGGTGCTACCCACTCCCCCAAGATTCAAGTGCTAACAAGTCAGATAGATTGCTTTCCCCGGCTGCAAACGACACATAACATCATCTATCTGCCTCTGAGTGTCTTGCTAAATCCATGATGCTTTGCTTGAGCTTTGAGGAAGGTTAACTTTGGGTACCAACATAAGGCAAGGAGAATAAAGTGTAATAGATTACATGGAGGAGTTTTAAAAAATTTCCATTAGGTCGATTGTGTTGGGGATGATAAGGAGAATATAGAAAGGTATTCAAATCGCTTGAGGTTGAGCATACAAGATGAGTTTGGGATGGTTATATTACAGTCAATAAAGGAGCCTATCAATGTGCATTGAAGCTGAAAGAGAGGTTGTCGAAGAAGGAAACTAAAAACATAAGGCAAGGAGATAAAAGTGTAATAGATTACATGGAGGAGTTTTAAAAACTTTCCATTAGGTCGATTATGTTGGGGATGATAAGGAGAATATAGAAAGGTATTCAAATCGCTTGAGGTTGAGCATACAAGATGAGTTTGGGATGGTTATGTTACAGTCAATAAAGGAAGCCTATCAATGTGCATTGAAGCTGAAAGAGAGGTTGTCAAGAAGGAAACTAAAAACAATCGGGCTTAGTGATGCAAAGTAGCTTCCTAGGTGATCAAGAAATATTGTATTGACCAAAAAGAAGCGAAACCTTTAAATAAATCCAATAGTTGGAGAACTCAAGAACACATGCACAAAAGTTGGAAGTTTAATGTTCTTATAATTTTGTCTAGGCGAATGAGCGTGGCAATTGCGCAAGACGAGAGAACATCCATAAGTAGAATATGCAAAGGGACTTGATAAATGGTACACACGAGAGAAGATTGCGCCGATGGAAAACATGTTAAGGGTCTAATTACATGCAAGTGCATAAAACATGGACATAGTAGAAGAGGGTGCACAAGGCTAATTCCACAGAAATGGTTGAGTACTCGGGCACATGTTCAATGTCAAATGGTTGTGCAATAACATTACACAAGATCATGATATTTTCAGATGACTTCTTGGATTTCGGAAATTAGGAGCTGACCTAGGCAACTACCAATAATATCATAAGAGAAGTGATTGTCTAGGGACATTTCGACAAGTTAGAGTTAAGACTTATCGTGCGAGTTATCTTGAAAGTCAACAAAGGATGATGGTGAGATCTCTAACAAATCAAAGAACTAGAGTAAGGAGTAAAGAAGGCTAGAATTGTTGGGAGTTGTGGTGGATGGCAGGAGCTAGCTTGTTGCAATTAAGAAGTAATGAAGCTCGAAGATTTAGAGAGCTAGAAGAATCAAATGAAAAGAAGGATCGAGCCATTAGAGATTAGTGATTAGAGAGAGATGCCATGTCCCCTTTTTCGAATTGAATAAGTTAGAAGACTCTTAGCCTATTTTTATTTCCTGTAGGCTAAAGGGGTGGTGCAAGGGAAATAAATTAATAATTTAACTTAAGTTGGCCAAAAGTAACTTTATGTTATATCATAAAAAGGTGACTTATGTTTTATTATTAAAATAAAGGTAAATTTTGATAAAGCGACTCAACAAGGAAATAAAAGAAAGGGACATTGCTTTATGAGTGCGTGAAAATAAAATTATAAAAGTGGGGCCAAACTCCTTCGCACTTCCATGTGCCTCTATGCATGGAGTAGCAATATTGAAATCAACAAGGACTTCCTCTTTCTTATAACTCAAAGGATCAACCAGAACCCAAACCTTTATGTTCACATAATCTTGAACTTGCAATAAAAGATTTGTGTGCCCTATGTTACTCAATGAGTTCTTCACATTATCACCCATTATATTATGAGGCATCAAACATGACATATGATCATTCTTTTCAACAAGCTGCCCATAATGACACAAGTATAGCAGCGACATAGGAGGAGATAAAATGTGATCATTTCTATCATACCTTGGGCTGCCAAAAAGGAGCTCACCCTTATTTTGTTGGTACTTGTTTGGAACATCTTCAGAACTCTCTCCAAGGTTATAAACTCCCTCAATCTGCCCCTCATTGATTGCTGTTTGGGAAATTCCAGCGAATTGAAAGTAATTATGAAGAACTAGAAGTGCCCTTCCTTCATGGACATACCCTTCCATAATGTCATCCTTATATACTTCATGCAAATCTGATTTTTCTTCTCCAATTTTCTGCAACATGCCATCATTAGAAATCAATGAATCATCATTAAATATCAAAGGATTTTTACCTTCCAACTCGTGCTTCATGACTTCCTTCTCTTCCCTAGGCTCGTGCTTCAGATTTCATCAAACCCTTGGCCCTCCATATTGTTGTTCTGAAAATCAGTCAAGGGCTCATCCTTAGGGAAAATGATAGGTACTTCTACCTCTTTCTTTGGAGATACTTGTTGCATCAAAAACCCTTTTTGGTTCTTCATCTAACAACACCTCTCCATGTTCTTCAACATGGTCTTCTTGGGACTCCACCTCAAAGCCCTCTCGCAGATCTGATTTTCTTTTTCTTCTTGTGTAGCTTGTGACCTAGGCTTGGGCTTTGATCTTCCCTTGCTTACTCCCATGAACTCAAGAAAATCACATGGTATCACAAATCCTCTCCGGAAGATCCCTTTATTCCTCATACCATGTAGCAATGTTGTCCACTTTGGATGGCTGGGTATTATTGACTTCCTTTGAGGAGCTCCTTCCACTCTTCGGACCTTGAATGGTATGGATCAATTGAGCCATTTTATTGGCCAATATTTTTTGCCCGAGGGCAAGATTTTCAAATCTAGCATCACCAAAAAATCTATCTGCCATTTTATCTTCTCTTTCTTGATAACAAGATGTAGCTTTTATTACTTTCTTACATGAAACCCTTGGGCTAGGAATACCAAGCTCTGATACCATTGTAATGTCCCTTTCTAGGGCTGATCTGGAAAGTGAGGGTTTGCCACAAACCCAAATGCAAGAACTCAGATTTTTGTAACAACATTCAAAACCCTAGCAGCCAACTGAAACCACACACTTAGGGTATCAAAATCAACTTAGAAAATTAATTAATATCCCTCTAGGGCAGCAAACTCTTAGGAGCAACCATTCACATGCAAAATCTAGCCAAAATGATATAGAATGATCCCAAATAATTTAATCAACCAAGTAGAAATTATTCCAGCCAATATACTTCACAAATTATGGAGAAATAAGTGCCAACACACAACTGTAATTATTAAAATAATCAACAAAAGTATAGTCCACAAAATTAGCTAAAAATGAGGTCTCCAAACCCCAATAAAATACCAAGTGATAGATCAGCCTTATAAATTAGGAGAAATATGAATATCCACTTGAGACACCAAAATGTGCCCTAGAAGGCACCAAAATACTCTTCTACCCAAGTCGCCACCCTAGGAGAGGGTGCCAAAATGATGTAGAACCCTTGAAATCTCTTCTCCTTCAATGCCCTAGTTGCCCAACCAACAATATAGTCTTCTCGAAGTCCTTGCTTGCCACACCAAAGGATTTTTGCCCCTTAGTGGATTGGAATAGAGCAACCAACTCTAGAATCAAATAGATAAAATTATAATAGTAAAAACATGCCCAAAATGAGCCTATACGGCCCCTTATGTATCCTTATGGTGGTGTCAAGAGTCTTTAGGGAAGAATTCCCCAAGACCGACCTCCTTTAGAAGCTTATTTCATCTTTAAACTTGTACTAAAAGTTCTCCAACCCAACCGACTTGCTTCATAGGAAAAACACAAAGATTTTATGCATACTAAAAACCTAGGCAATCATGAGATAAATCGCCCTCATTTAACTGGTGGGGCTCCTGTGTAAGATGTTTATCAATTTAGTAAGGGTGAATCCTAATAACTATTTTAAGGGTTTTACTTTAATTCCCACAGCTCGTGAACCACAATTGGGCAATTTTGCAGCAAGTAAGCAATTGTTTTGGAATATTTTGCAAAAGGGGGAAATAATAGAATTTAGGAAAGAAGAAAGGAAGATATGATGAATTTAACCAATAGTTATCAGAGTTGGTCTCATCCACACAAATTAAATAAACAGATAAAATCACAACATTCAGCAAAAAGGGAAAGAAATAGACTTCTAACCTAGATTTGAGATAACACAAAGTTTATCTAAAACCTTAAATAGAAGTGATGAGCAAAGCACCGTAGACACAAAGTTCTCCGGAAATCCACCTTTTATTCAATTCCCCATTTTCACAGAAATTACACAAGGGTTTCAAACAAAGTTTGAAACTCGAGAAAAATCAAAATACTCTTGCTAAACAAATTCTGATGAACAAGTTGTGATCGTTTAACCCGTAGGCTCTTCCTCTATTTATAGTGCATAGAGGGCAATTACAAATAGGAAGCTTTTAATGAATTTCCCATGTGGAAGCTATAGAAAAAGGAGACAGTTGGCAATCCTTCTCCTAGAATCCCTCTTTGCATGACATGCATGATTTACAACTGAAAATAGAACCTTCTATTTTGCATGTTTGCCACCTATTTCCAAGTAATTGACTTCTTCCAGTAACTTGAAGTAATGGCTTTTAAACCAATCACTTAAGTTTTACAATTCAATTGATTACTCAATTACTTTGTTGGAGAAAATAAGAGAAAGAAAAAGAAAGAGGAGAAGAAATTAGAAGAAAGTTGCAACACTCTCAGTCTTGTTCTTCTTCCATACTCTGCATGCTGATCCAACCTGTATTGCACTTCCGCCTCATGAATGATTTGGATGATATCTCTACCTTGAATCTGAGATGCTTTTTCTCCTACATGCGGTTGACTCTTTGCCTTTGATTCTCACCAAACTGGATCTGAGAGCAATTGACCATGATTTCCTTGTGGGTGTTGCCTCGACTGTCTTCTCCTTTTATCCTTGAAGCTTTTGCAGTTCTTCTCCAAGTATGTGCACCAGTAAAATGCTTGCTGTAAACAATTTGGACAAAAATCATCACCTTTTATTTTTAATTGCATATGAGAAATTTTGAATTCTGAAAGCACTCCAGTGAAGGAAAATATAAGTAAATTCAATGAAGGCTTCAACTGGAAGATTGGGAGCACATGCACAAGCTTCTAAAAGGGATTTTGCATGTAATGACTTCCTCCCTATCTTTGGCGCCAACACTTGCTAAAAATAATAAAAGAAATTACTTTTTTAGCATGAAATTATGCCAAAGTGGGTCGCATTTTTGGCTAAAATTTGTGTGGAAAACATGAAGGCAAGGCAGCGTTAAATTTCAACCTGCCAGGCAGCTCCAAGTTTCACACTTTTCACTTAAGTTATTGTGTTAAATCTCAATCCTGAATTTGCAGCAGCTCCAAAACGTGAGACTTGCATAAGTGAATTAGCTAACTTTTGTGTGAAAAACATGAGGGCAAGACAGTGTTAAATTTCAACCTGCCAGGCAGCTCCAAGTTTCACACTTTTCACTTAAGTCATTGTGTTAAATCTCAACCTGCCGCTGGCAACTTCAAAAAGTGCGACTTGCATAAGTGAATTAGCTAACTTTTGTGTGAAAAACATGAGGGCAAGGCAGTGTTAAATTTCAACCTGCTAGGCAGCTTCAATTTCCACACTTTTCACTTAAGTCATTGTGTTAAATCTCAACCTGCCAGCAACTTCAAAAAGTGCGACTTGCTTAAGTGAATTAGCTAACTTTTGTGTGAAAAACATTAGGGCAAGGGAGTTTTAAATTTCAACCTGCCAGGCCCCAATTTCCACACTTTTCACTTAAGTCTTGACGTTAAATTCCAACCTGCTGGGCAGCTCCAATTTCCACGCTTTTCACTTAAGTCCTTGTTTAAATTCCAACCTGCCGGTTAGCTCCAGCTTCCAAAATTCCACGACTTGGACTTGAAATTAAATTCCCAAAATTGACGTGGAAAACCAAGTGGAAGGGAAGCTTTGAAAAATTGCGACATGCAACTGCAGACAATAAATTGCTTCCCAAAACCGTGACTTGCACTGAGAGATTTGTATGAAAATTTGAAGAGGGTAGTGTATGAGTTATAGAGGCTATTGCATTCCTTGATTTGCAGACAAGACCATGACTTTACCATGACTTTCCCTATATTTTTCAAAACACTTCATCCTTTCCTCCATAGCTGCATTGAAAATAGCTTGAACACCAGCGTAATTAATTAATTATCCGCTTGTCTGAGGTAAAGAATGACTTCTTAAAAACCCTAGGCTCAGCACTTGTTAGGTAGAAGAAGAAAGAAAAAAGACCAAGGGAATTGCCATGGGATGCAGATCACGGAGAAAGACCAAAACACAACACAAAAAATAAAAAAAAACAAAATACTTGACAAAAGTTGCAGACAATTGCTCAAAAAAATTTTTCCCAATTAGCTGGTCTCAGTAAAAAACTCCCTCCCCATGTGAATGCTCCACTTAAGGTGAAAAGTAATAATACCGGTGTGGTGTGGTAATGATGGGGAGTGGTGGTTTATATAACCTAAAATTTCCTAATTTTAGCTCAATCTATTTTTAAAAGAACCTTATTTATTTAATAAATAAATAAAACGCTTTCAGACAAAGTCTAGTGAAGGGATTGAGTGAGCTTTAGCATGTGGGTATTTGTCGAATTTGGCTTTTATGACTCTCTGGGGATACCTTAGAGCAATGCAAACAACTGCAGGCAAAACAAAACACAAAACACAACCCATTACTTGAAAAGAATGAAAAATTTAAAAGGGTAGTCCCAGATTTCAGGGTGAAATCTCGGGACACCAGTTGGCTCCGTCTGTGGACATCTTTACTTCTATGTCAAAATGAAAGAAGTGAAGATGAGATCCCAACATCTCTGGTTTCGTGTCTTGTCTATTGGGTTTAGGTCGAGCCAAAAACAAAAAAAAACAAAAACAAAAAAGAAAAGAAAAGAAAACAAAAAAAATTTTATTTATGTACACACAGGTTTTACCTTGTATCTCAGTTTCTGAAGAACTTCAAATGCTGCCCATTGAAAGGAAACGGTAACTCAATTCCATCCTGGTAGGCAAGGATGAAAGTATCCATTCCGGCAGTTCTCTTGATCATGAAGGGCCCTTTCCAGTGAATCAATTTTTCGTGCATGCCCTTCGGTTCGTTTCTCTTGTCCCACAAGAGTACCCAGTCTCCGATCTCAAACTTCCTTTCTTTGGCCTTCTTGTCAAATACCTTGGGCAAGTCCTCATCAACTTCATCTTGTGGTGGCTCATCCTTTCTTCTCTCTGTGGTGGGTAAGTCTTCATCAACTTCCTCCGTACCCAGATTTACTTATCATGCATTCCTAAGGAAGAACTATCACCATATTCTTGTTCTTCTTCAGTATTGATCATGCTTGTCGAAAGTCTCCTCTAAGGAAACTAAACCCTTGGGGATTTTGTTACCTTTCAGTTGGATTATTCCACTACTGTCATCATAATCTAGATCATGTTTCACTGATGTTTGTTGTCGTGGTGGTGATTTACTCCCTTCAACATACAACTCGTCAAAGTTGTCTTGTTCCAGAAATGTAGATGTTTGTTTGTTTGTCATCATTAAAATCTGCCACTGTTCAACATTATCAGGGACTTTGGGGCGGTAGACCATCTCCACTTTATAGTTTCCTTGTCTGAATATGGACGGTGGTCTATCCGGATTTAATAGTGCAATGTGACTGCCAAAGAGTCTACCTTGGAATTCTGATTTATTGGAATGAAGTCGATAGAGAAGGCTGCAAAATTGAGTGTGGCAGAAAGCACTCTATCTCTGTAATGCTTCAGCTTATCTCTTTTGACTTGTTTTTCCTCAAACTTGCTTTACTATAAGCTCAACATCTCCTTGGGCTTTGAGGAGTTTTACTCCTTTCTTTCTAGCTTGCTCCATTCCTAGTAACAATGCTTCATACTCCATCGTATGTTTGGTGTTCTCAAACATCACTTGTGGGAGTATGGGAATATCTCATGATCTGGAGATATTAATAAAATGCCGGCTCTTGATCCAAAAGAACAACAATTGCCTTTAAACTCCAACGTCCAAACTTTTTCCTCTTCTTCGCTAGCTCGCTCGGTTAAAAGTTTTGGCTCTGGAACGTCTTTATCCATTTCCAAGAAGTATACACTACACCGTCAAGACCTCGAAAAAGAATATGAGATCTAGGATCTTTAGATTTTTTGTAACCGTACTTTAGACTTCTTTTCTGGCTCTAGCTTCTGGTTTATTCCTTTGATAGGAATATGAGCACAAGACCAATCCATCTTTACTTCTCCTCCCAACTCTTTGCAGAAGTTTCTGCTCAGCAACATCCTGTAGGAGAGACATGAATATCTACAACTAAGATTGTCATCTTTAATCTTTTATCGTGAAAATTGCCAAAACAACTTGTGCATCTTTGATTTGTCCAATTAAAGGGACTTGTCTTTCCATGGAATAACACCTTCCTATTGTCTTTGTCAAAGTAAGCCCAAGAGCATCTGCAACTTTAGCTGACATGACATTGTCAGAAGCACCTGAATCTAAAATGTAATTGCTTAACTTGAAACCATTAAGCAATAAGGAGACATAGAAAGGTTCTACTCTTTTAGAAGATGATGGAGGGTTAACAATTGCAGCGTTGTTTTGGGAAGGAGTATCTTGGGTTTAGGAAAAAGGCTTTTGATGCATTGGATTGTCCTGGTGATTGCACATATTTAACTAGCCTATTTAGCTGCTTAGAAAGGCTCTCAAGTATTCAGCTTCTGACATTTGAACTCTGGTTTTCTTGACATGATCAATAATGTCAAAAGAAGGAATAGATTCAGATACTTGAGCTGCTTTCTGTGGTTGAGATGAAGAACTCACATTCTTATCTCTGGGAGCTAAGGAAGAAGGTAAAGGGCTTCCCCTTCTTTGTTCATCAGCTAATGCCTCAGCTTGGCGAGTTTGTGATCTTGTAAATACTGCATATGTATGACCATGATCATCTTCAAGAAGCTCTTCATAGTCATGTTCAATTTGTAGTTTAGGTAATTAATGTTGGAGTCGCCAACAGGACCTACAAAATCATCATTCTCGAGCTGATCAGTGACAACTTCCTTGGTCTTCTTCATTCATCTCCACATTGTTTCTGGGAGCAACTTCAATTGCTAATCTTTGGGAACCAACAATGCGGTTCCGGTTGTTGAAATTCCGAGCAGGGGCAGTGTTGTTGCCCTGAGCCATTTGAGCCATTTGTTTCTTCATCTGCAACATCTCATTTGCTAATTTTTGCAATAGTGAATCAAAAGTAGTAGCAGAGGATGAACTTTCAGCTCTAGAAGTGTTGCTCTTTATCTTTCCAGCCATGATGAGGTCATCTTCAATTTCAACCACCATGTTTTGAGTGCTAACAAGTCAACAGGACGTGCTCTTTTGAATCGATATAGCTTACTTTAAGGAAGTAAAGCATTGATGAAGAATACCTTTTGATTCTCATCATTCAGAGAAGCAAAAGCCGGAATTTTGTAAAGTAATATTTGGAATTTTGCAATAAAATCCCGCATGTGCTCATGTGGCTCCTTTAGCTGAGTCAGTTGAGTTATCAAGTACTGGAATCTTCACTGCTTGAATATCTTTAGAATGCATCTCGCATATAGTAGCCTCGATTGGTTATGGTGCCAGTGTGCTAACCGGTAAAACCATTCTCCAGCCAAGTCATGCAGGGTCTCTATGAAGAGTCTGACATATACATCTTCATGTTCCACTGCAAGCACTCCACAGGATATGAAAAACGCAGCCAAGTGGTCATCTGATTCTGCTTTCCATCTCCAAAGAATTTTGGAAAATTCTTTCTCGTCCCTTTAGGTAGATCATGCATAGGAAGTTAGATTCAGAGGTCAAAGGTTGCACCCCATGGAACAGGTGTTGTAGGGGCAAGTGGCTGATTTTGCATCATGAAAGGAACACATCTTCTTCGAGAATAGACTTGGTGAATAATCCCAACTCTTTGGATTATGTTGGAAGTGATCCGGATCCGGAGGAGTTTGCACTCTTCTTCCTGGTGAAAGACTGGATCTGCGGCTCCTAACTTGAGGAGGATGATTGAAATTAAACTGCTCTTGCAATCTATAAAATGATCAGTCCTTCCTTGAGCCTCTGCTAGACCGAGTGAATGGGCGTTCAACCAGGTTGAGGTTTAATATAAAAGGGAATTGGAAAGAAAAGGCTCTGATCTGCTAATTTGTTGTTCCCCAGCAGAGTTGCCAAAAACTGTTGGCTAGATTTTATGCACAACTAAAAACCTAGGCAGTCATGAGATAAATCTCCCTCATTTAATGATGAGGCTCCGTGTAAGATGTTTATCAATTTAGTAAGGGTGAATCCTAATAACTATTTTCGGGGTTTTACTTTAATTCCCATATCTTGTGAACCACAACCGGGCAACTTTGCTACAAGTAAGCAAATCAAGCTGGATTTCGAATTTTTTTAGAAAGGGAAATAATAGAATTTAGGAAAGAAGAAAGGAAGATATGTTGATTTAACCAATAGCTATCAGAGTTGGTCTCATCCACACAAATTAAATAAACAGATAAAACTCACAACATTCAACAGTAAGGGAAAGGATTAGCAAAGTTGGTCATGAGATAAATCTCCCTCATTTAATGATGAGGCTCCCATGTAAGATGTTTATCAATTTAGTAAGGGTGAATCCTAATAACTATTTTCGGGGGTTTTACTTTAATTCCCATATCTTGTGAACCACAACTGGGCAACTTTGCTACAAGTAAGCAATTGTTTTCGAATTTTTTGCAGAAAGGGAAATAATAGAATTTAGGAAAGAAGAAAGGAAGATATGTTGGATTTAACCAATAGCTATCAGAGTTGGTCTCATCCACACAAATTAAATAAACAAATAAAACTCACAACATTCAGCAGTAAAGGAAAGGAATAGCTTCTAACCTAGATTTGAGATAACACAAAGTTTATCTAAAACCTTAAATAAAAGTGATGAACAAAAGCACCGTAGACACAAAGTTCTCCGGAAATCCCCTTTTATTCAATTCCCTAGCTTTTCATAGAAATTACAAGGGTTCCAAGTAGAAATTACAAAGGGTTTCAGACACAAAGTCTGAAAAATCAAGAATGCTTTGCTAAACAAATTCTGATGAACAAGTTGTGATCCTTTAACCCATAGGCTCTTCCTCTATTTATAGTGCATAGAGGGCAATTACAAATAGGAAGCTTTTAATAAATTCCCCATGTGGAAGCTATGAAAAAGAGACACTTAGCAATCCTTTCTCCTAGAATTCCTCTTTGCATGACATGAATGATTCACAACTGAAAATAGAACCTTCTATTCTGCATGTTTTCCACTTATTTCCAAGTAATTGACTTCTTCCAGTAACTTGAAGTAATGACTTTTACACCAATCACTTAAGTTTTACAATTAAATTGATTACTCAATTATTTTTCGGAGAAAATAAGAGAAAGAAAAGAAGAAAGAGGGGAAGAAATTAGAAGAAAGTTGAGATGCACTTCCGCCTCATGAATGATTTGGATGATATCTCTGCCTTGAATCTGAGATGCTTTTTCTCTTGCATGCGGTTGACTCTTTGCCTTTGATTCTCACCAAACTGGATCTAGAGGAACAGATTGATTTTTCTTGTGGGTGTTGCCTCTGACCTGTCTTCTCCTTTTATCCTTGAAGCTTTTGCAGTTCTTCTCTAGTACGTGCACCAGTAAAATGCTTGCCGTAAACAATTCAGACAAAACTCATCACCTTTTATTTTTAATTGCATATGAGCAATTTTGAATTCTGGAAAGCACTCCGGTGAAGGAAAATATAAGTAAATTCAATGAAGGCTTCAACAGAAGATTGGGAGCACATGCACAAGCTTCTAAAAGGGATTTTGCATGCAATGACTTCCTCCCTATCTTTGGCGCCAACACTTGCTAAAAATAATAAAAAGAAATTACTTTTTAGCATGAAATTATGCCAAAGTGGGTCGCATTTTTTGGCTAATATTTGTGTGGAAAACATTCACACTTTTCACTTAAGTCATTGTGTTAAATCTCAACTGGCAGGGAACTCCAAAAAGTGCAACTTGCATAAGTGAAGTAGCTAACTTTTCAGTGAAAAACATGAGGGCGGGCGGTGTTAAATTTCAACCTTCCAGTGCGATGTTAAATTTCAACCTGCCAGGCAGCTCCAAGTTTCACACTTTTCACTTAAGTCATTGTGTTAAATCTCAACCTGGCAGGCAGCTCCAAAAAGTGCGACTTGCATAAGTGAATTAGCTAACTTTTGTGTGAAAAACATGAGGGCAAGGCAGTGTTAAATTTCAACCTGCAAGCAGCTCCAAGTTTCACACTTTTCACTTAAGTCATTGTGTTAAATCTCAACCTGCCAGCAACTCCAAAAAGTGCGACTTGCATAAGTGAATTAGCTAACTTTTGTGTGAAAAACATGAGGGCAAGGCAATGTTAAATTTCAACCTACCAGCAGCTCCAATTTCCACACTTTTCACTTAAGTCTTGACGTTAAATTCCAACTTGCCGGGCAGCTCCAATTTCCACACTTTGCACTTAAGTCTTGACGTTAAATTCCAACCTGCCGGGGCAACTCCAATTTTCACGCTTTTCACTTAAGTCCCGACGTTAAATTCCAACCTTCCGGGAAGCTCCAATTTCCACGACTTGCACTTGAAATTAAGTTCCCAAAATTGGCGTGGAAAACCAAGTGGAAGGGCAACTTTGAAAAATTGTGACTTGCACCAATAATTGCTTTCCAAAAATTGTGACTTGCACCAGGTATTTGCATGGAAATTTGAAGAGGACAGTTGCATGAATTATAGAGGCAATTGGATTCCTTCAATTTGGCAGACAAGACCATGACTTCACCATGACTTTCCCCTGCAAAATATTGCATCCTTTCCTGCATAGCTGCATTGAAAATAGCTTGAATACTAGCGTAATTAATTAATTATCTGCTTGTTTGAGGAAAAGAATGACTTCTTAAAAACCCTAGGTTCGGGCACTGGTTAGGCAGAATGAAAGAAAATACCAAGGGGAATTGCCAGACAGATCACGAAGAAAGACCAAAACACAGACAAAAAGAAAACAAACAAAATACCTGACAAAAGTTGCAGACAATTACTCCAAAATAATTCGCCAATTAGTTGGCCTGTAAAAACCCTCCCCCGGGTGAATGCTCCACATTAAGGTGAAAATTAAAAATAGTGTGGTAACAATGATGGGGAGTGGTGGTTTATATAACCTAAAATTCGCTAATTTTAGCTCAATCTATTTTTAAAAGGAAAGGGACGCATACTAACTTTCTTTTTGAAGGGAGGCCATTGGAAATTGTTACAGAATATAAATATCTGGGGATTGATTTTCACCACAAATTGAGCTGGGAAACATGCAGAGCAAAAAGAATTCAAGGAGGTTGGAAAGCATCATACTCGCTCCAAAATAGATGTAGGAAAGCTGAGCTTTGGGACTGGAATACTAAGAAAACCCTCTTTGGTCTGTTGGTCACTCCGGTGGCCCTTTATGGGTGTGAAGTCTGGGGAAGTAATATGTCAAAGCATGGGTGGAGACAGGTAGAAAGAATCCAAAAACATTTAATCACAAGCACTCTCAAGGTTAAATCAACGGTCCCTTATGAGATTTTACTGGCTGAAGCAGGTATGTTACCAATGGAAGCTTCGGCAATCACTCGGCTAATAAGCTATTTGAAAAAAGTGGAAAGCATGGACAATCATCGTTGGCCCAAAATGGTTATAGAGGATAACCTAGAGCGCAGAAAGAAAACTTGGATGAAGCAGAACACCAAATGGATGGAGAAGTGGGGCATCCACTTCCAGGAGTGCCCTAACAGCAATAGGGAAATAAAAAATTATGTGGCGGAGAAGTTTAGGAACATCATGTGGACAGAAAATATTGGTCGTAAGAAAGCGCACTATATCAAATATTTCAACCCCACTTGGGCTCATGATAACAAAGCTTATTTAAGGGCGGATATCAAAGGTAAGGCTAGGATTATTTTGGCTCAGTTGAGGACCGGGTCACATCATCTTCGCTGTGAAACGGGCAGATGGACTATTCCCAAAGTAGAGTGGGAAAGGAGAACTTGTCTTTTCGTAGTAATACAGGGGTTGTTGAAATAGAATGGCACTTCATCATGGAATGCTCAGCATATGATGACATCCGCTTCCAGTACGAAAATGACTTACAAGTGGACAACCTAGATGAGTTATTTGAGGAAGCAAAGCTTCAAAAGATTGCTAGTTTTGTGCTCAAGATTCACAGTAGGCGAGAGGATTTGGAAAAGAACTTGGTTTCAGCTTAATGTTTCTGCTTTTCTTGGTCCCTTTGACTCTTTAGTCACGTGGACGTCATTAAAATCTTTCATTTCATTTCATTTCAAAGGACCTTATTTAGTTAATAAGTAAATAAATAAAACGCTTTCGAGACAAAATTTGGTGAAGGGATTGAGTGAGCTTTAGCATGTGGGTATTGGTCGAATTTGGCTTTTATAATTCTCTGGGGATACCTTAGAGAAATGCAAACAACTGCAAGCAAAACAAAACACAAAACACGATCTGTTACTTGAAAAGAACGAAAAATTTAAAAGGGGTAGTCCTAGATTTCAGGGTGAAATCTCGGGACACGATAACTATTAATTAAAGAAAGACTAAACTTTAATCCAAGAGTTTCCCTTGTTCATCTTTTTCTTGCCCATGGGAAGAAGAATGGGCAAGAAGTCTTCTAAGTGGATTAGTTCTAATAAGGGGACATTACAACTTTTCCCACTTAAGGAGGGACCACCTCCCGTTTAACATTCTTTTTTTATTTGGGAGTTGGTGCTTTGTACTTTTAGCCACCAACTTGTTATTGTTAACGCTAAAATTGACAATTTGCCTTTTTACAAAATATTACTAAGCTGAAAATAGCAAATTACTACTATCATAACACGAATCTAATTCCATTAATTTATCCCTTAAAGCCCACGGGGAGTAGAAATGGGCCGCAAGGTCTTCAAGTCAAACTCGCTTGGAAAAGGGGACATTACAATTTCGTCTCTCATGGAGTGACAAATGTAAATAATATGCCTCGAGGTATGCTTTTCGAGAAAAATGCAAAATACGCTACAAGGCTTGTCCTAGGTGTACAAGTTCACATCAAAATCATGAAGTGTACTTCCAAATTAAATATTTGGCACACATGTAGTTTTCGAGAAAAATATAAAATATGCTACAGGGAACCTCATGAGCGTGTGCTAGGTGTATAGTTCCATGCCATCCCCATGAACTGAACTATCAAATTAGATTTTGGCACACATGCATGATTTTCGAGAAAAATAGACCATGCACTATGTTCTAGGTGTATAGGTTTACATCAACATCATGAAGTGAACTTCCAAATTAAGTTTTGACACTAGTGCGATTTTTGAAAAAAATTTAATATGCTATAGGGAACCTCTGTTATGTCCCCTTTTCTAAAATAAAATAATTTATTTTAAGTTGGGCCGGTCAATTCTCCATTTTAGGCAACTTTATATTATTATTAATATAAATATATTTTTAATACTCATTTCTTTTGTTGGCAAAAAGGGTAAAAAAAGAAAAAGGAGATGGAATGGGAAAAAAAAACTAAAATGAAACTTATATTTTCATAAAGAGGTTGGTCTTTGGAGTGCATGCTTGAAGATAAAGAAGAAACATATCTCCCAAGGAGGTCGGTCCTCGCGGGGATCATGTTTTAGACATTTGGCACCACATATGACCTATATAATGTGTTCGCTTGACTCGATTGTGCATCATCTTTGTTAAAAATTATAACTTGCATGGTTTTTGGGCTGATTGCTCAATTACTTCCATTTAAGGCGTAAATTCTTTGGTGTGGCTAACAGGAGGACGAAACCCTTGATTGAATAATGACAACTTCTCAATTTATTGGGATTCTTCAAAGTACTTCAAGAGGGTTGATATTGCAGATTTTCAGCAAGGGTTTGATCCTAGAGTGATTTACAGCCCCTCTCCTAGGGTAGCGAATTTCTTGGAGGTGGAATTGGGTGCCATCTAGGGCACATTTCTTCATTTGGAATTGATATTCATATTCCTAATAATTTTAGAGGATAATTGCACACTTTCATGAGAGTTTTGGGGTTTGGAATCTCCATTTCCAGCCGTGTTGTGAGTTGTAATTCTTCTATCATACATTTAATTGCAGTAAATGTATTAGTGTCCCTAGATTTCACCCTAAAATTTGAGACTACCCCAAATTAAATTTTTTTCGTTCTTTTAAAATAACGGGTCGTCTTGTGTTTTTATCGCGAGAAAATGTACTATTGCGTCAAAATATTCCTAGAGAGTCATATGAGCCAATTTCGACAAATACCCAGATGCCCAAACTCGTTTTATCCTTTCGCTTGGGGTTTGTTTGTGAGAAATTTTAATTTAATTATTTTAAGCCCCATTTGAGGTAAATTGTGCTCCAGTTTAACCCTGTTGAAGTTTTGCATGTCAATATTCACATATACCAATAGGGTTTCCACCAGGAACGAATCCTGGGCTTTGTCTGTGACTTTTGACAACGTTTTTCGTTTTTATTATTTTTGCGTGTTTTTTTCTCTCGTGAAATTCCCTAGGTCAATTCCTTCGCTAGTTCAGTCTGTTTTCTTTCCTGGAGTATCTGGAGATCATCTTTGACCACCATGCCAGAAGGAATTAGCCACAGGAAGTCAGGTTCTCTCTAAAAAGATGAAGTCATGCACAAAAAGGCCTCTTCTGGGCAAGTCGCATTTTTGGGAATGGAAGGTTTTAAGTTGCAGTGGGATTTTTGGTGGCAGCAGGCAGGTGGGAATTTTGTACTGCTGGCAGGGTACTTTTTCCCATGAAAGCAAAGTCACTTAAGTCATGATGGGAAAATTAGAGGCAACAGGTAGACGGGAATTTCTTATCTGCCTTGAAGGGTGAAAATTCCCATTATAAAATAAAAGAAAATCACTTAAGACATTGATGAGAATTTCTTACCCGCCTGCACGTAAAAAAATCCCATTATGGAAGTCAAACAACTTAAGTGGATCATGGGATTTTCGGAGCTGCAGTGCATGGTAAATAATCCCATCAAAAAGTGACTTTTAAATAAAGAAATCAGCCATGCTAAAAAATGCGACCCCTTTGGGAATAAAAGAATAACTTTAATTGCATTTATTAATTGTTTTTATTCCTAATTTTGGCGCCCAAGGATGAGGAAAAGTCAACGCATGAATAAAAGTCAAAGAAGACTGGAAGAAGGCTAAAAATAAATAAATTTAATTTATTTAATGCAGCCCCAAAGCATGCTAAAAAGTGCGACCCATTTGGAGGAGAAATAATACTTTTTGAAGTATTTATTAATGGATTTAATTCCTAATTTTGGCGCATGAGGTCAAAGCATGATGTGAAGTCAAGGAAAACTGAAGGAAGGAGGCTAAAAATAAATTAAATTAATTTATTTAATGGCAGCCCTGAAGCATGCAAATTTTGGCGCCCAAGTTAAAGAGAAAAACATGATTTTTAATTAATTAATTGCCAGGAATAGGAGAGGCAATTATTAATTATAGAATGATGAAGGTTATATAAGCATGGGCTGCCATATTAATGGAGTAATTAATTCTTTATCAAAGGATTGCAGCCCAGGCAATTTTGGCGCCCAAAGGAGGAATTTTGCTCAGAAAAGGTGTTTTTCACTGTTGGAAAGCTTCAAAGTTTGGCGCCTAGGGTTGGAGGAGCTTGATTTAAGTCTGTATAATTATCTGCATATTGTTACAGGTGATCAAGTGTTCATGCTCTGGATTCCATCTTTGTGCAATTAATTGCGGTATTCATTACAGTGCTTATATAAGTTAAAGGGATCTTAAATCAATGTTAGATACATTGAATATATCTTCCGAATCTGAAGAAATCCCCAAATCTGTACCAATTGTAAAGAATTCCGGCCGAATAAAAAGAAAAAGAATTGCTTAGACAAAGATTGCTCCGGCCATGGTGAAACACGATGAAAGAAAATGATCAACAAAATCATGCATAGCTTTCAGATCCAGATCCAAATCTCATAATTGCAAAGGCTTCCGGCAAAAATTCATCCTCTTGTTTCTAATGCAGCCCGTGTAGAAGTCAGTGCATGAAAATTCCTTCTAGGATCTTGTGCATGTGTTCCCAATCTCCCAGTTAAAGCCTTTATTGAATTTGCATTCACCCGGAGTGCTTTCCAGAATTTTTAATTGCTCATATGCAATTAAAAATAAAAATGATAAGTTATTTACGGCAAACATTGCACTGATGCATGTATTGAAGAAGAACTGCAAAGGCTTCAAGGATAAGAGGAAGACAAGTCAAAGGCACTTTGATGTAATTAAAAATAAAAATGATGAGTTATTTACGACAAACATTGCCGATGCATGTGTACTTGAGAAGAACTCAAAATGCTTCAGGATAAGAAGAAAATAAGTCAAAGGCAACACCCGTAAGCAAAATCACAGTCACACACTTCCGATCCAAAGGTGAGAATCAAAGGCAAAAGAATCAGCCTCATGCAAAATATGGAAAAAGAACAAGATTGGAAGTGTTGTCGACTTTCTTCTAATTTCTTTTCCTCTTTCTTCTTCTTCCTCTTATTTTCTCCGACAAAGTAATTGAGCGATCAATTAAATTATAAAACTTAAGTGATTGCTTTAAAAACCATTACTTTAAGTCATTTGGAAAGATTCTTTAAGTTAAGTGACAGATGTGCACAATTTTGGCTTAAACTCCTGATGCATGTCATGCGAAGAGGAATTCCAGGAGGGAGATTGCCAGTTGTTTCCTTTCCGACTTCCACATGTGTCAGTTCAGCTATAGTTTCCTATTTGTACTTGCCCCTCTACATTCTATAAGTAGAGGAAGAACCTTCGGGTTAAAGGATTAGAATTGGGAAGCAACATTTTTGTGTTTTAGACTTTGTCTTTGAAACCACGATAGCTATTTGAAGCAGAGGAATAGAAATGAGCATATTTCCGGAGAACTTTGTGTCAACGGTGCATTTTGTTTCTAACTTTCTGTCTTAGATCTATTGGTAAACTTTGTGTTATTCTAGATCTAGATCTGAAAGCTTCCTTTGCTTATAATTCTGTGTGTTAATATCTATTGGTTATCTATGTGCATGCAATCAACTCTGTGATCTATTGATTGGGTTGCACATCTTCCATCTTTCCTTCTTTTCTATCATTTTCCCCTTCTTCAAATATTTCCTCTCTTTAACAAATACTTACTTATTTGTAAAACTATATAGCTATGGTTCATGAGCTGCATAGTTAAAGTAATACCCACAAATAAATAGTAGCATATTTAACTGACAAATCTTACACGGGAGCCTCACCAGTAAATGAGGGAGATTTATCTCATGACTGCCTAGGTGCTCTGCTGTGTAGAAAATCTAGCCAACATGTATAGAATTTCCAAATTTGCATATACTTTGGAGTGCTTTTGCTTGGTATTTGTTTCATTTGTTGACTATAATATTTTGGAGAATTTATACATCCATTTTTAGCTTGTTTGGGGAGAGTGTTTGATGCCCTAAAATTGCAAATACAGTTGGCTGCTAGGGTTTATAATTTTTTTGGCTGGTAGTTGTAAAATTCAGTTTACTCTCAATTGGGGTTTGTGCTATTTCCTTGTTTTTCAGTTTCAGCCCGAAAAGGGACATTACAGTGGTATCAGAGCATCGATCTTCCCAGCCTGCGGGTATTCATGCAAGATGGTGACAAAGAATACATCTACTAATTCAGGAGAGAAAACATGGATTGGTAGACCTACTACATTCCTACCAAAGAAAGAAGTCATTCTAGAGGTGGAAACACGACATTCAATGGGTCACAACATTGTGGTCAGCTATGAGGACTATAGGGTTCTTTCAAAAAAATTCGTGATGCCATTTCACTTGCAGAGTTCATAGGAGTTAACGAGGGTAGCTAAAGGCCCGAGCCTAGATCTCAAGTGCCACGGGTGATCTTCATTGTGCCTTGGGGTAAGTGACACTCTCAACCGTGGGTTCCATCAAAGGGACAATTGGTGTATGGATGAAGATGTTAGGGTTAAACCCTAGACCACAAGAAGATGCTAAAGAGTCACACTCAAAGGAGCTTCTCTTGAAAGAAGAAAAAGAAACTAAAGTAGCTATTACATCACACCTCAAGAGGTCATGGAAGAAATCATGGGACGTGAACTAGAAGAAGAAAAATCAAAGGGTTTTGAGGTGGAGTTCGAGGAGACCATGTTGAGTGGTGTAATGTCCCTTCTAGGGCATCAAATAGAAAAAAGTATTTGGATTCAAACCCCAATCACAACTTCTGATTTTTATTACAACCACTTGTCAATCACTTCAAACCCTAGAGGAGGAAATTTAAAATGTCATTAACAACCAAGAGCGATTTGAATATTTATGGAAACAAAGGAATTCATATGACAACGAACAATATCACCACTTAGCTCTAGCAATGGATCTGATTTCTATTTCCTAGGGCAGCGAACTGTATGGGCTCTTCAAGACAATATTCTCATGCAATATAGATTGAAAATCAATATAGAAATATCCCAAACACTTCAGAATTCCAGCAAGATGAAATATGGAGCAAATATATATTTTATAAATTTAATTCAAGTGCAAACATAGTTGAAACTTTGAAAATTCATAACTCCATCAATACTTGGAGTTTCAACACAAACAAATGCTCAAAATGATCTCGGAGAGACCAACTATCAAATAAAAGTGAAATCACAATTTGTCCAGCCACGGAAACCTCTCTCCAAAAGTGATCCCGAACTTCCCAAATGGGTAGATCAAGTGGAGGAAGGGTGCCAACACCCTTGAAAGTGCCCTAGCTGGAGTAGAAGTGCCCTATGCACGGATAAACACCTTGTTGTTCCAGAAATCTGCCAATGAAGTCCACTTGTGACTCTTGAATGAAGCCACCAATGCACACAAGAGGGTTTCCGTCCCCAAGTGTGATCTTATTGAAGGTTTTCGTCCTCAATAGGTGACCAAGGAAGGGTTTTCATCCTTCAATGGCAAGAAGAGAAGCTACACTAGCTCCAAATCCAAGTAAATGTCAAAATGGTGAATGCTTTAATGATATCTTTCTCCATTCGAACCTCCTTAAGTACCTCCTCTTTGTGCCAAGGATGAATTATAAGATCAACTCTCATGGCCGACCTCTTAATGAAGGGGAAGTGTACTTTTTAATCTTCTCTTGGTCCTCTCGAGAAGACCGACCTCATGTGGAGAAGATAGAAGTACCTTTTTGCCTTGTTATTCACCTATCACCTAATCGAATCACACGAAGCCATAATTAGTAATCAAATTAATGAGGAAAATAAAGGAACTTACATTTATGGCAATGTTCACCTCCCTTGCTTTCCTTCCTTGAAGCCCACGAAAGGTGGAATGGCCCAAGGCTTTCATAGTGACTAGCGTGTAATGTCCCTTTTTGGGATTTAAATGGAGAAAAGGGGTTTACCAGCTACTATGACTTGATTTGATATGAAAACACCTTCAAGAACACACACAACAACTGAAAATAGCTAGAATATCTTAAATGATCAACCAATACAAAATCTGCAGTCTCTAGAGGCGGTGAACTGCTTATGAGATTTGAATCCACTTTTCACCGTAAATCAATTTAGAATGCCACGAAGTAATTTATCTAGTCATGACAATATTTATGCATCACAAATACATAAAATATTAAAGAAATATCTGATAATCACAACTGGAACTAAATATTTAGGACAAGCTGTTTAGCCAAACCGAGGGCTAGGAAAAATAGCAAATCCTCACCAAGATTCTCCAAAATTTAGATTACGTTCATATAAATTATTCCAAACAAGAATATCAAACCAAAATAGTAAAATGAGCCTTAGAACATACCAAACTCTCCACCCATGTAAGTCGCCTAGGTTAAGAAGGGGGAAAAACTAACAATAAACCACTTTGAAGCACTTTGGAAACCCCCGTATGGGATTCCCCTCAAGCTTGAGGAGTTTTTCGTTCCTCAATCTTTCAACAATGGAAGGTTTCGTCCCTAAGTTGAGTCACGCTAAAGGTTTCATCTTTAGTGAAGAGTAGGGCACACTATGCACAAACTCAAGATATCAATCTTTAAAATAAACATGCATAACCTTTTCAAATGAACCTTCATGTCTTTATATATCCTCAAGTGGCACCAACATCAAAATAGAAGCCCAATGCATAGGCCGACCTTCAAGTAGTTCTATTTCTTCATTATCCTCTATGTAGGCTCTCCAATCAAGGCCGACCCATAAGGATTAGAAGTCCTTCCACCATTTTCGAACCAAATAAGAGGCCTTCATGCCCAACTCGCCATTAAAGTATTTAAAAATACTTTTACGCCATTACATCAAGTAGAATTCATCATCCATTGAGCCAATATTGACCCAAACAAAGACATAATGGGAATTAGAAGAAATATGAATGCAATTCTCATTATGTCCCATTTAGGGGACATTACTGAGTCCTCCCTGTTGGTGCCCATTTTCAGTATGCCCTGCATTTTTGACCAACTGTTATCATCCTCAAAAGTTCCCTTCTTTTTCCAAGTCTGAAACTACAAATTGTTGAGTTGATACCCTTGAAATAGGCTTGAAAAGAAGTATTTTGAGATCTGGGACTTTCTGAGAACTTTTTGACTCTTGAAATCTCATTCATCAGATGGGAAATTTTCTCCCCTTTCCAAAAAGGTAAAGAAGTCCTCCTAACTCCTTGTAATTTTCGGGTTATGGCTCGGCGGACCTAAGTTGCCAGTTTTTCCCTTTGGTGGGCATATGGAGCTGCGGGGTAACTTGTGATTTTTGCTCTCTTTTTGGCAAAAATTCTAAGTTTTCTAAGATGACCCGTGAGCCCACATGAAGTATGAAGGCGGGGCATCGGGCCGGTGGAAATTTTTTTGGTTTTGAACCCTTCTCTAGATAAAATTTAAAAGTCATGCCGCTTCCTTGGATCCCGCAGGATGAATCAGAACAGGACACGTGTCTTTGTTGAAAAGTCAAAGGCAAAGGTATGAGCTTTCGGGGAAAAGTTAGATTTTTCTCCTTTTCTAAAAAATGATAAATTGCAAAAGTGAAGCGCATCCTCGTAACCAATTAGGTGATGCCACGTGTCAGGAATGAGACCGAGCCTCGGACCGGCGGAGGAGTTTAGAATTTTTAGCTTTTTTACACAAAAGGTTTAAAAGTTTTAAAATCAACCCTGGCCCCGCTCATCGAAGGAATAATTTTTGAGGTGAAGCTCACTTCCAATCGAGGCGAGACAAGTGGACAAAATCGGAGGTGCGGGCCTGCGGGGTAATTTGGAAAAATTTCTTTTTTTTCAAAAAGGTGAAAGTGTGCGAATCGAACCGTGATTCCGATGGGACCCACCTCGGGATGCGTGCTAGACTTGTTTCTCAAAGGCGGAGGGGTGGAGGAAAATGTGAATTTTGCAATTTTTCCAAAAGGTTATAAAAGGCAAAAAGAGGCCCCGACGCCCATTTTAATGTGGGGCTTCCACGTGGACGGTCCAAATTTAAAGTTGAGAAGGAGAAATCAACGGTAGTTGTGCATCATTTTGTTCTTCTCGCCATTTTTTGCCCTAGGAGCTCCGGGAAGTTTGAGATGCGTTTTACGCTTCGTTCTTCATCGGATTTTCGATGGATTCACATCGTTTTGGCCTACAAGGTTCGATTTGATCATTTTTGAGGCTCAATTCATGGATCAGAGGTGTATTTGAAATGGTTTTGCCCTAGCCCGCGTAAACGTGAAATGCCGATCTAAAAGTTGCGGATGCGAATTTGGAAAGGGAAAAGGTGTAATGATGAAAGGAAAAGGGTCTGCATGCCTTGAGGATGAAAAACGTGCCTCCACAGAGGATAATGATTCAAATATTTGCAATGATTCGACCTTTTGAATCACTTGGCAATTTTGGTTGCAAATCTGTTAAATGTCCCTTTCTATGAATCATGATGATTTTTGTAACAAACTTGATGCTTGGCATATTCTTTCCTTGGGAAAGAAGGCTCGGAGGTGATTGAATGCTATATATTGCATGAATTTGTCATGTAAAGGGTTGGAAGAGTTTGGAAAAGCACTGAGAAACTTAGAAATTTCACGGGAAAATCTGGGAAGAAGCCCATACTTTGAGTGACCACCTGAGAAGCTCATATAATTCCTTTTGTATCAGATTTCAAATCATGTTAAGTTAGTTGCACATGTATAGCCATTAACAAGCTCTGAGATTGTTTCAAAACATTTCCTATTTGATAAATCGATCATTTTTGAGTTATTCTGTGTTTCTTTGCGAGAAATTTGTGATTGCTTACATTTTAGAATGCTTTTCAATGTGTTTTTCTTGTTTCCTGTTGCAGTCTTGTGTTTAAAATCTCTCTTGATCATACATGATCTCATTCTTGTGATAGTTTAGTGGCATTTGCAATCTCACATTCAGAAGAGCTTTCATCGATAAAGAGATAAACAAATTTAAAACCACTTCACCTTCCTTTGATTTCAGAGATTGTTTGTAAGCCTTTGGGTGCACCTTAGGCATGATCAAGCAATGACTACTAAATGCTTCATTGGTTCTTTCTAACTCAAGCTTTTGTGATAGATAATCAAAGATTGTGTGGAAGAGTGCAGATCTGGGCTTCCATTTGATGCACATATCCTGGATGAAGGAGTGATTAACCATCTTGATACTTTCTGTTGTTAAGTTTCTTCCAAATTTTGCTGAAGTTGTCAAAGAGTCTGGCAGACCTTGGTTTGTCTTGTCTAATCTCCCACCCAAAAATCATTTAAAAAACAACTAATCCTACCCATACTACCCCTGTTTTGTCCTGTGTATCAACAAATGCAAACCCCACTGTCAAAATATGCAGAAGTAAATCAGGATTTCAAATGTCTTTAGTAACCTTGCCTTGCATTGAAAATATCTCCATAATCCGGAAGTGACAACTTGTGAAAGTCAGATTTGGAGTGTTGATCATATTTTCCCAAGGCCTTTTCATACCATTTGCACAAATTGAGGGATATCTCCATCTCCTTCAGCAAACAGAGGTTACATTATAGGTTCTCTTACCTTGGTTGAAAGGCACAACCTAAAGTAGTTAGGATAAGATCACATCCTTTCAAGGGTGCTACCCACTCCCCCAAAATTTAAGTGCTAACAAGTCAGATAGATTGCTTTCCCCGGCTGCAAACGACACACAACATCATCTATATGCCTTTGAGTATCTTGTTTAATCCATGATGATGCTAACTTTGGGTACAACACTAAAATTGCTCCCTCAAGCAATTGCAAGTGCCCGAGATCCCAAATAAATCTTAGTTGCTCCTTTGGCTTCATGTTTGTACCTACACATGAAACAAACTCATTAAAGAAAACAAAAGGTTTCAACATCCTTGCTTCCTCATATCTCATGGACATGATGGCAAGTCTTCTTTCTTTTTGCAATTTTTTTGCAAATTCCCCCAAATGCCTTCTCATACTTTCCTTCCTCGGTGTACCAAACACAACTTCACCCATGCATTTCTCTTTTGGAAATCACAATGTTTGGGGCTGGAAATCTTATTACAATTGATAACATAGAGAAGGGGTTGGAAATGTTTATGACAGTCACATGAAAGCTTATGACAGCATGCTTGAAATCCCAAAATTTGGTATTCTCACTACTTCCATTCATACCAACAACTTCCAGCTGAGATACAATATCCGGAACTATTTTAAAAAAACAGCAAAGATGTTATATTAGATGACATACTTTCCTTCTGGCTGTACCAAACATAGCTGTACCCATGCATTTCTCTTTTGGAAATCACGATGTTAGGGGCTGGAAACCTTATTACAGCTGATAGCAACATGGAGAAGGGGCTGGAAATGTTTATGACAGTCACATAAAAGCTTATGACAACATGCTTGAAAGCCCAAAATTCGGTATTCTCACTACTTCCATTCATACCAACAACTTCCAGCTGAGATACAATATCCAGAACTATTTTTATTTTAAAAAAACAGCAAATATGTTATATTATAATATATATGGCTATGCCAAGCCTGGAATCTATTAGTCCAAGTAGTAGCATTATACAACAAAAAAGTAGTGGTAATCATCATAGTGAGGATTCAAGGTTGAGAATGTATTTGATGTCGTCTTGTAGCTGGTTGGACCACCATATAGGAGGCAAGCCATAGCATAGGAGATCCTTATTATCTAGAGCCCAATTGGCGAGCATCAACAATTTTATTTGTCCCGGGAATGTGTACAAATTGTACTTCTAGAAAAGTTTTTGCAATTTTTTAACCTTCCAGACTTCTTTGGAGATTCGCCAATTTGGTGGAAGAGTGGCTCTTCTATGAGATAATACCTTGATAGCAATTTGAGAGTCTGACCTAATTTGAATTTTCAGCCAACCACACTTTACAACCTCTTGCATACCTTTATAGATCGCTTTCATCTTTGCGATATTATTGGTAGTAACACCCAGATTAACAACAAAAAGAATTGCACGTCACCCTCATGGTGTCTACCAATGCCTCCCATAGCAGCCCTGCTTGGATTACCTCTGGAAGCACCATCCGTGTTCAATTGTCCATAACCTGAGGGAGGGGCCTTGACTTGAGTGTCTCTCTTTCTTTCCTTGTTAATATGAAAACGGGGTAAAGTGGCTTCTCTTGGTTCAAGAGATAGCTGATTACAAATATGTTTCCATTCCATAGAAGGTGTTGGGTAAAGGTATCTTATGTTTGAGAGTTTCAACTATATTTATTTTTGTTTTTCCCAGATATAAGAGCCATCTTTGCTACTTTGCTGAAAAAGTCGATTGTTTCTTTCTTTCCAGGTGTTCCAAAGAAGAAGAGAGATCCCACTCCACAGTACAGGAAGAAGCCTTTGTCCTGTAGGAAGCATCCTCTGCCACTCTTTGATAACCTGTTCAAGGGAGTCAAAATTATTCCATCTCAGATTGAAGAGGGTACAATATCCGGAACTATTAGATAGCATTCATCATGTTCGATTTGAGACACAAAATTTGTGAACTCAGCCTCTTCTCTTAGTGGAGTACTTACTTCAAGAGTACGCTTATCATTTTTCCCTTTAGATACATCATCAATTCCTTCTATGACTGATATATGTACAACTGCAAATTCATCATAATTGCTTCCTTTTTCCCACATTCCTTTTGGTTCTTTCATGGAACCATGGGTTAGCAATACATAGATCGAAAAATCAGAATTACAATTCTTACCTTGATGACCCAAACATAACAATTGCATGGCATAAAAATGATGCAAACAATCTCCTCTATGAAGACGATCATATTGCTTGTGTTCCCCATAAGATTCATTTGATCTTTCCCTCATCCCGACACTCATAATGATAAAATTATCAGTAGTATTGATCTTGAAATCAGAAGTTTCTCCTTTTGCAAGACTCACAAAAACACCCATATCCCATATGCGGAAACAAACTTGAAATTGAATCAAAGATGTGCTTCTCACCTCATCATTCCTTGTAGTATGAGATGCATGATGATATCCATACAACAGTGATATAGGAGCTGGAAATGATCCTATATTGATTGCCAACAATGCTATAAACTGAAAACCAACACTTCCCATGACTGAATCCACCTGTATGCTTACAAATATGTCACTGTGCAAGCTGGAAGTGCATATGACAGCAGTGTTATGATCAAAATTAATGAAGCCATTATGTATAAACATATCATCCTTGACTTCTCCTTTACATACCCGAAAATAGCAGATCTTTGTGCAATGCAATTCCAACAAAACCATGCTATGTTGAGTCCAAACATTATGATCAACAACAAAATGATTTTTACTATGGTCACCATGAGCGGCCCCCTTATCTTCAAAATCACTTCTCATCATGTTGGCTGTAGCAATGGGTGGAATGCCATTTGTCATGCCAATATTTTCCTTATGTTCTTCGAGGACCAATTCAGAATTCTTTCCTTCCCATTGGTATGAGATGATGAAGGAGCTAGCAAGAGTAGCTTCAACGTTAGAAACTCTATTCTTCAAAATATTACCAAGATCCCAGACCCTTATGCACACACAAATCTGAATTTGCATCAAGAGGTCTACATGCCTTATGTTGCAAGTCACATCCATCATTCTAGCATGCTTTCCATAATGACCCATATCTTGATATGACATAAATGGAAGCAACAAATCTGAAGTATACCCATACCTTGGACTGAAATTAGGGAGCTGCCCCTCTTGACACAAATCTGAAAATGCTCGAGTATGGAGCATTGAATATGGAGAATGATCATCATACCTTTGGCTGCCATGAAAATCCAACTTATAGGGAATGCTTGGAAGATCCTCTTCCCATTTATTTTCCTTCATCTTCTCACCATAGTTAGAATAGCCCTCATGATGACCAAAGCAATGTAGTAACCTAGTGTGATGCAATATACTCATGCTATGATCATAAAATAAATCAAGTGGCTTACCTTCAGCTGCTGTTTTGGAATTTATAGTAGGCTGAAAATCCACACAAGTGTCCGGTGAGGTCCCTTCCTCATAAACCTCCTGCAGATCTGATTTTTCCTCTTCAATTAGGGGCTGATCTATTTTGTCTTCATGCTCCAAAATGATAATTGGATTACACTCTTCTAATGCATCCTCTTTATCCTCATGCAAATATGATTTCTTTTAACGAAACCAATGAAACATCATTAAATATTAAAGAAATTTTACCTTGGGACTCATGCTCCATGATTTCCCTTTCCTTTCTAGGCTCATGCTTCAAACTTTCATCAAACCTTGGTGCCTTCACACTGCTGTTTTGAAAATCAGTCAAGAGCTCTACTTTGGCAATGGTGATGGGGGCTTCTAGGACTCCCAAGAGCTGCTTCCTCTTGGTAATCAGCTGTTACAATATATTTTTCCCTTCTTAGCCTTAAAAGGATGGCTATCTTTGTCACTATTCGCACCTTGGATTTTCACCATGGCTTCCTCTTCATCAAGCTCCATAGCCTCTTCTTGCTTTGCCAACAAGATGGGGCTCTTCTCCTCTAATGTAGGGATATCCTTCCCATGACCCTTGTGCATGACTTGGGGCTTGGACCAAGTTCCAATGCCCACTCTATCTTTCCTCCATCCTACAAACTCGAAAAATGGTAGGACATCATGAATAACTTTTGGAAGAGCCATATACTCCTCATACCATGTAGCAATTTCTGATTTGGATGGTTCATTATTATTGACTTTCTTTGAAGAGTTCCTTCCACCTTTCAGATCTTGAATGGTATGGATCAACTGAGCCATTTTATTGGCCAATCTTTCTTGTGCTAGGGTAAGCCTTTCGAATCTATCATCACCAAAAATTCTATCCGCCAATTTATCTTCTTGCAAGGAAACCCTCGGACCGGGAAGATCGAAGCTTTAATACCACTATAATGTCCATTTTTGTAATTTAAATGGTGAAAAGGGGTTTACCGGTTATTATGAATTGATTTGATCTGAAAACACATTCAAGCGCACACACAACAAATGAAAATAGCTAGGACTATCTTAAATGATCAACCAATACAAAATTTGTAGGCTCTTAGGCGTGAATTGCCTATGGAATCGAATCCACTTTTCACTATGAAAATCAATTTAGAATATCACGAAATACTTTATCTAACCATGACAAATACATCAAAATATTAAAGAAATATATGATAATTACAGCTGGAATTAAATATTTAGGACAACAATAGTTTAGCCAAACCTAGGGCTAAGAAAAATAACAAATCCTCACCAAGATTCTCCAAAATGCAGATTACGGCATTATAAAGTATGCCATCTAAGAATATCGTAACAAAATAGGAAATCAGCCCTAGAACATACCAAACCCTCCACCCATGCAAGTCGCCTAGGGTAAGAAGGGGAAAAACGAACAATAAACCACTTTGAAGAACTTTGGAAACCCCCGTATGGGATTCCCCTCAAGCTTGAAGAGTTTTGTTCCTCAATCTTCCAACAATGGAGGTTTTCGTCCCCAAAGTTGAGCCACACTAAAGGTTTTGTCTTTAGTGGAGAGTAGGCACACTGCTTGTGCACTGAACTCAAGATATCAATCTTTAAAAGGAACATGCATAATCTTTTTAAATAAACCTTCATGTCTTTATATATCCTTAAGTGGCGTTAACATCAAAATACAAGCCCAATGCATAGGCCGATCTTCAAGTAGTTCTATTTCTTCATAATCCTCTATGTAGGCTCTCTAATCAAGGACGACCCATAAGAATTAAAAGTCTTTCACATTTTCGAACCAAATAAGAGGCCTTCATGCCCAACTTGCCGTTTAAAGTTTAAAAATACTTTTACGCCATTACATCAAAAGTAGAATTCATTATCCATTGAGCCAATATTGACCCGAACAAAGACATAATGAGAATTAAAAGAAACATAAATGCAATTCTCAATATGTCCCATTTAGGGGACATTACATAGCGTGTAAAAGGGGTCATTACAATCCTCCCTTCCCAAATTTGCTTGCCCTCAAAAAATGAAAACTTATATGCCCAAGTATCATCATATCAAGGTGGAGGAATATGCTGTAGTGCTCTCATAATCTGGATCCCATGCCCGTTGAATGAAAGAGCTTCAATTCAAACACACTCATATCTCTATTGCCCCTCTCTTCATTGAAGTCTTCTTTATCTTCTACTTCAAAACAATAGTGACATCTCTTTCCTTTGTGTACTCAGCTGTACCAAAATCTCTCCAAACTGCTGTAGTTTCCATCACAGAGCAAGAAATGGATGAATAATCAGCTTGACCAGCTATCTCCTTGATTACAAGATGCAAATCTGATTGTGAATGGGTTGGAAATAAGTCTCAACAGCCATAAAATACTTGGGACCTCTTCCAAATCAAGGCTACCAGGTCTGATTTATTTGTTTCTTCCAGCTGTAACCTTCTTTCCACATTATCCAATGGTGAAATCCTTCCTAAAAGTGCATGTTTGTTGCTGCCCATGATTGCTAATGGTAGTCCCAACTCTAATTTTTGCGTGCTCAGCCACATGACAACGATATAACTATCAAACTGAAATCTTAATGGAAAAGCCAATTTTATGAGTATTGCAGGGACTGAAAATTGTCTTATATAAATAGAAAAATTAAGAACAGATCTAAAATGGAAAACAACAGATATATTGGCCCTTAGTTCAAGATTCTTATAGCCCACACTTACTCCAACTTGGTGTAGAATGTGGCTTTCAACAAGAAAGCTCCATTTTGCACATTATTCTTTAAGTGTCCCCCACAAGGAAGTAATACCGTGCATGCCCGGAACTAACCAAAAATTATCACCATGAAGTACCTTACCTAAGAGTAGACCCTTGCTTGTCTTTATGCCTTGAGTGCTCTGAAAATATGCCTCTTCCTTCTTCGTGGTAGCCCTACTTGGAACTCCATCCATTCTACCTTGAAGTATTGCCTTCTTCCCTTTATCATCGAGTTCCAACATATGTAATGTCCCTTTCAAGGGCTGAAACTGAAAAAGAAGGAAACCACACAAACCCAAGTGAAATGAAATCTGATTTTTTATAACAGCAGCTGTAATATCCTTCAAAACCCTAGGGCGAACTGTATAAGAGCTTAGAATTCACCATGCAACCATGCACAACAACTGAAAATTACTTCAAAATGATTAATTCAAACACGGCAATCAATATCCATCCAATTTGGTAACAACAAATGGAGAAAATCAGCGAATATATACTGCTGTAATTAAATTTATGACAACAGAACAACCACAAACCAATGTTGAAAATGATAAATAAACACCACCAAAAATCATGAAAATATAGATTCCGACCTTATAAATTATGGAGATTCAGATTGTAAAATCAAATATGAAATATGTGCCTTAGAAGGCACCCAAATAACACCAAACCCTAGTCGCTCCCTCTAGGTAGAGCTCCAAAATGCATGCAAAGCCTTTGTAGATATTCTCCTTGATTCCCTAGATCCAAATCTGCAAGAAATCTTCAATAGATATCTTCAAATCACCCATAATGGAGGGTTTCCGTCCTCCACCAAGCCACAAGGAAGGTTTTCGCCTTCCTTGGAATGCCACACAAGAGGGGTTTCGTCCTTGAGTGGAAACTTAATGAGCACTTTGCCCAAAAAACCTAGTATAGATAAAATGCGCCAAAGATGATTGCAAATGAAGTCCTTCAGTCCCTTTTATATCCTTCCCTTGGCGCCAAAGGCCAAATAGAAATGGGTCGACCTCTTAAGACTTTATCTTCTATTTGCTTCTTTCTTTTCTCCAAACCAGCACACCTATCTCCTAAAGGAAAATTACAGAAAGAAAACATTATATCAAATAAAAGAAAATTGAAATGAAATGCAATTCTTTCCCTTGTTCATTCATACTTATTTGCCATGAAAAGAGGATGGCAAGAAGTCCACTTGTAAACCGCCAATTCGAAAAAGGGGATATTACAATATACTAATACTTATGCTCACCTCCTTTAGATGGTTGTTACCTTGCTAATTTGGAATTCCAATTATTGCCTCTAAGCTGCCCCACTGAAATTTTCTTCACAAACTGGTTTGGATCAGACCATAGGGATGCGGATGAGGGGTTGTAATAGCCATGTACAACTCTAGATTTCTTTCCAACCAATGCCAAAGATGTGGGGATGTTGGCTTTGCTTGATCTCAACGATTGAACCCTCTTACACATCATATTAAGTGGAAAGAATGTCTCCAAACCTATCGATATCTTGCTTCCATGGAAGATTTGCACAACTCCATACATAAATTTGGGATGAACAACCGATCATGGCTATAGCATTGCATCTCCAAATCAAAAATCATGGATATTAGTAACATAGGAAAGGTGCAACAACTGTAATACTTGAAGTCCCTTTCACACATCATGTTAAACCCAAAGAGCTTCATTATATATATTAACCTACAGTTGTCCAAGGAGAGTACTATCCATCCAAAATATGAATTCGAAAGAAAATTACCATTTTTCCACACCAAGCTTCTTGCTGCGGAAAGTCTTATTATCTTGATAACCTTGCCTTGGAGTGTATGGTTTCAAGGAACACTCTAGAGTAAATCCTTCACATTAGGATACATAAGAAGTTCAAAACGATCCTTCATAAAATTTCTTTTTAACCATATGCATGGAGTAACAATATTGAATTCAACAAGGACTTCCTCTTTCTTATAACTCAAAGGATCAACCGGAACCCAAACTTTTATGTTCACATAATCTTGAACTTGCACAGAAAGATCTATGTGCCCTATGTTACTCAACGAGTTCTTCACATTATCACCAATTATATTATGAGGCATCAAACATGACATATGATCATTCTTTTCAACAAGTTGCCCATGATGACACAAGTATGGCAGCGACATAGGAGGAGACAAAATGTGATTATTTCTATCATACCTTGGGCTACCAACAAAGAGCTCACCCTTATTTTGTTGGTACTTGTTTGGAACACCTTCAAAATCTCTTTAAGGTTATGAATTCCCTCAATCCGCCCATCATTGACTGTTGTTTGGGAAATTCTTGTAAATTGATGTAATGTCCCCCTTTTCGGGACATTATTAATATTTATTTTCATTTACATTATAACCTCTTGACATGCCTAGCGCTACAAGTGGGAGTCTCTTTAGTTAGTTTAATGTGCACATAGGTTAGTTGCTTTTATTTATTTAATTAAAAAATAAATAAAGTGCACATAGTCTTAGTATTAAATATTTTAATGAGAGTTTATGTTTTCCCTCCCAAGGGAAAGGTTGGTCTTTATCGGATATTGCACCCTTTAGTTTAATAAAAGGGAGGTCGCATTTCCTTAGAGGGCTATGTTGATTGATCATTTGATTTCACTCCATGCTTGGAGTATTGGGATGTATGCCCTAGTTCTTGCATTGTGCTCTCTCTCATTTGGATCTATTATTGAAGACTCCATTGTTCTCTCCATTGTGTTCTCTTGAGTTGAATGTGTTTATGCATGGTATATTCATCCTAGCATTCACGACTTGGTCTTGGGTATTGGCGTATTTATTTGGGGGATAAATTTGCATTTTTGTGAAGGGTTTGTGGTACTTTTGTGTTCTTTATCATTGCTGCAATTTATTAGAGGCAAATCGACTTGGTTTGGGGTTTGATCTATCATGTTTTGAGGTTGTTTATGCTAGATCTATTTGCTGTTGTGTTTAATTAATTATTTCATAGCAAGGGCTAGTTAATTGAATATTTTGGAAGGGTTGTATGAGCTGGAATTAATTTATATGTTTTATTATAACCCTCGAACTTGAAAGCAGATTTTTGGGTTGTTTTGACAAGGTTTTAATGCTCGAAAATTCAGAGTCATAGTGCATTGGAAAGGCCTTGATTCCTAGTTTCTTTTGCATTTTATTTCATGGAAAAACGTTGAGTATTGGATGAGTTATGAATTTTTGAATATTTCAATTTTCTACAAGCTATCTCTGGGCATTATTAATTAATATTTATTTTAGATTTGGAGTTTTGGGGTCAAATTAATATTGGATTTGGTGTAGAAATTAGGAGGAATAAGGAGAAAGTGATTTCATAATTTTGGAGTGAATTTGATGCCCTAAATGTGCTGGGCGACCTACTTTTTAGGGTAAAATTAGGGTTTCATGTTTGCTATGCGAAAATTGGTTTTGGGATAGTATTCTTCATATTTTTGTGGCCCAAAATCCAAAGTTTGAAGATTTTTGCTTTGATAGTTAAGCGAGAAATAATTTTAGAAAATTACAGCAGTTGGGGTTTGAATTTTAATTAATTATCTGCTGTTAAAAAATAAGATCCGGGTAATATTAACATTTTAATTAGTTTTCCATCTAACTCACCACTTTGGCATACTCCAACCCCACTTTGGGTTGTATTATTGCCAACATTGGGTTATTTGAGGTCAAACTAAGAAGATCTAATCTTCCTAGGGTGATTCGGATAATTAATTTTGCAGATTTAAATAATATCCTAAAAGGGGATATTACAGTAGTATCAGAGCAACTTTCTTCTATCTTTGTGGTTTGTTTGTAGAATAAATCATCGAGCTTGCCAGTGACGGAGGTTTGAGGACCAAACTCTATAAGCTTGGGAAAAAACTCAAGAAGCCTTCATTTGAGAAGAGTGTATTGCTCCACACTCTTGAAGAGGTAGTGAGTTGTTTATGTTTGATAGAGCAATCTGATTACAACTCTATGTTTTCAATTGTAGCTTCTTTGGTGACACACTTGGTGTAATGTCCCCATTTTCTCAAGACCCTTAGCCTATTTTTCCTTGTGGGCTTTGAGATGTTGCGAAGGGGAAAATTATATTAAATAATTTAATATTTTTGCTTGAGAGTGATTTTCATCATTTGACATTAGAAAGCGATAATTATTTATTATGTATATTATTTAATTTAATTCCCAAAATATAAAATTAAATGGGAATTAATTAAATAAATATTTAGGTGGCTTTTATTGATAAAATCACCCTTAGAAAAGGGGACGCCACACTTAGGGAAAATAAACTGCTTTTATTTAATAATTTCCCTCTCCTAGGGATTTTGAATTTTGTGCCCCTTGCTTATAAAAAGAGTGCTAGGATCATTGTTACATTCATGTTATGATGAAATTTATTTGACACTCCATGCTTGGAGTTGGGATGCATGCCCATTGGTGTTCTTTCTCTCTCTCTCTTGCGTGGGAGGTTGTATTGCGCTGGTTTGAGATTCAATTGAAGTATTTGTTTGTGAAATCCATGTCCTTTTCTTTAGCGAATTTTTAGATGAAGTTTACCACTGAAATCTGCATGTTTTTACTGTAGTGAATCACTGCAGCGATTCACTATAGCAGTTGGTTTGTGAGTGCCATTGCAAGTTGACTTGGATGAATAATTCCTCCAAACCCTAGGGACTTCTCATGGTATCATTGTGGACTGTTTGCATGCATTTATTAGTGTGGATCGATCAGATTTTAATGTGTGAGTTTGTGCCTTTTCTACAGCGATTCCTTTCATGGTTGTTTTTAGCATCAGTTAGAGTGGTTTGACTTGGATAAATCCCTGGTTTGATGAGTTTTACAGTCCCCTTTACTGCAGCGACCACCTTGGACAGTTGCATGAATATTTTTATGCATGTTAATGCTCTAAATGTGCAGCGATCTGGAAGAGATTGATTGGCTAATTCCATGCGATGAGTATGGGCAGAGTTAGATACTCAATGAGCTGATTTTTATTAATGGAATCTGCTGTTCATGCCTGGCTCCAGCGATCCAATTTGGAAGCTCATATTTGTGTACCAAACATATAATTTTGAAGTCTCCTTTTGGGCTGTTAATATCTGGGAGTGGCGACTGGGTTTAATGTATGTTTTAATGATGTTTTGAAGTCTAGTTGGCAGCGATTTACCTTGCATGAGCATTCCTTCTGGTGGCTGGTTTCTACTATGCATAACAACTATATTTTGCATGATATTGAGGTATTTTTGAAGGTCTGGCAACAACGAACTATAGGAGGAAGATAATCTGAGTTGTATGCACACTTTATCACTCATTTTGCAGCGATCCATGTATGAAGTTCAGATCAGATTTGATACATGTGTTTAGAGCAGTTTTAGTGACTGATTCTAGAGCATAGTTTGTGTATTTTGAAGTAGTTGATAGCTCCCAGGCACAGCGAGCAGGATTTGAGTTTATAGCAGCAGTTCTTGTTGATCATATGTGAAGGGAAATTGATGATTTAATCACTATCATTTATTATCAGCTTGCACCATTTATTTCATAACATAAGGAGCTAGGTTTGTCTGAGTTTGGAAGTAAATCATTGCTTGTCGAATCAGCTGGATTTATCCATTGTTTGCATGAGCTCATTGATGATTATTTAGTGATTTATTGAAGGCACGAGCACTATTGGCTGGGCTTCATCATTTGCAGATGTGTTCTAATCATTTTGGGTGTTGTTTTCTACTTGAGTGTTGCTTTTTCCATTGATCCCGTAAGAGGGATATTACACTTGGCTAGACTTAGCTTGTTGAGACATGAGAAGGTGGATGTGAGACTTTTGGTCATCACATGCATTAGTGAGATCACACGGATAACAACCCCAAGTTTTCCATATGATGACACTATTATGGAGGAGGTCTATGAGCTCATGATTGGAAGCTTTCAAAAGCTTTGGGACATCACAAACCCTCACTTTGATAAGAGGGTTAAGGTCTTGAAGAACATGGCTAAGGTAAGGTTTTGCATTTTAATGTTAGATCTTGATTGTAATGACCTCATTTTGCACATGTTTGAGGTTTTCTTTGATGTTATACATGAGGAACATTCACATGAAGTAATGGATGCTATGCAAACAATAATGTCCCTAATGTTGAATGAGTATGAGGAACCTCCACAACCTTTGCTATCCATACTTGTGGAAGGATTGGAACAAAAGGAGTCATGCATTGCTCTCTTTAGCAAAAAGAGTTGTAAATCAATGTGCAAACAAAGTAAAGACATGCATCCAAGGTATGAGCACTTTTGTTTTTTATGATAAATTTTTGGCATCTAATGATTGCATGGGTTTGAGTGGGTGCAAGGAGAAATCAGATTTGGTTGATAGGCATGAAGAGGATATTAGTGTCAAGCATATGCATTATCAAGGAGAAATGATGGCAAGGGAACATATGATGAAAAAATCAGATTTGAGGGGAGTTGTTCAACCCCACCACAAGCCATTTGAAGGGCAAAGAGAAGGCGTGGTCAATAACCTAGCCATAAAAAGGTATACTCATTCATATAATACATCATTTGTGTCTACTTCTATGTGGCAAAAGAAGAAATCTTGAAGCATTCATTGCATGGTAATAATATTTTGATGTTTGACAAATTATTAGTGCTTACTAATTGCATCAAGTTGAATATGAGTGCAACAGAGAAGGTTTTCAAGAGGACTATGAAGATGGACTTGTGAAGAGATATGCTTATGAAGGAAGGACATCATGGAATGTTTATGGTAATTTGCAATTCGCTGTAATTTTCCGAATAGCAGGCCCTAATGGGCGATTGAATGAGGTTTGTCACCCAAACATGAGTCTCATGGATGTCCCAAGTTATTACCCACCAAGTATGAATGCTTGTGGCGAGGACAAAGGGGTTTTAGACAGGGAAAATAGTGAGGAACTAAGTGTTGTTCCAAACTCAAAATTCTGAGTTTTGTAGATGTTGGGAGCAACCCAAGGTATGATGTTTTTTGTTTTATTTCTCCTCATATGTTGAGTTTTGATGGGTATGATTTCGAGCATGATAAGGAGAGGGATATGAGGTGCAACATGGAGTATATTGGTTGCATTTTTGTTGGTACTCTTGCTCTTAACATTTTGGTGCATATGGAGCATGATGAAAAAGAGAAAGAGTGATTATCACTCTTCCCAATGATGGAAGCCATAACAATAAGCTTGCTGGTCCGTATGAGGAATTCATCATTAGAAGGCACAAAGGTATGATGATTTCATGTGTTTTGTCCCCTATCATAAGGGAAAGTCATTGGCACAAAGTAAGGTACAAAGTTCCTTGGTTTCTCTATGATAATATTCATAAATGCATGCATTATATTTCAGCTCTCTCCTTTCTTTTTGAGTATAGAAGAAGAGGAAATTTGTGGTATCATCTTGCACATATTGCTTCATGTGGTATGGTGATAAAATAATTTGTGTTTTACAAGTTTGGTTTGGATACAGGGATGTCATTTCATTTCCTTTGTCAAATGATGCTAACTCCTATCTCTTTGGAAGATTTGAAAGAAGGATGGATCACATGGACTACACTTTGCATGGTAAGAAGTTCATTTTCAGATTTTGAGCTACAATTATGTCGTCCATTTGAGTGTTTGATTGATATGCTTCCAAGGGTAAAATCAACCAAGGATAGGTATTGGGAATGTTTGGTTGATGTTGCTTGCATGGCCACAATCTTTTGGGCTTCAATGAAAAGTATGAGAAGTTTGAAGGAACATGGTATGAAATTTTCTCAAGGCATTTCATTTTCAGTTGTGCATGTGGATAATTTTCAGTTTGTTATGATTGAGGATGAAATTTCAGCTATATGGGAGCCATTTTTATTCACTAGGTTGATGATCATTCATGTTGGGAAAAAAATTCTGAATTATGCTAGTTGTCCTCTCATTTTTATGGATAATACTATTAGGACCAACTCCACTATCACTTCCAAAATTCAAATTTTTACATACATTTGGTGACATGGTTGTTGGTGCTTGATTTTGGCTCATGGGTGACTATTTGGGGGTGGAAACCAGCCATCCTAATTTGATTTTTAAGGAAGAATTCATGATTACAGTAGTGTTGAGAGCTACATAACAAATTTTGGTGACAACCCATACATGAGGAAGATTTGGGAGCTCTCCATGCCTTGGAGAAATGAAGAAGAAACAGGAAAATGTTTCTCAACACTTGTTTTTCTATGAGTTTGCTTCATGTGCAGGATTGAAGACATGTGATGGAAGACTGTTGTCCTATTCATTTTATGAGGGCATTTTTGAGTGGGCAGCCTTGGAGCTTAACAAAGCTCATCCTTTTGATGACTCTCTATGCCATGTTGAGGACATCATCTCTTGGAGCACATGTTATGGAGCTGCTGACCCATCTTTTTGGGTTGACATGAGGGAAATAAATTTGTTCTTTCAAACTTTTCACCACTTGACAGGCACCGGATCGAGGCTTTGGATGCACCACCCCACATCTTCTCTTTGGAGCATGATGCATGGATCTGTGAGTTTACTATTGCTTGAGGGCAAACAATTTTCGAGAGGGGAGGACTGTAATGTCGCCTTTTTGGGACATTATTAATATTTATTTTTTATTTGTATTATAACCCCTCGACATGCCTAGCGCTACAAGTGGGAGTCTCTTTAGTTAATTTAATGTGCACATAAGTTAGTTACTTTTATTTATTTAATTAAAAAATAAATAAAATGCACATAGCCTTAGTATTAAATATTTTAATGAGAGTTTATGTTTTCCCTCCAAGAGGGAAAGGTCGGTCTTTATTCGATATTGCACCCTTAGTTTTATAAAAGGGAGGTTGCATTTCCTTAGAGGGCTATGTTGATTGATCATTTGATTTCACTCCATGCTTGGAGTATTGGGATGTATGCCCTAGTTCTTGCATTGTGCTATCTCATTTGGATCTATTATTGAAGAATATTGAAGACTCCATTGTTCTCTCCATTGTGATAAATCTGTATTTTTGTGAAGGGTTTGTGGTACTTTTGTGTTCTTTATCACTTTGCAATTTATTAGAAGCAAATCAACTTGGTTTGGGGTTTGATCTATCATGTTATGAGATTGTTTATGCTAGATCTATTTGTTGATGTGTTTAATTAATTATTTCAGAGCAAGGGATGATTATTTGAATATTTTGAAGGGTTGTATGAGCTGAAATTAATTTATATGATTTTTTCTAATCCTAGTGACTTGAAAGCAGATTTTTGGGGTTGTTTTGGCAATGTTTAATGCTTAGAAAATTCAGAATCATAGTGCATTGGAAAGGCCTTGATTCCTAGTTTGTTTTGCATTTTATTTCATGGAAAAACACTGAGTATTGGCTGAGTTATGAGTTTTTGAATATTTCAGCTGTCTACAAGCTATTTGGACATTATTAATTAATTTTTATTTCAGATCTACAGTTTTGGGGTTAGATTAATATTGGATTTGGTTGTAGAAATTAGGAGGAATAAAGAGGAAGTGATTTTATAATTTTTGGAGTGAATTTGATGTCCTAAATGTGCTGGGCGACCCAATTTTTAGGTTAAAATTAGGGTTTTGTGTTTGCTATGCGAAAATTGGTTTTGGGATAGTATTCTTCATATTTTTGTGGCCCAAAATCCAAAGTTTGAGGATTTTTCTTTGAATGGTTAAGCGGGAAATAATTTTAGAAGATTGCAGCGGTTGGGTAGTTTTCCCATCTAACTCACCACCTTGACATACTCCAACCCCACTTTGGGTTGTAATATTGCCAACATTGGGTTATTTGAGGTCAAACTAAGAAGATCTAATCTTCCTAGGGTGATCCGGATAATTAACTTTTTGCGATTTAAATAATATCCTAAAAGGGGATATTTCAATTAAAAGTAATCATGAAGAACCGGAAGTGCCCTTCCTTGAAGGACATACCCTTCCATAATGTCGTCCTTATATACTTTATGCAAATTTGATTTTCCTATCCATTTTTATGCAACATGCCTTCATTAGAAATCAATGAATCATCATTAAATATCAAAGGATTTTCACCTTCCAATTCGTGCTTTATGATTTCCCTATCTTCCCTAGGCTTGTGCGTCAAGATTTCATTAAACCCTTGGCCCTTCATACTTGCTGTTCCAAAAATCAGTCAAAAGCCCATCCTTCGGAAAAAGCATAGTTACTTCTACCTCTTTCTTTGGAGATTCTGTTGCATCAAAAAAATCCTTTTTGGTTCTTCATCTAGAAACACCTCTCAATGTCCTTGAACATGGTCTTCTTGGTACTTCACCTCAAAATGCTCTTGTAGATCTGATTTTTCTATTTCTTCTTTCAAGAGAAACCCTTTGGGTTTGACTCTTTGGTGCATTTTTGGGGTCTAGGGTTTAACCCTAACATCTTCATCCATGCTTCGACTGGCCCTTTGTTGGAACCATGAAATGTGGAGAGTGTCACCTTCCCTTGTAAAGCCTCCTTTTCCAAGCCAGTCAAAATTGAAGACTGTATGCCCATTCCTCCTCTTGTGCGAAACAAGGAAGCAGAAAAGGAGGGGAATGCACCATGGTTGTAAAGTGATGTACCTTCATGATATTATTTAAATTTGCAAAAATTAATTATCCGGATCACCCTAGGAAGATTAGATCTTCTTAGTTTGACTTCAAATAACCTAATGTTGGCAATAATACAACCCAAAGTGGGGTTGGAGTATGCCAAGGTGGTGGGTTAGATGAGAAAACTAATTAGAATGCTAATATTACCTAGATCTGATTTTTAACAATAGATAATTAATTAAAATTCAAACCCCAACTGCTGCAATCTTCTAAAATTATTTCCCGCTTAACCATCCAAGCAAAAATCCTCAAACTTTGGATTTTGGGCCACAAAAATATGAAGAATAATATCCCAAAACTAGTTTTCGCATAGCAAACACGAAACCCTAATTTTACCCTAAAAAGTAGGTCGCCCAACACATTTAGGGCATCAAATTCACTCCAAAAATTATGAAATCACTTCCTCCTTATTCCTCCTAATTTCTACAACCAAATCCAATAATTAAATTGACCCCAAAACTGCAGATCTGAAATAAATATTAATTAATAATGTCCAGATAGCTTGCAGACAACTGAAATATTCAAAAATTCATAACTCATCCAATACTCAGTGTTTTTCCATGAAATAAAATGCAAAACAAACTAGGAATCAAGGCCTTTCCAATGCACTATGATTCTGAATTTTCTGAGCATTAAAACCTTGCCAAAACAACCCCAGAAATCTGCTTTCAAGTCGCTAGGGTTAGAATAAATCATATAAATTAATTCCAGCTCATACAACCCTTCCAAAATATTCAAATAATCAACCTTTGCTCAAAATAATTAATTAAACACAACAGCAAATAGATCTAGCATAAACAACCTCAAAACATGATAGATCAAACCCCAAACCAAGTCGATTTGCTTCTAATAAATTGCAGCAGTGATAAAGAACACAAAAGTACCACAAACCCTTCACAAAAATGCAGATTTATCCTCCAAATAAATACGCCCATACCCAAGACCAAGTCACCAATGCTAGGATGAATATACCATGTATAAACACATTCAACTCAAGAGAACACAATGGAGAGAACAATGGAGTCTTCAATATTCTTCAATAATAGATCCAAATGAGAGAGAGCACAATGTAAGAACTAGGGCATACATCCCATGGGCATACATCCCAATACTCCAAGCATGGAGTGAAATCAAATGATCAATCAACATCCCTCTCTAAGGAAATGCGACCTCCCTTTTATAGAACTAAGGGGTGCAATATCCAATAAAGACCGACCTTTCCCTTTTGGAGGGAAAACATAAACTCTCATTAAAATATTTAATACTAAGACTATGTGCATTTTATTTGTTTTTTAATTAAATAAATAAAAGTAACTAACCTATGTGCACATTAAACTAACTAAAGAGTCTCCCACTTGTAGCGTTAGGCATGCCAAGGGATTACAATGCAAATGAAAAATAAATATTAATAATGTCCCAAAAAGAGACATTACAGTCCTCTCCTCTCGGAAATTGCTTGCCCTCAAGCGATAACAAGCTCATAGATCCATGCATCATGCCCCAAAGAGAAGATGTGGGATGGTGCATCCGGCCTCGATCCGGTGCCTGTCAAGTGGTGAAAATTTTGAAAGAAAAAATTTCTTTCCCTCATGTCAACCCAAAAAGATGGGTCATCACCTCCATAACATGTGCTCCAAGAGATGGTGTCCTCAACATGGCATTGAGAGTCATCAAAAGGATGAGCTTTGCTAAAGCTCCAAGGCTGCCCATTAAAAAATGCCCTCATGAAATGAATAGGACAACAATCTTCCATCACATGTCTTCAATCCCGCACATGAAGCAAACTCATTAGAAAAACAAGTATTGAGAAACACTTTTCGTGTTTCTTCTTCATGTCTCTCAAGGCATAGAGAGCTCCGAAATCTTCCTCATGTATAGGTTGTCCCCAAAATCTGTTATTTGGCTCCTAACACTGTTGTAATCATGCATTCTTCCTTCAAAAATCAGAATTAGGATGGTTGGTTTCCACCCCTGAATAGTCATCTATGAGCCAAAATCAAACACCAAGAACCATGTTACCAAATGTATGTAAAAAATCTGAATTTTGGAAGTGATAGTGGAGCTGGTCCTAATAGTATTATCCATAAAAATGAGAGGACAACAACTAGCATAATTCAATTTTTTTTTCCCAACATGAATGATCATCAAGCTAGTGAACAAAAATGGCTCCCATGTAACCGAAATTTCATCCTCAACCATAACAAACTGAAAATTATCCAAAAACACAATTGAAAATGAAGTGTCTTGAGAAAAGTTCATACCATGTTCCTTCACTTTTTCCAAACTTTCCATTGAAGCCCAAATGCAAGCAACAACAACCAAACATTCCCAACACATAACCTTTGGAAGCACATCAATCAAACACCCAAGTGGAAGACATAACTGCTGTTCAAAATCTGAAAATGGACTTCTTACCATGCAAGGTGTAGTCCATGTGATCCATCCTTCCTTCAAGGCTTCCAAGGAGATAGGAGTTAGCATTATTTGAAAAAGAAAGGAGATGATATCCATGTATCCAAATAAAGCTTGTAAAACTCAAATCCTTTCATCCCCTTATTACATGAAGCAACATATGCAAGATGACACCACAAATTTCCTCTTCTTCTATACTCAAAAAGAAAGGAGAGCTGAAATATAATGCATGCTTTTATGAATATCATCATAGAGAAACCAAGGAGCCTTGTACCTTACTTTGTGCCAATGACTTTCCTTTATGAAAGGGAGCAAAACACTTGAAGCCTTCATACCTTTGTGCCTTCCAATGATGAATTCCTCATACGGACCAGCTAGCTTATTGTTATGACTTCCATCATTGGGAAGAGTGATAATCACTCTTTCTCTTTTTCCATCATGCACCCAATTGTTAGGAGCAAAAGTACCAACAAGAATGTGACCATTATACCCCATGTTACACACCATATCCATCTCCCTATCATACTCAAAATCATACCCATTAAAACTCAATATGGAAAGAAATAAAATATAAAATAACATACCTTGGGCTGCTCCCAACATGTACAAAACTCAGAATTTCTGAATTTGGAACAATGCTCTTTCCTTTTCTATTTTCTTCATCCAAAGCCCCTTTTCTTCCTCACAAGCAATCATACTTGGTGGGTGATGACTCGGGACATTTATAAGACTAATGCTTGGGTGAAAAACCTCATTCATTTGCCCATTAAGGCCTGCTGTTCGGAAAATTACAGCGAACTGAAAAATTACCATAAGCATTCCATGATGTCCTTTCTTCATAAGCACACCTTTTCACAAGCCTATCTTCATAGTCCTCTTGAAAACTTGCTCCTTTTGCACTTATGTTCAACTTGATGCAATTAGTAGGCACTAATAATTTGTGTAACATCAAAAGATTATTACCATGCAATGAATGCTTCAAAATTTTTTCTTTTTTGCCACATAGAAGTAAACACAAATGATGTATTATATGAATGAGTATACTCTTCTCTGGTGAGGTCATTGACCATGCCTTCTCCTTGCCGCTCAAATGGCTCGAGGTGGGATTGAAAACTTCCCCTCAAATCTGATTTTTCCATCACATGTTCCCTTGCCATTTTTCCTTGATCATGCTTATGCTTGGCACTAATATCCTTTTCATACCCATCAACCAAATCTGATTTCTCCTTGCACCCACTCAAACCCATGCAATCATTAGATGCCAAGAATTTATTATAAAAAACAAAAGGACTCATACCTTGGATTCATGTCTTCACTTTGCTTGAACATTGATTCACAATTCTTCTTGCTAAGGAGTGAGCAATGTATGACTTCTCTTGTCCCAATCCTTCCACAAGTATGGATAGCAAAGATTGTGGAGGTTCCTTATACTCATTCAATAATAGGGACATTATTGTTTGCATAGCATCCATTACTTCATGTGAATGTTCCTCATGTATAACATCAAAGAAAACCTCAAACATGTGCAAAATGAGGTCATTACAATCAAGATCTAACATTGGAATGCAAGACCTTACCTTAGCCATGTTTTTCAAGATCTTAACCCTCTTATCAAAGTGAGGGTTTGTGATGTCCCAAAACTTTTGAAAACTTCCAATCATGAGCTCATAGACCTCCATAGTAGTGTCATCATATGGAAAACTTGGGGCTGCTATCCGTGTGATCTCACTAATGCATGTGATGACCAAAAGTCTCACATCCACCTCCTCATGTCTCAACAAGCTAGATCTAGCCAAGTGTGTCACCAAAGGAGCTACAACTGAAAACATAGAGCTATAATCAGATTGCTCTATCAAACATAAACAACTCACTACCTCTTCAAGAGTGTGGAGCAATACACTCTTCTCAAATGAAGGCTTCTTGAGCCTTTTCCCAAGCTTATAGAGCTTGGTCCTCAAACCTCCGTCACTGGCAAGCTCCATGATTTATTTTGCAAACAAACCGAAAGATCCCAAACCCGTTTTTGTCTGATTTTTTTTTTTTTTTTTTTATAAAATGCTCGGGCTCAGATCTGAACCGATAATATCAAAGGAATTCATGAAACATCACACTGAAACTGCATAGATAATTTAAATACAACAAACCCCGCAAACCAGGGGAATACAAAATAGGCGCCTAGGGTTTAACTGGCAGATTTCTTTATAAATATTTCAGCTGTGTATTTAATAATGATTTATGAAGCTAAATATTACAGCAATACAGATATAAAACTGCAGAAAGATTTAATAACAGAGATTGTCTAAAAACCCACAGTAAATGAATCAAAACCCTAGCCGATTTGATATATTTGCTGCTGGGAATTACAATAAATATCTAGCAAGACAAATACCTCTGATACAACAATAAATAACTGTAGAAGAAGCCGCCCCACTCAGATATATGTGCAAATGCCCACTGCTGCAATTTATTCTTTTCTCTGAAACTATTGAAATGCTGAATAACTGTGTAAACAATGAAGATTCCTGGATGGAAGCTTCTCTCACTGCTCCTGGGGTTTCCGTCCGCAAGAGGAATAATGTTCTGAATCCAATGAAGACCCTGTGTGAATCTTCCTCCTTCGAATTGGGTTTCCGTCCAATCCGTAATCTCCAAGGGTTTCCGTCCTTCGAGAGTAATTAGCAAGAGCTGCTCTGAATTTGTTTTTTTGTTCAAAATGATAAGTGTGTAGCAAATGGGCCAAACCCTCCTTTTATAACCTTTTCCGAGAATTTTCATTAAAAGGAAATATAATTAATAAATCACTTTATTAATTAATTACACCTTATAACTCCGGAAAGTGATTTATTTAATTAATTAATCATTCCTGGCGCCCAAGGTCACTGAATTAGCATCTCATCATTTAGAACTTCACATTCTCTTTCCGACGAGCTATAATACTGAGGTGCTCGCCAAGTAATTCGTACAAATATAAGCAACTTGGGTAAAATAATTAAAATAAGCCATTAATGCTCCCAAAGTGCGGAAATCGTCGGGAAAGCACCGAATCGAAACTCGATCGGCGGTATGGTGCCGATGACGAATAATGAGAAATGAAGTCAGTTGGGTGACTTACTATAAATGGAAACTCTCTCCAAGAATCTTGGAGAACACACCAAAAGCCGGAAATAACCTTAGAAAGTGCCAAGTGAGTCCTTAAGATCAATCGAACTCATTCATTAACATCAAATAATCCACCAGATCTTCAATAAAACCCTTACCTGCTATGCACATCGTCTCCTAACAACGGGACTAGCTTATGAAGATGACAAATAAGCTACCCACCAAGTGTCCAAGGGTCATGCCGGAAAGAGGGACATTACAGTCCTCCCTTCCCGAGATTGCTTGTCCACAAGCAATATCAGATCTGCATACCAATCAAGTCCCGGATCCCAAATCAACCGAAACCTTTTGAATGGCTTCAAATGCACTGTGCTAAACTGCTCAAAGTCTGCAAAATAGAACTTGTGCAACTTACTCATAAAAAGTGCCACAACACCTGAAGCCAAAATAGAAAATCGACTACACCTGTCCACCAACCACCTGGATCCCAAATGATCCTAGAACATGTGCAATCCCATAACCTCGGTATGCAATTGGAACCCAAGAGGTCACAAACTCACAACCAATGAAACCAACCAGCCAACAATGGAATTCCTAGATCCCAATCCTGTAAATCAACCCCATAATGCCAATTCCAAGTACTATGTTGATCCACCTCGAATATCATAATTGGATAAACTGGAAGTCCCTCAACACCAACTGACTTTCGTTGTGCCACTCTGATACCCCCTAGAGTCCGATCGAGCCAAACCTCAATCTCCAGCTTCTGTGAGCAACTATCTGGCGAGAACAACTTGGAATCATCATCTGAAATCTGAAGCATGTCATACCGAGTGAATCCGAACATCCCTTATTCAACCCACCTCTCTGTGTCATCAATGTCATCATCGAATCCAGTACATGTGGGCTGAACGAAAAATGATAGGCACACCTCATAATGCAATCGAGGTGAAATTCTCCTGACTGTGCTAATGGAATACTCGAATAGTCAGGTGTATTCCATCCCATGCTGCCATCACCAAGAAGACTCATAACTCACAATAGGATGAGTTGATCTTGCAGCAACCTCATCAAGACCTCTCCCACAAAGTAATCGCAAGTGCCCTATCTCTCTTTCAGGAGTGAGAAGAATATCATCATGAATGCCATCTACTATTTGAAAAGAAACTGGATCAATACCAAAGTCCAACGTGCAAGTCCTAGAAAAACCCAACTCCTTCTCCGATAAAACTGTCCAAGGTCAGTCTCCAAGTTCAAAGTAGAGCCTCGGTGCTCATATCTCCAATGACGCCCGAACTTACAGTCATGACTGATGTGTCTATGTCATCCACAAACCAATCCACACCGAATGGTCCCCTGCAGATGTGAAAGATGCCTAATGAAGGTGCATAAAAGCATATACTAACATCCGACAAGCTGCTGGCATAAATCAAAACAGCACCTGTAACCTTGTGAATCATGTCCATGATGGAGCAAAAGTATCTCTACTGCTCAAAGATAAGAAGAAATCATCATTACTCCATCCTCTAATTCCAAAGTGACCATCCCGATCACTCCTCTCCATACCAACAGCTGCTGCCCTCAAAGTGTCACCCAGAACTCCAACTAGCAAAGGAGGACATCCATCAATCAATGAAGTAGGAGGTAACCCAGAGGATGTCATTGGAATATTGCCAACATGTCTATCTCCAACCCATAGACTGAAACTAATCGAAAACTCAATCATGTACCTCTCTCTAACTGACTCCTCATGCCTTTCCAACGCACAAGGCACTTTGCACCTGTATCTTGAATGTGAATGCTAGAACTCATGCTACTATCCTCAACATGTGCCTTGGCTGCCATAGATGACTGAGTCTCTGATATACATAATGAATATCGAGCTAAACTCAACTCTAAGCAAAGCTCATCAACATGACTCTCGGAATCTGAAGTGCCAACCGAGTGCTCACCAAAGAATCCCTTGGAGCTTCATCATTCTCTAACTCCATGATGCCTTGGCTTCGCTGCATCAGATTCTGAGTATTCTGTTCATGATGGGCTTAATGTCATCATGATAATACTGCTGCAACAACAAAGATGGTGTATCTCTTACCACCCAATCTGCATTTTGTGAAGTCTGCTCCTCTTGGATTGAATTTTCCATACTCCAATACCTACCAAAAGCCGATGTAAATCCTGCAAAAGTGGAAAATGACATGGAATTCCATATAGGACAGCTATTAATTCTTGACAAATCAATGAAGATGAAGTCACTAATCAACAAATAGGGAGCTGCCATATCATAGTAAATCGATGACATAACAAAAGATGAGATATGGATATCTTCAACACCCATCAAAGACAACTCATGAGTGGCTGGTCCACTATGAATGTCATCAACAAAATCATCAACTCCATCAACTGAAAATTCTGAATTTTCGTCCTTCATGCTTTCATTGCAATCATCACCCAACGAATCCATGGCATTGTTATCCAAAACACTCACATGCTCTATGCTAGCCTCTAAAGTAAAAGCTTCTAAAGACACCTCTTGTAAGGATGGTGTAAAGACATCCGCATGTCTATCAAATTCATCATATAAATTTTTGCATACCTCATTAGAACTTAAAGACACCAAAGCACTCTCATGAAGAGTTGTATAATCCATATGTGAAGACTCTTTATTCCTTCCATGTATCAACCATTTAGAAGCTATAGTGTGAGATTCCTTCCTTGCCTGCTCAGTCTTGTAGCCAATACTTGGGTGCATGTCCATGTAGTCCATGAAAGGAAAATTCTCCTTAACATCTCGAGGAAGAATGCTATACTCCTCAAATATGTTAATCACTCCCGCTTCGTTGTCCTGTGGTGTTGGACCTTTGTGAATAGAAAGTGATGATGATCTAGGCCTCCGATCCTGTCTGGCCCTCATGTTGTCTCTCCTCTGAGCACAATGGTGTGGGAGGGAAAATGCATCCCTCACATGCTGCGGAAAACTCCTCCACTCATCACTGACTGCCATGATAGTATCCGGGAAAGTTGCTTCTTCCGACCATCCCCCAATCTCTGGTGGGTCACCTCTAGGCAAGAAGTTAGGCTGCATAGGCCTATTTGCAGTCCCTGTAGGTCTCCTCTCGTCTGTATGAGTATGCCTCCGTTCACGGCGTGGCGATCCCCTAACACTCCCAAGCTCTGAAGGTGATCTGCTATGACCCCTGTAGTTGCTGGCAACTGATACGGATCTGTCCCTCCTGCCGTGCCTGTCCCGCGGCCCATCTAGTGCCAACCTGTCCAAAGTAGTGCCCATTCGCTCCATGGTCTGCAATAACTGCCTCTGCGTGGCTGCCATATCCCGAATAAAATTCCTATTTGGATCTGCATGTTCCTCTCGAGGACTCTCAGGCCTCTCGCCCAAATATTCCATTCTCACAACTCCCCGCATCCCACCTCGAGTCGTGCTCTCTGCAAAGTATCTCAGTGTGGACCGTCCTCTCTGTGATGCATTCAAAGCTGATTTCTGTTGTAATACCCTATCTGTTTCTTCCCACACAGGCTGGGAGGATACACTGCTCTGATACCACTGAAAGATCCCAAACCCGTTTTTGTCTGATTTTTTTTTTTTTTTTTTTTTTTTATAAAATGCTCGGCTCAGATCTGAACCGATAATATCAAAGGAATTCATGAAACATCACACTGAAACTGCATAGATAATTTAAATACAACAAACCCCGCAAACCGGGCGAATACAAAATAGGCGCCTAGGGTTTAACTGGCAGATTTCTTTATAAATATTTCAGCTGTGTATTTAATAATGATTTATGAAGCTAAATATTACAGCAATACAGATATAAAACTGCAGAAAGATTTAATAACAGAGATTGTCCAAAAACCCACAGTAAATGAATCAAAACCCTAGCTGATTTGATATATTTGCTGCTGGGAATTACAATAAATATCTAGCAAGACAAATACCTCTGATACAACAATAAATAACTGTAGAAGAAGCCGCCCCACTCAGATATATGTGCAAATGCCCACTGCTGCAATTTATTCTTTTCTCTGAAACTATTGAAATGCTGAATAATTGTGTAAACAATGAAGATTCCTGGATGGAAGCTTCTCTCACTGCTCCTGGGTTTCCGTCCATGCAAGAGGAATAATGTTCTGAATCCAATGAAGACCCTGTGTGAATCTTCCTCCTTCGAATTGGGTTTCCGTCCCAACCGTAATCTCGAGGTTTCCGTCCTTCGAGAGTAATTAGCAAGAGCTGCTCTGAATTTGTTTTTTTGTTCAAAATGATAAGTGTGTAGCAAATGGGCCAAACCCTCCTTTTATAACCTTTTCCGAGAATTTTCATTAAAAGGAAATATAATTAATAAATCACTTTATTAATTAATTACACCTTATAACTCCGGAAAGTGATTTATTTAATTAATTAATCATTCCTGGCGCCCAAGGTCACTGAATTAGCATCTCATCATTTAGAACTTCACATTCTCTTTCCGACGAGCTATAATACTGAGGTGCTCGCCAAGTAATTCGTACAAATATAAGCAACCTGGGTAAAATAATTAAAATAAGCCATTAATGCTCCCAAAGTGCGGAAATCGTCGAAAGCACCGGAATCGGAAACTGACTGAGCAGAAGCGGTGCCGATGACGAATAATGAGAAATGAAGTCAGTTGGGTGACTTACTATAAATGGAAACTCTCTCCAAGAATCTTGGAGAACACACCAGAAGCCGGAAATAACCTCAGAAAGTGCCAAGTGAGTCCTTAAGACCAACTGAACTCATTGCTAACATCAAATAATCCACCAGATCGTCAATAAAACCCTTACCTGCTATGCACATCGTCTCCTAACAACGGGACTAGCTTATGAAGATGACAAATAAGCTACCCACCAAGTGTCCAAGGGTCATGCCGAAAAGGGACATTACACAAACCCACGAGGATGGAAAAAGTTGCTCTGATACCACTTTAATATTCCCTTTTAGGATATTATTTAAATCTGCAAAAATTAATTATCCGGATCACCCTAGGAAGATTAGATCTTCTTAGTTTGACATCAAATAACTCAATGTTGGCAATAATACAACCCAAAGTGGGGTTTGAGTATGCCAAGGTGGCGGGTTAGATGAGAAAACTAATTAGAATGCTAATATTACCCAGATCTCATTTTTAACGACAGATAATTCATATAAAATTCAAACCCCAATCAAGTTGCGAATTTTCTAAAATTATTATTTTCTGCTTAACCATCCAAGCAAAAAATATTCAAACTTTGGATTTTGGGCCACAAAAATATGAAGAATAATATTCCAAAACTAGTTTTTGCATAGCAAACACGAAACCCTAATTTTACCCTAAAAAGTAGGTCGCGCAAAGACATTTAGGGCATCAAATTCACTCCAAAAATTATGAAATCACTTCCTCTTTATTCCTCCTAATTTTTACAACCAAATCCAATATTAATCACCCCCAAAACTACAGATCTGAAATAAATATTAATTAATAATGTCAAGATAGTTTGTAGACAAAAATATTCAAAAATTCATAACTCATCCAATACTCAGTGTTTTTCCATGAAATAAAATGCAAAACAAACTAGGAATCAAGGCCTTTCCAATGCACTATGTTTCTAAATTTTCTAAGCATTAATACCTTGCCAAAACAACCCCAAAAATTTGCTTTCAAGTCGTTAGGGTTAGAATAAATCATATAAATTAATTGCAGCCCATACAACCCTTCCAAAATATTCAAATAATCAACACTTGCTCTGAAATAATTAATTAAACACAACAACAAATAGATCTAGCATAAACAACCTCAAAACATGATAGATCAAATCCCAAACCAAGTCGATTTGCCTCTAATAAATTGCAGCAGTGATAAAGAACACAAAAGTACCACAAACCCTTAACAAAAATGCAGATTTATCTCCTAATTAAATACGCCCATACTCAAGACCAAGTCGACAATGCTAGGATGAATATACCATGCATAAACACATTCAATTCAAGAGAGCACAATGGAGGCTTCAATATTCTCCAATAATAGATCCAAATGAGAGAGAGCACAATGCAAGAACTAGGGCATACATCCCAATACTCCAAGCATGGAGTGAAATTAAATGATCAATCAACATCCCCCTCCAAGAAAATGCGATCTCCATTTTATAGAATTAAGGTGCGCAATATCCAATAAAGACCGACCTTTTCCTTTTGGAGGGAAAACATAAACTTTCATTAAAATATTTAACACTAAGACTATGTGCACTTTATTTATTTTTTAATTAAATAAATAAAAGTAACTAACCTATGTGCACATTAAACTAACTAAAAATAATTCCACTTGTAGCTAGGCATGGCAAGGGGTTATAATGTAAATGAAAAATAAAGATTAATAATGTCCCGAAAAAGGGGACATTACAATAAACAAATGCTCAAAATGATCTTGGAGAGACCACTTATCAAATAAAGTGAAATCACAATTTTCCAACCATGGAAACCCCTCCAAAATTGATCCCGAGCTTCCCAAATGTGTAGATCAAGTTGAGGAAAGGTGCTAACACCCTTGAAAGTGCCCTAGCTAGAGTAGAAGTGCCCTATGCATGGATAAACACCTTGCTATTTGGGAAATTTGCCAATGAAGCCACCATGCACACAAGAAGGTTTCCGCCCCCCAGTGTGATCCTATTGAAGGGTTCCGTCCTTAATAGGTGACCAGGAAGAGTTTTGTCCTTCAATGGCAAGATGAATGATAATAATAATAGCTCCAAATCCAAGTAAATGTCAAAATGATGAATGATAATGATATCCTCCTCCTCCATTCGAACCTCCTTAAGTACCCCTCTTTGGCGCCAAGGATGAATTAGAAGATCAACTCTCATGGCTGACCTCTTAATGAAGGGGAAGTGTATTTTTAATCTTCACTTGGTCCTCCAAGAAGACCGACCTCATGTGGAGAAGATAAAAGGTCCTTTTTGCTTTGTCATTCACCTATCACCTAGTCAAATCACTTGAAGCCATAATTAGTAATCAAATATATAAGGTAAATATAATCTCTTACAATTATGGCAATGTTCACCTCCCTTGCTTTCCTTCCTTGAAGTTGACAGATGAAGGTGGAATGGGCTCAAGGCCTTTATAGCGACTAGCATGGAAAAGGGGACATTACAAGGGGCATACACATGAGAAAAGGGCTTTACCGGTTGTTAATGTTGATTTTCAGCTGGCTGGAATTTTTAGAACAACCTATAAGAAGCAAGTTAATGGTGTTCATGACTCTAGCAAGAGCTATGAAGGTGCTCCATACATGTGTCAACCAAGTATGGATGAAGTCAAGGCGGAAAGGGCTTCACTTGTTGAAGATGAAGAGCCTAAGAGGAAGGAGAATGTTGATCCTAACTTAGTAATTCTGAGTCACAAGGATGGAGGTGTAGAAGATATCTCAATCATTCTTCATCCGACAAAGGAAGGTGAACATGTTGAGGACAACCTAAGGTATGATAGTAATGATCATATTTCAGATTTGTTAATTCCTCCTATGTTGCTGCAATATATTTTTTTATCTTGAGCAACATGTTAAAATTGATGGGAAGATGAAGGGTAAGCATTTTGACTATATCCGTGATTATAATTCAAAGCATGGAAGTATTGGTTCTAACAGAGGCTTGATATCCTTACAAAATCCTTGTCGTCATGGAAAACATGCTAAGAAGGGTGATAGGGTCAAGGATACCACTTGTAGCATAGGGCATGTAGATCCTTTGAGTCAAGCTCAAGTTTGTTTTTGCATATGGGATCCGGGTGATCTTTTGTGGGTCAAAGTGTATAGAGGCATTAATGTCACTATTGAGTTCTCTTTCTTAGGCACTTGGATTGAAAGGAAATTTATGAGCAATCATAGAGGGATTGTTGTGCATTCGAACCTCCTTGTGAAGGATGAGATGCTACAAAATGGCTTCATCATCCCTTGCACCAAGAGGTTCCAACAACTCACGCTAGCTTTGGGAAGGCACGTGGTAAGCTCCACATTTTCATTTTTTGTACAACAGTCATTTCATAAGAATTTTCAGCTCCTCATCAATGCACATGCCCTTAGAAGAAGTCTTCCGATAAAAGTAGATGTTGAGTTCATGAATTTTGTGTTTGGAAGTGAGCAAGATGGATGTTATCTTGTTGTCCCAAGCATTGTAACTCAGCCGGGAATTGGAGGAATGATTGGAAGTAATAAGAGTCTTGATTGGTGGGTTTTAAAACATGCTGCCATAAATGTTTGTATTGCTGTTATAGACATTCCTAGCTTGTCCAACATTCTGTTTGGTGCCACACAAAGAGGATAGTCATGAGAAGGGATAGTTTCCGATCTTTCGGAGCATTTTCAGTCAATAATGACTTTTTCCTAGCCACCATCATTTTAATTTTGAATGAAATACGTGGTTACAACTGTAATTTGGACAACATGATTGTATTATTGGACAGCCATTGCTTGTGCATAGATTATGAGTTGTTTGCAAGCAAGGAGAAAGAGCTGGCCATCATGTCTATAAGGCATGAAGTGGTGAAGATGGGAACCCTTGTTTCCTTTAATAAGTTTGTCCCATGTGCAGGTACAGGTATGAAGAAGCAAGAGCAGCTGAGTTTGCTCTTCACCCAAGCAAATGATAGAGCTGCAACTGAAGATGAAGATGACATGGTAAATAATGATGAGTTGGTACTCACATGTGATCTCACCTTGTAAGAAAATAGAGACTTCTCAACCCTTAAGTGGAAAATGAAGCAAGGAAGATTGAAGACATGGGTGAAGCTAAGGACAACAAGAAGTATGCAGCTTGGGAGACTTTCTTGGCAGCCTCAAACAATCATTTTTGGACAGCTAAGTAGTTTGCTACAGCAAGGTAACTTTCCTTAGTGGTCTACTTTGGGACAGCCCTGCATAATGCTTCCTAGTTTGCTATTAAGAGCAGAATACCATTGGAGATTGGTGAATGATGTGAAGTACGAAGAAACCAAAGATGAGCCTCATGGGCAGCTCACTTGAAAATTAGAGCAATGTAGCAAAAGTGTGGTACGTTAGCACCTAATTTGACGATTCATGCCAAAGAGCTCCAACAATTCATGAAGGGCATGTGGGAGGATGTTTTATTACCCCCAAAGGTTAGAGAAAGTATTTTTGTGGCAGCCATGAGTCCACTTGCCACCAATAAGGCCGCTGTCCTCACTTTTGACAGCCATCTCATTATTTCAGTTGTACTTGTACTCTTGATGGTGGTTACAAGATATTCTTCCAGCATAGTTGACAAGGTTGGGATGAAAGGTGGAGAGGCCACATTGGGGATTGTTTTAGCTTGTCAAGCTGCTGATTGTTCCTCTTTTTTTGCTCCATAACTAAGATTGTAGCAGGCTGGAAGGTTTTTTGTACCGCTGAGTACGCAAAGAAAGAGGTTGTTACTGCTATTTTGGAAATTGAGGATGCAGAAAAATTGAGGTAGAAGCTGCTCTCTTCTCCAAGGTAGCTTTAAAATTGTAGCACCTGCCCCCATGTGGGACCCAAACATAGGACAAAAATACCAGGATAATTTTTTTGACTTTCATATTACTTGACACAATTGTGCAACACCATAAAGACTCACAAGAGATTGCACAACACCACATGTAACGTTTACACCAACATGAAGAACACACAAATAACAAGATGACCCAAGGTGCATCCATCGTCACACTTATATAAATGAACAATTATGAAACCATGACCCAACCACAACATGAACTTCACGAATAGATATATTCCACACTATCACATTTTCAGGTTAAACTCTTAATTGTAATCATATTTCATCATTAGCCTTTAAGGTTCGAAGGGCACTTGACATGAACATACTTTTTCCCTTTTCTCTAGATTTCATTTCCTTTTATTTCATTTAATGAACAACTTAAGATGGTCCCATTTTAACTACCATTCAAGTCCCTTATTTAACCTGATAGGTCTCGAGATCATTTTTCACGTAAGTAGATACTCTTATTCACAATATTTCACATTATTAATTTCGTTCAGATTTAACTTATACAAGTACACTTCATCACACGAGAAGAGTGGATGTTGGTTTAAGGGGAATGGATTCCATATTTAGTTTACTCAAATTCAACATCTTAGGGACACCTTTAAGATAGGAAAGGTTAACTATAGGTTTCGAACACCATTAACATATAAGGAGGTCCTAGGCTTGAATTTACTTCTTGTTTGCACTCAAAGACTCTATGACCAACTAAAGTCAATTTTGAAGTGGATCAAACACCTTTATCTCACATACCTCCATTTTTACTTCATTCCAAAACAAACGGCAACACATGAATATAAATTAAATTCTAAAGATTATCAACAAATTTGTTCACAATTGACTAATTGTTGTTATGATTCAAAATAGGTTAGAGTCATTTCTAATGGTTATACACCATAAGTTTTATTTTCTAAACAAGAGATTATGTTGCTCGAATGCTCGAACTCATGTGGAGAAATTTATAAGTACTTTCAACAACAAAAACAGGCCTAACTAAGTATAAGGTAGCTCCAAGATTCACTTGTCACAATCTGTTGGCTAGATTTTCTGCATAGCGAGAACACTTAGTCGGTCATGAGATAAATCTTCCTCATTTACCGGTGAGGCTCCCGTGTTTGTCGATTAAATATGCTAATATCTATTTGTTGGTATTACTTTAACTACACAACTCATGAACCATAGCTATATAGTTTTGCAACAAGTAAGCAGCTGTTAAAGAAAGGAAATATCTAAAGTAAGGGAAAATGATAGGAAATAGGAAGAAAAAAGGGGAGATGTGCAACCCAATCAATAGATTACAAAGTTGATTGTACATAGATAAAACAAATAGATATTAACACACATAATTATAAGCAAAGGAAGCTTTCATATCTAGATCTAAAATAACACAGTTTATGAATACATCCAAGACAGAAAGCTAGAAACAAAATGCACCGTTAACACAAAGTTCTTCGGAAATATGCTCCTTTCTATTCCTCTGCCTTCAAATAGCTATCGGGGTTTCAACAAAAGTCCGGAACACAAGAATGTTGTTTACAAATTCGATCCTTAACCCGAGGGTTCTTCCTCTATTTATAGCATGTAGAAGGAAAATTACAAATGGGAAACTAACACTCGAATCGGCACATGTGGAAGTTGTAAAAGAAACAACTGGCAATCTCCCTCCTGGAATTCCTCTTTGCATGACATGCATGATTTATAACTTAAAATAGAACCTTCTATTTTGCATGTCTGCCACCTATCTCCAAGTAAATGACCTCTTCAAGTAATGACTTTTAAACCAATCACTTAAGTTTTATAATTTAATTGATTGCTCAATTACTTTGTCGGAGGAAATAAGAAAAAGAGGAAAAAAAGAAAGCTGCAACACTTCCAGTCTTGTTCTTTTCCATATTCTGCATGCAGTTGACTCTTTTGCCTTTGATTCTCACCAAACCGGATCTCGAAGCAAATGATGGTGATTTTGCTTACAAGTGTTGCCGCTTCTCTCTTACTCCTGAAACTTTTGCAGTTCTTGTCCTGTACATGCATCAGTGCAATGTTTGCCGTAAATAACTCATCATTTTTATTTTTAATTGCATATGAGCAATTAAAAATTCTGAAAAGCACTCCGGGTGAAGGAAAGTACAAGTAAATTCGATGAAGGCTTCAACTGGAAGATTGGGAGCACATGCACAAGATCCTGGAAGGAATTTTCCATGCATTGACTTCTACACGGGCTGCGTTAGAAACAAGAGGATGAATTGTTGTTGGAAGCCTTTGCAATTATGAGATCTGGATCTGTCAATCAAATCGGAGAGGGATTTGGGGCCTAGATCTGTATCACCGATATCAACAAATCTGGAAGCAATGCATGATTCCGCTGATCCTTCTCTTTCATCCCGCTTCGTCATGGCTCGGAGCAATCTTTGTCTGAGCAACTCTTTTTCTTTTTATTCGGCCGGAATTCTTTGTAATCTGGTGCAGATCTGGGAATTTCTTCAGATTCGGAAGATATATTCAATGTATCTGACATTGATTTGAGCTCCCTTTCACTTATATAAACACCTGTAATGAATACCTACAATTATTTTAGACAAAGACGGAATCCAGAGCATGAACACTTGATTTTTATCACAAAAATCTGCATATAAAGCCCGCTGCCCTAAAATTTGAGGCTTTGCTTGCATGCAAAGCAAGCATAAATATTTTTAACTTCACCGGGCACCTGTACCAACATGCAAATAATTATACAGGCTTAAATCAAGCTCCTCCAATCCTAGGTGCCAAACTTTGAAGCTTCCCAGTAGTGGAAAATAAACTTCAATGCAAAAATCCTCCTTCCTTGGGCGCCAAAACTGTCCGGGCTGCAATCCTTTGCAAAAGAATTAATTACACCTTCACTTATGGCAGCCCATTCTTATATAACCCTCAACATTCTATTTCTAATAATTGTCCATCCTATTCCTGGCAATTAATTAATAAACAAACATGTTTATTCACCCAAATTGGGCGCCCAAACTTGCATGTTCATAACTCGCTAATTTAATTTATTTTTAGCCTCCTTCGTTCGATTCTCTTTGACTTCACATCATGCATTGACCTTTCTTCTATTTATGGCGCCAAAATTGGGTGAATAAATCATTAATAAATATTATTAAATGCATTGTTATTCACCTAAGGTGGGTCGCACTTTTTGGCATGGGTGAATTCTAAAAATAAAAAGTCAACTTCTGATGGGAATTTTCACCTTACCGCAGCTCCAAAATTCCTTCATTCACTTAAGTCATTTAACTTCCATAATGAGAATTTTTACCTGCAAGGCGGGTAAGAAATTCCCGCTGTTGGTGCTTTAAGTGATTTTCTTTATTTTATAATTAGAATTTTCACCGTGCATGGCGGTAAGAAATTCCCTTTGCCCTGCTTGCCTCTAATTTTTCCACTTCGCAACTTAAGTGACTTTGCCTTAATGGGAAAAATACCTGCAAGGAAGGTACAAAATTCCCACCTGCTGCTTTACGACCAAAAATCCCACTGCACTTAAATCCATCCATTCCCAAAAATGCGACTTGCCAGAGAGGCTTTTTGTGCATGACTTCGTCTTTTTAAAGAGAAGCTGACTTCCTGAGGCTGATTCCTTTTGGCATGGCGGCTCGTAGATGATCTCCAGATACTCCAGGCAATAAAACAGACTGTATTGGTGAAGGAATTGACCTAGGGGAATTTCACAGAGAAAATACGCAAAAATAATAAAAAACGAAAAACGTTGCCAGAAGTCACAGACAAAGCCCAAGATTCATTCTTGGTGAAAACCCTACTGGTATATGTGAATACTGGCATGCAAAACTTCAACAGGGTTAAACCGGAGCACAATTTACTTCAAACGGGCTTTAAATAATTAAATAAAATTTCCCATGAGACAAAACTTGGCGAAAGGATAAAACGAGTTTCGACATCTGGGTATTTGTTGAAATTGGCTCATATGATTCTCTAGGAATATCTTGACGCAATACAAGCATTTTCTGGCAATAAAAACACAAAACGACCCATTATTTTAAAAGTACGAATTTTTTTAACATGGGGTAGTCTCAGATTTTAGGGTGAAATCTGGGGACACCACAGTCCTATATCGCTCGCATTTTAAAAGAGTCAGGATTCTATTTAGATAATTAGAAACACGAGGGAATCACCGGACTATGTGGTTTACCCAAGTTTGATTGATCACAATACAAGGAATGGTAATTACCTTCTTTACTTGCCCTTATGATCCCATACACATACCTTGATTAGCCCTTCCAGAGAGGCTTAGGATAAGATGACCATTAAAACAAACATTGTTAAACATGACATCATTCATGTCACAAGGTGACACTATACTCTTAGCTACCACAACATTCACACTTCCACATGCACAAGAAACCCTTTTTTGGTAAATGACACATGAACAATTCAATGCTCAAGGGTAACCTTCTCAAGGGATGTTAGGTTAGGGTCAAACAAATAACTTTTAAAATAACCTCCTAATAGAGGTCAAACAATAACCATTCCTATATACGACAATTTCTTTTCTTTTGAGTTTTCCAAGCATTTAAAAACAAAACACACAAGGATACATGATCATCACTTTCACATAGGAGAACATTATAAATGGTCATTTCATTTTCAATTAAAAATGTACATCTACATTATTAACAAGCCCTAGAATAGAATGTCCCCCTTTTTTTTTTTTCTCAAGATACCAATATAATACAATCTCTTACTCATCACAAAATAATCAATAGATAACATACATGTTCAGTTCAAATAGTGTTGATACATCTATTTAATATTACATGTACATTTCAATGATATCCCATATTACAAAAGCACAAGAAACGCTACCATTTTCTTCCGGTCTCGCATACCTGCAACCACCGCATGGTCAACACAACTGCTGGCATGGCATCAAACTACAATCAAGCACGATTTACGTTTTCATAGTTTTCTAACATTAATGAAACTATACTTATTACACTTCAAAGGAGAGTAAGAAAATACAATTGCCATTTCATTTCATTTTCGAAGCTAAGGAGAGAGATAGAGAGAGGAGAGAGAAAAACACCATTTTCCACAGTCAATTTCTTTTCAAGCAAACATCAAAAGAAGGTTTCCTATAGGCATGCATTTGTGTTTACAAGGTTTCCTGCTCGTTTTTTTTTGATAAGGTCACGTGACAATTTTTTTCTAAAGAGCCACAAGTTTCCAAAAACATCAAATTTAGACAAGTTGCTCAAAAATCAGCATTCAAAAACCATCTTCGAGACTCAAAGACACAAAGGAAACATTAAGCCACGAAGGAACCCAAATTGGCAAACAGGGGGAAAATGGCGCTCATCTTTCCGGAGCTACCGATCGTAAATGTACCCAAGCGACCTTTTCGCCCAATGACTAGAGGCCTACAAAATTTATCAGAAAACTAGCTTGCGGGATATTTTTCTCCAAACTGAGGGTTTGTATAGAAATTGTCTCATAGAAATATTAGAGGTATGCGGAAGCCAAAATCTGTTTTGACACCCACGGCTAAAATGGCGGGTCAAAACCAAACTGGATTTTTCACTTCCAGCAGCTATTTAAAGCTGCGAACTAGCTCGTTGGGTTCCTAAACACGTTACAAATTAAGGTCAAATGGACATCCAAGGGTCAACTCCGGGTTTGGTTGAACTCTCCACATGACAAGGTACTTGACTAAAATTTGCGTTTCTCATTTCGGGTTTATACTCATGTTTTGTGCCTCATTGAAAAACAAGTTTTTATTAAGGTTGCACAAGGTCACCAAGGAGTGGTTTTCACTAATTTTCGCGTTTAATCCACCAACCGCATGATTTCTAAATACGAAACTAGTATTGTCGTTTATCTATCCTTCTTACAAGGTAAAAGAGAGTAGTGTTTTCATTCCTGGTCATTGGTTTAGTTGCGTACAAAAGGAGGTGCAATTTGCAATTGAATAACACGTTTTCATTTAATTCACCTAACAATTTATTCTTCATTAGTTGATTTAAAACTCCATTAAAATTTGGAAAACTAGAACGCTAAAACATGCAAGGATAAAGTAAGATGGCCATGCCTGAAGGTACTCAAAGTGGCACAAGGGACTCCAAGTCAATTGCATGTAATGTCCCCCTTTTTCAAATAAAAATTAAAATAAGGGAACATCGATTTGCACATATGAATTTAAAAATCAATATATATTTTTTGTGCAAATCAAAAATATCAAAAATAGGAGAGAGAAAATCGATTTCCTTGGGATTATAATTGTTTGTTTTAGAGGTAAATCAAGTTACCAAGCAAATTGCATTTTTGGGATTATTTAAATATTTAATATTTGGAATAAATTGATTTATTTTAAGCATGGGTCGATTCATATGGGCATCTTTTAATTTAAATTCCCTATGCATTTAATATTTGCTTTGAGTGTGATTTTCAGAAACTTTTTAGAATGAGATTCCCTCCTAGATTTTGGCGCCAAAAATGGAGAAAGAACTTTGGAGAATGAGCAAAGAAAAGATATAAAAGAAGATGTGGGTACTCCTTTTCGCATGTTGACGTTTTTGCAAACTTATTTTCATGCTTGAAGAGGGATGTATGCCCACTAATGATCTAAAACAAAAGGTGTTCTTCAACACCACCTTTGAGTGAAGTGTGTGTGCCCTTTGAGCTTGGATTGATAAGTTATTTGCATTTCTATTCAATATAAGTAAACACGCCATTATTGAGAGAGTTTGTGAGGTTATTTGAAGAGTTTTTCGAGCTATCATTTGATCAATTAATTCTGGAAATTGCTGCTAGTTTTGTCATGATATAAATCGACTTGTTGAAGGAGATTTATGGTGTTTTGAATGTTATTTTTGCAAGAATAAAATCTGAACTGTTCTTGCTCATTATTCTATGATAAATGCACTTGTTTCATGATATTTGGAGCTTGCTAACACTGCTGGAATTTATTTAATGCAAGTCGACTTACCTGGGCATTTATTAATAGTGTTTTGGAAGGGTTTGAAGGGTTTTTCCATGAATAGGGACCAATCAACCTATTTAGGGGATTACATGAATTGGGACCGTTCAACCAATTCACATCAACGATCAAGTCAATCTAATCAAGAACACTTCCTGCTATAGTAGTAATGGTACAAATATCCACATCATCATCATCATAGGGAAACACAAACACTGTACTGCACACAGGAACAAGGATGCTCATTTGTTCTTATTCATCACACACAAAATAAAAAGTGTCACTAAAGCAGTTTGCGGCCTTTGAGGGAGTGGCGATTTTGAGGATGCTGATTGTTCTCCTGCCTCTGTTGCCTCCATCCTCCAATTAATGCTGCTGCTACCTTAGCGGAATGTGACCATGAATCTCAAAAACATGCCTTAAATAGATGTCAGATTCCACCGAAAATGCGGCAAATTTTTTCATTTTTCAGATTTTTATGTACAATGACTTACTTTTGACAACAAAAGACATTTGACTTACTTCACGACATTTTTTTTGACAATACTCTTATGACAAAGAAAATTTTAAGAATTGGCTCTATTTTGATAGTTATAAGACCTTGACTCATTTGATAGACTTGACTCTAGAATAAAAATTTTGACTTCAATTTGTGACTATAAATAAACTAAGATTTGCAAAACTAATTACAAATCTATTTGACTCGAGACCAAGAGAAATTACAAACTAAACAACAAAACTCATAAACTTTTAAAATGACATATGTAACACAAATAGAGGACTTGACTATTAAGTAGGACCACATTATGATACTAATGAATTTGTAAAAGAACGCTTATCAAATATCTTAGAGACAACTAAGACCCTAAAGACTCGTACTTTTGAGATAGAAAAACTTCAATGACTATTTATTTAATAACTACTACACAAATAGCTTAATACTGACTGCTTTTGGAGTGCATACTGCCGACTCTGGGCTTATTATTTTCCTGTCGCTCCCAAAACAATTACTCTGATAAATGGTTATCAAACATGTGTGCACTATAAATATTTTGCAATCCTTCCAGCTTCACCAGGGTAATAGGCGCACGAGTGATACATGTAGAAATAACTGACAGGTGCCAAAAATTGCAGTGCTGGATTGTAGATTCTCATACATGGAGAGATCTGGCAGAGACCAATAAATATTTTGGATAGAAAAAATGATCAAAATACCACATATATTGTACACGGTCTATACTTCACGTTCTGGTATGCTAGAGACAAATGTACAGGTCAGGCTGGAACGATGCACTCCAATTGCATGGCACTTTGATCAATGTAAGCAAATAATCTTGTATTCAGCACTTGAAGTAATTGGAAACACAAGTCAGCAATGCAATAAATTTTTGTTACACCTATGGAGATGGATTGATGAACTATCAAGTGCAGATATGAAAGAATAAACGCATGGATGGTGTCAACGATTTAGCAGAGGTGGATAAGCAACAGAAACCGATAGATATAGTTGCAGATGTATGAAGTAACTAGAATACAGATCTCGGTTGAGTTGGACTACACAGGAAATATAGATAACTGATGAGCAAGACGCATGGGCGTAGATCAAATCATGGTTCAGAATACATACATAGACTCATCCCTCAAATATCTATCCAATTTCTTAGACTAAGATAATGTAAAACACTATTGCTTTCTCTACCTAATGGGTACTTGTTTTCGCTGCTGCACACAGAATCCACAACCTTAATCTCACAAAAAACTGAAATACCACTGTGCAAGTAACAAATCCTTAATCAGAGAAATGACTCACATGTTTGGGCAACAATACCAGTTATAAAGCCGCCCCTTGTGATTTTTTTCAAACAATCATTTCTCCCATAGAATAAGCCCTGCTCTGATACCAAATAATGGAGCAGCAACAGATTGACACAGAAAACTTAATTTATTTCATACGGAGCTGGTTACAAATATATAGTTGTTTTCCTACAACCACTCACCCGAATATAGGTGATTTTTTCTAACAACTCAGATCCCTATAATCACTCCTCAATCTCCTACGTAAGTTGTATTAACAACTTACTTATAGCATTAACATAATCTATATTTTACTAACTCACATAATTAATGGAGCACTAATAAAGATATTTCCTAACAGATGCCTGGCTCCTTGTGCACCTAATTATCCTGAGAGTGTAGGGTAACATACAACATATGGACTACCTAGCACATTGAACTGTGTTTAGAATACGGTGCACCTGTACCCTACACTCACACAAAATTTTAACTTGTGCCTTATCCAATCAAGCACAAGATATTCAGTGTCAGGCCACTCAAGCATGATGAAAAATGGTGTAATGAACAATGCAGAAGAGATTGGGAAATAACATGAGAAAGATGAAAGATTTTCTTCAGGATTTAGCCAACTAGAGTAGCTGGATTTTTTTTTGTGATGACTCAAGCTCGAATTAGTGAACAAATTTCAAACTACATGTATAAATCAAGAGTTCAACGAGCAATAATTTCAAAGTGTGTACAAATACGTCGCTTAATAAATGAGTTTCAAGGCATGTGAACAAATATAGATTCAAGCATTTATCAGATTCCTTGTGATCATAAAATGGATGTTAAAATAGATCTTCCTAAGTACAATGGTGATGATCCTTATGAGGATATCAGTTGGGTGAACAAGATGAAACATCATTGCTTTATGAACCCTATTATGTTAGATGAAGAGTCATTTATTGTAGCCATGATTAAACTCTGAAGGACTGGAATATAAGTGTGTATAATTGATACGTTTAGGAAAATTGTGTGTGCATGAGACACAAAATGTACAAGACTGGTACTATCATACTATGCATAAAGATTGTATAGTTGAGTGATGAACGTGGCAGCACCAAAAAAAATACAATTCATTTGTCCTAATTAAAAACCAATGCATTGCCTGGTATTAAAACTTTATAGCACTGGAGTTTTGAAAAACTAGTTTTGGCAGGTATATTAATAGGAAAGACAAACAAGAATCTTCACCAATTGAAAATTGTGAGCATACTTTCATGAAGGTAAACACAAAGATGGAAGTAATAATAATATAGAAAGCAGTGATGATATGAATTCAAATAGCTATGAGTCTAATAGCAAGAACTGTCTCATCGAGAAGTTCAACCAAGAGTATTGCTAGCATCTATAACTGGAATTATTCATCCCCAAACCCTGAAAAGTCAGGGATATTTCAAGAAGAAGAAAGTTATGGTATTTGTTGATTATGGCAACTTGCATAATTTTAATCAGCACTTCCTTAGGTATAACACTCTGTTTATATGATTATCCTACAAGGGATTTTGATGTCACGATGACCTTCCTCCTAGAATAGAAATGGGCTCCCCGGTAGCTGAATTTGCCACCAAAAATTGTGAAGGAAAATGTTATAAGGTCAAGTTTGGTTACAAGAATTGATGCATTCTTATTGAATCTACTAAGACATTTCATCAAGTTTATTTGGGAAGGTCAGCAACATACTTAAGGTATCTATACCTCCGCCAGCCAAGTTGGTATCATTTCAGAAAATGGAGGAAAAAATTTGAGTAGAAGGGTACCAACTTTTGTTGCCAGATGTTACAATATTCAAGCATCTGTGAAAATTGAAGAATGTACAAGCATTTTGGGAAAATCAATATTCTATGAATATGCATCCTTCTCTCCCTATTCTTTAAGAACAAACCATTTCAAATAGTGAGTACTTGCAATGATCTTATTGATATGAATTAGATACTATTGTACAATGTATCCTTTAGGAAATTCCCATGTATCATATATATAATTGATGCCCTCCTTGCCTTATGCCATACATAAAATTGATATCGTCCTTCTATTGTAATCTATCATTTGTACCAGCAAGTTCAGGAAATTGCTAGGACTAGATTAATTGGGGACACAAATGGAGGTGCAACTCCCATGGTATGTAGCCCAATTCCTCCAATATTTAGTGTAGCATGCACTTTTTGGTCTGCTTTATCAGGGCGACAATTTTGTGGGGAGCTTGGTGCAATGGGTCGGGTGTGGGCCTTATCACTCAATCACACCTGTCGGGATTCTCTACATCTTCCATAAACCTCAAGGGTGTAGGTGGATTAACAATGCTCTCTTTACTCCCAAGCTTGATCATGGGGTAAAAACCGTAGGGGCTATAAAGTTTGAAAGCTACAAAGGAGGTAAAGCACAAAGCTCCCTTGTTTCCACAAGAGGGTCTCGTATGCCAAGTAGGTGTGTTGGATAGGCTGGGACCCAAAATTACCTTATCATGATTGTGAAGGCCAAATATAGTACATATCTATCTGAGGGGCCAATATAGTTTTCAAATGTGTAATGCATTCCTTATTTATTTTGTTAGGGCAGTTGATGTGTAGGGAAACTGTTGTTAGTATTTGATAGGAGAAGTTATTGGCCCTGTGAAGTGTGTTATCTTTTTTAAACACTATTGAGTAAGCTTTGCTTTTAGTACCAGTCCTTTCCAATCTAATGGTTGAGCTTAAGCTTTATGGATATGCTTATGGATGTCAATATGGGTGCAGTATCTGATGTTGGATACAATTAATCTTATAAGATCCAAACATTATCTCCAAAAAAAACATTGTATCCACGAAACTGCCATTAGTTTAAGGGAATTCAAAATACCATTGATCAATTTAACATATAAATGAAAAATGTATTTATGCTAAAATTAGGCAATGAAGGGAAAATTTCAAAATTGCAGTCCTAAACTTGCCTAGGAGCACAAAATTGTTAGAATCATCCAATAATGAGCTAAAAAATGGGGTAGGCATCCGAATTGGATGCTACCATTGTCAAAGTAGATCACTTTACAATGCCCAAAATTAACATATTATATGAATATCTTTCCTACTACATACATGGACATAATGTATTTTTACTCCTATTTGGGACATAAGTTTTTAGGGTCAAAAGATCATTGGATTATGGGTTATCTCTATCTCCAAGATTCTGATTTGAATTATAATGTGCCATAAATAGAGTTTTCTGATCCACAGCCGCAATCACCATGTCCTGCATCTGCATGTGAGGAAACATTTCAACTTAGCTTTTATACCAAGAGTTGAAAGACACGTCTCCTAGTAATACAACTTTGCAACTCTGGTATCAAGTAAATGTTGGCAATGCATGTGATTTCACAACGTTCTAATTGGGATCATTACCTCATTTATTTCTATATTTATATTTTTGTTATTTTATTCACTTTTAATGCTCATTTTGATATAATCCACTCTTACCAATTGATTCTCCCCCATACTAGAATAAATTATGGAGCCCGTGCATAATCCTGGCTTGATCTTCCATTTCCGTTCTAACACATGCTGAAATCAGCTCACTACATAAATGGCATGGCTGTCAACACCTCTTTGGATAGGTTGTTTCTGAATGCTTGTCGAAAGAAATCTACCTTGGGCATGATCCAAATGATATGTCAACCTATTTATGGAGTATGTTTCAATAAAGAGTTCTGAAGGCAACTTTTGAAATAATACTATTTTTAACAGAGAAAGTTCTCAACCATGGAATCCTCCATTGTATTTTAAGAGGTCTAGAAATAAAGATGATGTGAAATTTTCTCTAAGAAGCAATCTAACCCAGGAAAAACTCAAAGGCCAAGTACATTCAAGGGAATTAATGACAGAAAGCAATAGCATATCTCCAATTTATAAATTTGGATGATGCAAGGATGGTTTGATTTGCGTTTACATGCTTGTCAAACTCAACTTGGTGAAAAAATTGGCGAAGAGTGGGTCAAAATGAGGCAGGATTTGTATATGAAAAACTTGGCAAGACTCACCTAGACTTGGTTTGTTAGAAATACATATAGTTTCAGAAGTTTATTTATTTATTAATATCCCAATTTCTTCCAATTTTTTGTTAAAGTTGGAGCCCACTCTTGAATTTTTGCTTGCCAAGTTGTTTCTGAGTTTGATGGCTGCTATAGTTAAAAGGTTTATGATCTGACATATATTGCTATGATATTTTCCTCGATAAGTTCCATCAATAATGCATTATCACTTGCATTTAAACCACTTATTATTATTTTATCTATATATGATACTTGGTGAAATCCATCATTATGAAGTTTGAAATGAATGGGTTTATAAAGGGATTGAATTTCATGTGCATAGTGATGTATTCAGTGCGTGAAGTTTTAACTTAATTTAATGCTATTTTAGAATATGATTTTGTAATGCTGATGTCTTTGGTTATTCTTTTCAGACTGATTAGAAGCTACGAGTATGTGACATTTGTGGTGCTTTCTTGAGCATTTATGACAGGTTATAGTTCTAGGTTCTTTCCTTTCTTGTCCAACACTGGATCAAATTTCTAGAAACTGATATTCGGGAAACTCTGAAGGACTTGAAAATTTTGACCAGGTGTATAATGCCTCTTCATTACCAGCAGGCTCTGGGGCCGATTTTTGGACAAAAACTTTTCCCAGCTTCAAAATGTGCTTGTCTTTTGTTTTATGCTTGAATGTCTATGTTTAATAAGCTGCTAGGACATTTAAAAACTGACAATACACCTGTTCTTCTTCTCAGTGATGCAATTTTTAGTGATCGATAGTTGGCTAATCATTTTGGCTGGAAATTGCATTTAGGATACATGAAAATTCAAAAGAAATTAAATGATCTTCACGTAAATCACTTATCAAGGGTTTCTTCATTCACCTTTCTTGCTGTGCTATCTTTTTAGTTGCATTTGATTATGCATGTCCAGTTGCAAGGTCAATGTAACTGGTCAGCGAAAATTTATTAAATCTTTTTTTGTTCTTTTTTCTGTATAAACAATAAAACATGCAGATTTCCAGCCATGAGAATCTAGATGTTCATTACTTATAACAATAGTGCATATAGCATAGGAACAGTCCAAGACTGCATTATTCTCTGGTGGAGTTCTAGAATATATGATTTAAACTAACATCAATGTGGTTAATATTGGGTATGGCATTTTATAGTGTTCTTAATGCCTGTGTTAAGTAATTTGATGTATCAGTTAACAATTTGTAGCATCACATCAATAATTTCTACTATTGGTTTGGCTATTAGTTGTATTAGTAGTCATGAAACTGTACAATGCTTGAAAATGTATCTATAATTGTATACCATGCACAATTGCAAAATTAGGTCTTTTCAACATTGAGTTCAATGTGATATTTCCTCATCACTATCAAAAGTGTAGTTGAATGATTCAGATGGCAGGTCAAAGAATCTATTGTGGTCAGATGATAATGGATGCAGATGGAATCATGAGGAGGTAGGTTTTCCAATAAGATGAATTATAATGGCTGGGTAAGTGCTAATGAGAATTTCAGTGAGATCCAGGAAACGAAGTCGAGCCTCATATCTTGGTGGTTGTTCAAAGAAAATATTTTATAAGAATTAAAGTCTTGAGTATGCTCAGCATATTGACCAATTAGAATCTGGAATAGTTACTCTAACCTACTTGATATAATGTGGAAGATATAGCTCCTAAGATTTGGTGCTCCTTTTACAATGCTTTAGAAAAATAACATCTTCTAGGTTATCTTTGGTTGAACAAAAATGGCTTAACTGTACACAAATCAAATTAGATAAACCAAGGTTGCAAGATATGACACCCCTCGTGCTAGGGCACGCCTACCTGCGTGCTGAATATGGATGTGGGTACAACACAGTTTGATACCGTGCCCACCCACATCCATATATGAACCCGTAATTGGGTCGTATTAGGTACAACTAGATACCATATACAGGCCAACTACAGCCGTATCTGTTAAAAAATCAACAAAAAAGCCCTTCAAAATACTAAAATGATGCTAAAAACAGCAAATGAACTTCTATAATGCATTTTAGCAACAACAATTGAGGAAATGGAGGCGAGAGTGTTGATTTAATCTTTTATGTCAAACTTTCACATTGAATTTGTTTGACCTATAATGTTTACTTTGGCCGCCTCTGCTTCTTTGCTTTCATTTTGTCTAGTTTCCAAGGTAACTTGCAAATTTGTTTTATCCATTGATACCTAACTTCCTACTTTTCCCATGGACTGGGAATGTGTGATTTTCATCCAATCTATAAATTTATTTATAATTTAAAATTGATAATTATCTAATTTATAATTATATGACGTAGCCAAATGTATCCATATTAGAGGGCCTTAAAAACTAGCCACATCCGAATCCACATCCACGCAACTCTAAGATAAACCCATATGATCTGAGAGCACTTAACCATGTGAAAGGATGGTCCTTTAGTGAACATGAAAAGGTAATTGGTGCCTTCAAAAGCTTGAGACCAAGAGTAGGGATCATTGCTAATCAGATGGCTTTAGCTTGTGTCAAAGTCTAGAGTAAAAGGACCATGAAAAGGTAATTGGTGCATTCCAAAGCTTGAGACCAAGAGTAGAGATCATTGCTGATCAGATGGCTTTAGCTTGTGCCAAAGTCTAGAGTAAAAGGACCATCAATACATAACAATGAAAGAGTTCCAAGTCATTCGAAGAGCTCACTAAAAAATTAAACTAGTGATAGATTCAAACATCGTTAATAACATCCATTATACTTGGAACCAATAGATTAAAAATCCATTTCAGTCCATGTGACACCAAAAAAAATCCCATCTCAATCAATCCTTTCATCTCAGACAATAGAATGATCAATAGTTCATGGTCATTGCAAATTTACTATAGGAAACACAATTTAATATTAGAAAGATGAGTATGGTACATGACAAGGAAACAAATCTAAGTCGTTCAAAGAGCTCTGTAAACAAACAAACCATTAATATATTCAAATAGAATTGTCTACATCTCTACATAATAGCATCTAATACTTCAACTAACCAATAAAACTACATCTAACTAAATAAGCTAGCTAAAGAACATAAGAAAAGGAGGCAGTTGAATCCTAGTACTGTTGACACTCAGACACCAAATCATTTGTGTTGCTCTCAACTTCAATGAACTATTCCTTGAACTTAGAAATGAACTATTCGCTCGTGCACCTAAACTTCTCTTGAATGGAGATTGACTTCCCAATGATGGTTGAAGCCGCGGACAGGCCCTTCGGAGGGATGTCACAACACTAACTAGATTAGACCTTATTAGGGAGCCATGCAACTAAGCATGACAAATTCTTTTCCGGACATTGATCATGTTCTAGTCCATTTTCTTGGTGCTCATTTTGCCTCTGAATGTGGCTGATGCAATAAGATAGCAGCTATGGGGGGATTTATTGCACACATCATATTCCTAGCATCCCACATTTCTTTGTAAGCTCAGTGACGGTCATGGATATGTATTGTTGGGGATCCACACGAGATTGGGTTACAAATCCTACCATGAAGAAGTGCCAAGAGTGGGTGGGATCCGATTCACTAGTTTTCATAAATCCAAGTTCATCTTCCTAGGGAACTGGAAACAATAGGTCACCATGTTCATCGTGGCTGAAATAAGAGGGTTCAAATATCTAATAGTATGAAGAAAGCCATATATAAAAAACCATCAATGCAAAACATAAACCTTATGAAAGTATTCATTTCATTTGATTCCTTCAAAACAATCTTGATCAACAAAGTCTTACAACTAAGCTCCACAACACCTTCATTATAACACATCATCAGTCACTCCATGACACCCTCATCACATTTTCATGTTAAAAATATTTTGGAAACCTGTGTACAAAAAAATTGAATACAAAATTGTTGAAACTTTTAATAAATGATATGACATGGTTATCAATGCAACAAGTACTGTGCAGTACGGGTGAACTTTTTTCAAATCTATATACATTCATTACAGAAGCCTTGTGGTCTTCTTGGTCGTTGTTCATCATTGTCATTTCTTTTCTTTGTTTCATAGTGTAAGTTATTTATAAAAAAACTAGCCTATGATTGGATTTTTTGTACTTTCTATAATTCTAGTGGCTAAAATAAATTTTCTATTAAAAACTCAGAGCCCATAGTTAGGAAAATAGCTCCTAAACAATAAAACTATCTATAGGAAAATAGTTTTTCTTTAAAACAAAAAAAATTACTATATGCGAGTCAAAAACCATTAAATAATGCATGCAAGTTTACATGGGAACTTAGAAAAATATTTGATTTTGTGAAGGCTATATAACTTGTTTTTGGCGTGATAATAAAATGAACAACTATTCACTTAAAACCTATACATTAAATTGATTTTCTTGGGTAGGTACATGAAGGCAACAAATGACAAGACAAGTTTTTGGGTAAGGGAAATGTTTACCGTGATTTATTTGATTTTGTGAAGGCTATATAGCTTGTTTTTGGCGTGATAATAAAATGAACACCTGCTCACGTAAAACCTATACATTAAATTGATTTTCTTGGGCAGGGACTTGAAGGCAACAAATGACAAGACAAGTTTCTAGGTAAGGGAAATGTTTGCCCTGATTTAGGGGATGGTAATAAAAAATGATCTATTAGAACCCCTTATACTTTCTCTAGGTAAAAATTTAAGCAATAACCTTGGTTTAACTCTCCTTAAAATTGATAATATAAATATGGAGTTATAATGGTGTGTCCACCCCACTCCCTCGCCCCCACCCCCTTTTTTTTTTTGCGATGGGAGTTAAAAATGGTCTGGATGACCCCTTGCAATTTGTTTCAACATGTGAGGCAATACCATCAAAGATTCATCTTCCCAATTTCTGTACCATGCTTCACTCCATAGCTAAATGACATGTCCATCCTCAGAACCACCCATTTCCCTCAAAACATGCAACAAAAAGAAAATCAAAATTGCAAAATAGAGAGAAACCATAAGTAAAAAAGATACATCTTCAAATCTTCTCCTAATGTAGTGCTCCCTTCTCCTTTTTTGCTGCAAGTTCTTAATTGTCCTCTCTTTTCCTTTTTGCAAAATAAAATTGTTGTGTTTTATGTTTGAGGAAAAGGGCAATAGGGTGCATCCTTGGTGGGACCCATACCTTTTATGTAAGTGACTCACATGCAAATTTCTTTAACACTTTTTAGAGTCATTAGAAGCTAGTTGAATTTTCTTCATCCACCCACATACACTCTATGTTTCCCTTGCCTAGCTTGATGTGCCTAGCTAGAGGGCACATCATTTCTCAATGAATTCAGTGTAAAGTAAAAAATAAATTGCTAAAAGAGGGCAAATAAGAAATTAACAACATGCTTCTTGAAATTTGTTCCCTTGCCTTATTCATCTCTTTCACCACAAATTCTCTATTTTGCAAAATCTAATTATTTTAATGTTTTAAGGTGTAGTAGAATATGAGCCTTAGTATGTACCTATGTGTCTCCATTTTTTGGGTACGACCCCCGAAACATATGGGATGCATCCCCATGTTTCTCTGCAAAAAACACGAGCATAATAAGCCACACACATAAATGCCTCATGACCTTTGTTAAAACTGTGAATAGACGATAAATCGTTCAAGTTTTTAAGTGTTGTAATTGGGCATGTGCATGGAGATGGGGGATCAAAAAGTGGCCAAAATATGTTTTTTGGCCATTTTGCACATAATGCGAGCGCATTATGGTTCGGCCGTGTTATCACATGACCATACAACAAAACGAGCGTGTTATAATGTGCATGTTTTTTACTATGTAAATTTGAATTTTTCACTAAGAAAGCAAACATAAGGATATTTTGTTTTCTTTGGCTTGGAAAACACCCACCCTTTGACTTGGATATCTAAGCCTAAGGTTTTATTTCTTTCTAAAATCTAATTAGTTTAAGACTCATCCTTAATTTCTTATACTAGTGCCTTCTTTTCTTTCCAAAACACATGTATACTTATTATATATATATATTTATGATATATTTTCATCCAAGTTAATTTTTTTATCTAAACTCCATTCTACATGTACTCAACTTTTTGTAATTTTTGAATATTTTTCTCAAAATTAGGAAGGTGTACACACAAATATTTCATTTTTGGGATTGAAAATTAGTAAAAAATTATATATTCATCCAAAAATATGAAAAATTAGTGGGACTTCATACATGGTCTTAGCTAACTTTCTATCAAAGGGATTTATAAAATAGTTTATAGAACTAAAAAAATTGGGGGTGCACACACAACACTATGTTATCTTTTGACACAAAATAGACACACTTTGACCTTCTTAATCCGCACCTTTAAAAAAAATAGTAGTTTAAAAACTAGATTCTGAGCACTACGATTCTTCTTATCACATTGTCAAATTTTGAGCATATGTATGCCAAATTATTAGTTGAAGTTCATTTTTGCTGATTTCAAGAAAAATGTGGCCACTTTTGACCCCCTTTTGGTCCCCCATTTCCATGCACTTACCCAACTATGAGGTTAATAGTCTCTTAGATATTTATGAACTTGTTTTGAATCCAACCTAAAAGTTATTTTGAATAAGCAAAATGACACAAAATAGTGTGTAAATTTGTATGGGTAGAAACATAAGAAATAAAACAAATATTCACTTAAACATGAACACAACAAGAACCCGTTTTGCGGTTGACTAGGATAATTTCCAACATCATTTATAGGATAGTTCACAAAGTTTGGCCCATTCAAAATAGAAATAATCTCCATAGTTGATCAACTTTCATGAATTTATCTTTAAAAACATAGTCCAAAGTTTGGCCCATTCAAAAGTAAAAATAATCTCCTTAGTTGATCAACTTTCATAATTTATCTTTAAAAATAAATATAAGTATTCACATTTTTATCCTGTTTCTCCTAACTTTAAATTATTAGACTTTAATAAGCCCCACTTACTCCTTAAGCTAACCTTTTTGTTATACTTACATCTACACCATCCTAAGTGACATTTTTTTAATTTATTCTTGAGCCCACCACTTCCATGATCCCTTCTCCACATTTGCCCCCACTACTATGACTCTTGGTCACATCCATTTTCTTGTGTGCATCCTACCCACACATCCCTATCAATATGAGAAGGGTTCCATGCTATGAAATTGGGTTCCTTTATTTCATTTTCACTACATAACTCAAGTATTTGATTTGTACCTAGTATTCCCTCCAAACATTCCATTCAAATGTACCTGGATGAACATGAGTCCACTCATGTTGCAATCCTTTTACTATATTGTTCCTGAAAAGACCTCTATTGTGTTGTGGGCCTATGAGATGTGATCTATCCTAATGAAGTTTTTATAGCATGCCATACTAGGATATCATTGTTTATTCCCTCAGTAGTTTTGCATTTTGAAATCTCACATTAGTCAAAGAAGTGTCACAGTGGCCTTGTTGTGCTAGCATGCCACACCAGGATATCATGCTTTCTTCTCTCAGTAGTTTTGCATTTTGAAATCCCACATTAGTCAAAGAAGTGTCACAATGGCCTTGTTGTGCGTATAGTTATGCCTTTTATCCATACTTATGTGCACCAACTGTGGGAAATGTCGTACACAACTATCTCTATTCTTCTCGTCGACCTATCACGCCAGAGCGGGAACTTTGGTGAGCTCACCCAAAGTGCGAAAGAATTTGGGTTCCATCAAGGTCAACATAGTGAAGTGGATTTAATAGTTAACACACAACACGAATAATCAAAGAAGCATCTTAAACATATTGATGCACAAACAAACACTATTGTTTTGAAACATGTTCTTTTATATTGATTAATCATTACCTAGATACATAAGACTCAAGCTATTTGACGCACATCAAAAACAATAGATGACTTATAACAACCATGATTATCATCATTCTCTCCCCATTTACAATGGACCTTTCATTAGGTATAAATACTATTGGGGACTTCCCTTCACTAGTCTTCCAAGAGCTATTCTTAGCCCTCGAATTCTAACTACCAATAAACTATTACATTCAGATCGTGGCTAGCCCTCATGCCGCCACTGCTAGACCCTACATGGTGAGTGTTCTAATAGTTCCTCGGCTATGCTTAGCCATATCCTTTCTTTATCCACCTTGTGAGTTAAACCTGCACAATTATCTTCAGTCTTCTTTAGCTATTCCTTCGTCGCTTTCATGCAAGTAACATGAACTGTTAGTCTATTTATGGCTTTGTCTATATCCAACGTCTCTTGTTCTTGCATGTTATTGTCCAATCTTATCCTTGTTGCATGCTAACCTTGGCATACTTTTTGCTTCTCCCGCGCTATCTCTTCAAAGCTTCATTTCCGAATTCTCCCATTTCTCTCACGTGCGGGTCTTATTCCTCCTTCTAAGTTATTATCCTCTAAGTTGTTCGCAATTGTGAAATGGTTCTCGCTTCATCGTACATTGCGACTTAGTCGCGTTACCTTTGTAATGAGAAATCTTAATCGTCATATAATGGTTTACCTTTTTATTTACCTTAAAAAAATATTACCACTTTATTACCTTTTCCATCTTCGATCAGGATATTTGGTTTTCTTTTATCGTGTTTTGGAACTCGCGTTGAGTGAGGTGTGACATCAAATGAGGTCCTTTGCTTTCCATTTACCCTTCCTAAATGGCACATTTTTCCCAAATCCGAGTTTGGAAAAAATGTGGCATTTAGGAGGGGTGATTAGGCTCACCTAATCCATGATTAGGTGGCCTAATCCACCTAACCTCTACACATCATCCCACAACTAAAATAAGATGCTAGTACCACATGGAAAGGGTAACATTTAACACTAGCTAGCAATAAACCAAGGAAACATAACACTTTAGTAAGTAGATAATCAACATGTAAATTTCATCACCAAGATGGAGGAAAAGATAAGGTTCACAATATCAAATCCAAGCAACCAACACGACAAACCACAACAAGAGAAAGAGGGGTGTTGTAATCGATAAGAATAAGAAGAGGTTTGGCCTTTAGGCCTTTTGTGTTAAGCGCCATATGTTCCTTGAGTCCCACGTTTTCCTCATGATTTTTTCCTATCACTGCGCACAACTCAATGCAAACCTCATATCTGCCCAATATGATAACAAAATACGATACAATAATATGCATCGAAATCAACATCCATACAAGCCATGCTAAGCTAGAAGTATATCAACAACATGAATCATCCACCGAATGAAACAATATAATCATCATCATACATCAAATATGGATCAAATATCAATACCAAAACATGTCAATAATAACTCATGATATCATCGTCACAACATAATATCTACAAATGAACAGTGGCATCGTGTGCCTCATAGTCAACATGTGATCAAGTGTTAGCATCCTAATGCTATCAATATGATATCATGAATAATGTCATATCATAATAGTGTACCAAAGTAGTAAAAACCATGTCAAGCAACAATGTCATGTGATAATGTCCCATCAAAATAACAAAACAAGTAATAATGTCCTTGTCATCACAATAATATAGATATAATGAGTCGCACGCGACCAAAATGAGAGCACTAAAAAGGTGGGCACTACATCCCCTCCCCTAGGAATCGACTTCCTTCGGGAATTCATTGGAAGAGGTAAGGATATCGGGCCCGCAATGGTGTCGCATCCTCCCAAGTAGTTGTAGTCTCATCGTATCTATCCCACTAAACTCTAACTGCTCTCAGTGTCGCCCCCTAAAGGGCTAGCCTCCCGTGCTCTAGAATACGCATGAGATCCAAAGTCCAATGACCTTCGGCCTTTACTGCAAGGCCGACCAATAAAAAAACACGAGTTGTATCGGGGAACATACTTATGTAACACTTATACATGAAACACGTCGTGTGCCCGGATGGGTGTGGTGGTGGTAGAGCTAGGCGATAAGCAATTGAATCAATAGTCTCTAAGATCTCGAAAGGTCCAACAAATCGAGGGATAACTTAGAGCCCTTCCCATAACGGATCAAAATCTTGTGCGAATGCACCCTGAGAAACACCTTGTCACCCACAAAGAAGTGACATTCTACCCTCTTCATGTCAGCATACTCCTTTTGACATGCACAAACTTGCTATAAATCTTTGACGAATAAGAACACCTGTTGCTCCATATCTTGAAGATATGCGGGCCTAAGAGCAATGTTATCATCTAACTTGTCCCAACTCAATGATGTCTGCAAGGTCTCCCATACAAAGCTTGATAAGGTGCCATGCTAGATGGAGCTTGTGAAAATTGTTGTTATAAGCAAACTCTACCAGATAAAGGTAATGTTCCCACTTTGTCTGTTGATCCATCACATACATCCAAAGCATGTCCTCAAGTACCTGGTTCACCCTCTCTATCTTCCCATCTATCTGAGGGTGATACGCTAAATTGAAGTTAATATGAGTCCCCAAAGATGCCTGAAAAGAGGTCCAAAACTTAGAAGTGTAGACCGATCCACAATTGCAAATGATCGTCCTAGGTATACCATGCAATCTCACTACGTCATCCATAAATACATGTGTAATGGAAACCACATTATATGATACCTTCATCGGAGAGAAGCGGGCAACCTTGGTCAACTTATCCATCGTCACCATGATGGCGTCATGATGAAACGATGAAGTGGGAAGACCAACAATAAAGTCCATGGAGACCACGTCCCACTTCCACTCTGGAATATCATGAGGGTATAAAAGACCGACGAGATGAGAATGTCGAGCCTTCACCCTTTGGCACTCAAGACAACAAGCTATAAAATTTGCAATATCATAGTGTAACCCTGGCCAAAAGTAAAGATGCCTCAAGTCTCACATGCATCTTCTTCACCCCAGGATGGGCGGAGTAAGGTGCCCAATGTGCCTCAGAAAGAACCAATCTATGCAAATCACTTGCTCTAGGCACATAGATGCGCTTTATGAAACGAAAAGACCATCATAATCCAAAGTGCACCCTACGTACTTGCCCACTAAGGGCCATTAAGACTCAACCATCTACCTGGCTCCCTCGTAGAATCTATCACTTGGAAGCTGTTGAAGTATCCTGCCTTTGAGATCTAATCGTAATGTCAAGGCAAAAATCTCATGTCATTGCCCTCACTCAAAACCATAAATGATGACATTCTCCTTCCCCTTGATGTATTGGATGTCCATGTCATACTCACAGAGGAACTCCATCCAACGCCACTCCCAGGCGTTGAGGTTGGGCCACGAAAAGATATGTTGAAGGCTTAAATGACCTGTCCTCAATACAAAGAACTTGTCTAGAAGGAAATTCCTCTAGCGAACCAACGCGTGAACCACTATTGCAAGCTCAATATCATGGGTGAGGGAATTAATTTTTTAGTCCTTAAGCTTGCGAAACTCAAAAGCAATGACACGATGCTCTTGCATGAGCACCGGTCCTAGTCCCTTTTTAGATGCATCTGTGCAAACCAAAAAGTTGACTAAATGATATGAACTGCGAGGATGGGTGCAATAGTCAATTGCTCCTTGAGAAACCGAATGGCCCACTCACACTTCTATGACAAACAAAACTTCTTCCCTTTGCATTGAAGGGAAGTAATAGGATTAGCAATCCTATAAAAGTCCTTAACAAAACGAGCGGTAGTAACTGACTAATCCCATAAAGCTCCTGACCTTTGTCACTTGTGGTGGGGGTTGGCCAATCAATGATAGCATGAATCTTCGAGGGATCTACAAAGATACCCTCGCCCGTGATAATGTGCTCTAAGTCTTGAATCTTGATGAAAAGAAGGAACACTTTTCGAAATTCCCAAATAACTGATGCTCCCTCAAAACTGCAATACACTGCCTCAAGTGCTCCTGGTGCTCCTCAATCGAGCGAGAATATATAAAAATGTCATCCAGAAACACAATGACAAACCTATCCAAGAAGGTCCTGAAAACCCCATTCATGAGGCTCATAAAAACTGCAGGTGCATTAGTCATATCGAAAGGAACTACTTTTGTGAACTCGTAATGCCCATACCGAGTCCAAAAAGTTGTCTTATGGATATCTGCTTCTGCGATACATAATTGATGGTATCCCAACTTCATATCTATCTTGAAGAACACTCGGGATCCCCTCATCGATAAAAAAATTGTCTATGTGGGGAAAAGTATAACGGTTCTTCACCGTTACTTTGTTCAACTTTCAGAAGTCAATGCACAAACGAAGGGACTCGTCCTTCTTCACAAAAAATATTGGTGCGCCCCAAGGAAATACACTAGGTCGGACGAGACCCTTCTCTAAAAGCTCCTCTAACTAAATCTTGAGCTCATGGAGCTCAAGTGTGGTCATCCTATACGGAGCATGGGACATAGGTGCAGAACTTGGAGCAAGATCAATAGAAAAGTCCACCTCTTGTGCGCGGCATACATACCCGGAACTCACTAGGGAAAACATTTACAAACTCTCTCAAAATAGGGTGCTCATCCAAAGGAGAACTCGTTGGAATCTCCTCCGATCTATCACTGATCGTGATAGAAAACATCTAGACACCCTTTGCGCATGCTCCGCTTGAGCTATATAATGGAAATCATACGCAACAACACGGGTCTCTCGAACGCCGGATATAACTACAGAACTTCCTATGTCGTCCACACACTCAATAAACTTATGTCTGCAGTCTACTTTGGCCTAATGAGAATCAAGCCAATCCATGCCAAGAACGACCTCATAAGATCCCAACGGTAAAACACGGAGGTCTAAGGTAGTGGAGAATACACCTAGGTCCAAAATACAACTCTCCACATACGAGTCTATGATGAGCTTGGCCCTAGTGGCCAACTCTACCTGCCACCTATCTACCTTCCTAGAAGCCACCAATCCACACCTATCCACTAAAGAGGGCGATATAAAGGAGTCAAAATCTCCTAAATCAAATAGTACAGTAACAGGTGTACCCCTAATCATACATGTCGTCTCAATAATCGCGTGGCACGATGCTTGGCCTAATGGCTCTCCACCACGGTGTAGACATGATGAGTGCGTCCTGCATCACCATTTGTCTACTTTGAGGCTAGTGCCTTTTGCCTCTCGGCAAAAGCTGGTCTCTAAGGAAAACATTGAGCATAATGATCAAGGGCCCCACAAATGAAACAACTTGGTGCATCCTTGTGTGACTGAGACCTCCTCTGCTCTTGATGTATTGACCTTGTGGGTCCCACTCTAGCCGACTACTATGAATGAGCCTGATTAGGGTGCCGACCATCCGACCTCATGTCTCGCCCAAAATGCGGCCATTATAACCCCTACCTCTCTCACTATCTTGGTCGGCTAGTCCTAGTCCTCTGCTACTAAGGGACTGTTACTGAGGGTTGATGTGAGTGTGGAGGCAGTCGAGAAGCTTTAAATGGTCTAAACCCTCCTCTCGGGGTGGGGAAGAGTCACGTGATCTCTGATCATGAAATGAACCAACTTGTTCCCGTAAGTTTCCCCGGTTCCTATCCCGATACTCTTGAGTCCTAGTTCTCCACCGCCTTCTCCAAGGTCAAGGGAGATAAAATCCTCACTGCTCCTGCCAAGTCTGCATTCAAGCCCCTAATGAACCTCTTCACTTGTAACTTCTCGGCGTGGAGATAATCGACATATTGAAGGTCCACAAATTTGCACTCATCTTGAGCAATCAACCGGAATCCTATCGGAGATCATGAAACTCGTTGATCCTCTTTTGGATAAATTTCTCGACATGTATCGAGCCCTGAAATGCTCCTCAAATAGCTCATAAGTGACGGTATCACGAGTCAAATGGAGCTTCCGCTCCTCATTCCTCTACTAGACGCTTGATGTGTCGTGGAGGATGTCTATGGCTAGGCGGGATTTGACATTGTTCTCGTAAGGATGCAAGCCAAAGAAACTATCTAAGCTTAGGATCCATGACTCGGCCCTAAATCCATCTATCATGCCTCCATACGTAGGTGGGTGAATTTGAAGGAGATCACGAATGGCACTTTGCGCCTCTACTACCGCCCATGTGGGCATGTCTCAACTACTCTCTGAATATGCATTGAAGGACTGTGAGACCTCTCTCGCCGGGCTGCAAGCTCAACTAAATAAATGCGTGACCTTTGTCATTGTGAAGAGACCTGTATGTGAGTAGCAGAGTGCGAGTCCTCATCTAATTGTACCTCCTTGTCAGGTTGAATATCCTCTGATTACTAGCTCTGGCAGTGTAGGAAGTCGATCTTGAAGGACCCCATCATTTGATGCAAAGACATCTAAGATCTGCAGCCCAAAATCAATACTAGGTGCCTCTGGTGGTGGTCACCCACACAACCTCGTGTCGCTTGCACCTCGTCAAATCGCGCCCCATCATCTTGCACGAGGGAAAAAAGACACATGAGGCTTTTGAAAACAATTAAAACAAAGTGGGTTTATTTAAATTTAACTACCCAAAATTTAATTAACTAATCCTAGAGCGTCCGGTGTTGAAACTAAGCTCTGATACCACATGTCATGCCTCACTCAACGCGAGTTCCAAAACACGTTAAAAGACAACCAAATATCCTGATTGAAGATGGGAAGGGTAGTAAAGTGGTAATATTTTTTTTGTTAAGGAAAATAAAAAGGTAAACCATTATACGGCAGCTTAAGATTGCTCTTTACAAAGGTAACGTGACTAAGTCGCAACGCATTTACGTCTAAGTGGAACCAATTCGCAATCACAAACAACTTGGAGGATAATAACAATTTTTGTTAAAACATCGACGCAATAACAAATGTATGAGGACAAGAATTGGCTTAATGCCGCGTCCAGAAATTAAACTATTTACGACCATTATTATTATTATTACATTATTATTTTTAAATGCCAACAATAATAAATTGTGGCGTGAAAGGTTAATAGTCGTTATGAGAATGATTAATATATATACTTGTTAATATTTAATTTTCGAGTGGTGGAAAGCCATGATTAAATTAAAAGGGTCATGGGTCCCATTTCATCTCTCGAAATGGACCCATGCCTTCAAAGTTATTTAAAATTAATAATATAGATTTAAAAGAAGGATATATTCTTTTATTAAAAAATCTAACCATTTAATCCCAGGTTTTCTCCCCAAATTAAAACATGTAAAAATAATCCCCTTTTTAAAAATCTACCACAATTTACCTAAGCCATTAACCAAGAAAAGTTAATTAATTAATTTGATTTATTTAAAGTGCACCCACATGACTTAAGTCATTGTGCACATCCATTATGGGCCTTGAGATCTCCACCCTTAGATTAGCTAAACCTAAAATTTCAAAAGGGAGGATATAATATGCAAAACCTAAGTTAATCTCATTTCTCTATCCACCAAATTCATTCGGTTCTATTTGTAATTTCTTCTCCTTATTGTTTTTGTAGGAATGGATTCAAACTCAAGGGTTAAAGGATACATATCTTCCTCCATTCTTCTATGACAAATCTCCAAGATCTGTACTTGTTGTTGGCAGGGTTGAAGTTTGATTTATGTTTTTCTTTTGGGAGAAAAGCCCACAGCTAGGGAAAAATTCAGCTTTGTTTTATTTTCTTGTACAAAGACCCATATATATATATATATATATAGGTATCTATATCCTGATGTGTGTGTGTGTGTGTGTGTGTGTGTGTGTACATATATATGTATATACAAACATATATATGTATATGTATGTACACACACATAACATGTTGGTCGCAAGCATATGATAAAGCCCTTGAGGGCGGTTTACAAGTTTAAATGGACGTAAGGCCCATGCATTGAGGAGGTAAGCGACATGGTTGTGACTAGATAGTGAGGGAGGGTTGTGGCCCATGCGCCACAACCTTCCTTAATGGGTTACTGATTGGTATGGGGGCGGTTGGTACAACCATCCCACCTCCCCCTCCCCTTTTATTTTTTATTTTTTTAAACAAAAACTCTCCCTAATCTATGGCCATATGGCCTCAACAAAAAAACATTTTTGTTATAAAAACAAAACATACTTGTTTAAAAACGATTTGAATATATATATATATATATATATATATATATATATATATATATATATATATATATATATACGGAATAAAAGAATTGTTGTATATGTTAAACTTATTTACTTCATGCTAAATTATTCTTTCTGTTCAAGTTTATTTCTAGAAAATTTGCTCTAAATCTGCTTTAAAACCTGTATAATATTCTTGCTTAGGAAACTTGAAATAATTTCTTCTTAAATGAGTACAATGCTAGAAATTTATACTTAAAAAAATCATCTCTATATATATGTGTATGTGTATATGTATATGTATATATGTATATGTGTATATCTACACACACACACACACACACACACACACACACACACACACACACACACACACACACACACATTGGATACCATTTGTACGAAGGACTACCCCTTCTCTGCTAAAGGGCACCAATTGGTTATATATTATGTAATTTATCATTCATGGTGTATATTATTACCTCCTTCATGTGATCGTGAGATATTTCATTTGTCTCAATGAAATCATTTTCTTATTGTACTTGAATGGATAATGTTTTTAATAAACAATGAAAGAGGATAAAATCATGGCCATTTTTTGATGCTTTCTTATATAGATCTTTCCTTAAAAATATTTATTGGGATGACGTATATTTTTTATTTATTGAATTAAGGGGTACTATGTAAAAATTGTACCCTAGCACACGCGCACACACAAACACAAGGTATTCAAGCGTTTTGGGGTTTTGACTTTGGTTGTTTGCATGGAAGAGGCATTCTCAAGCATTATGCCATAATTAATGAGGATGGTTAAAAAAATTATGGTTTAACCCTTTCTAAACATAATGGAGTTGGAATTGTGTAATGTGTGTCAAATATTTGAATCAATAATATTGTTTTAACAATATTTGATATATGAGACATTTCGTAACATGTATAAGAAATTAAAAAAAGTCATGTAAATTCTTCCATAAACAAGAAGATGAATCAAAATTGATTTAGGTGTTATTTTTTTGGTTGCATGTTGGTATTAAGTAGAGTGTGCTTTGTTCTCCATCAATATAATATTATACAACTAAGTTTCTCTAGTTAGACATCACTAACATTTGAGGCATTGCTTGTGCTTATTATGTGCTAGTACACTACCACTCAAATATTGCTCCATATTTGTTTATAATCTCCCACTCACATTATTAAATGCCATAATATTTTGTAGACAAATCAAGTAAAAATGAAATGATTGTTAATGTTACAAATAAATATATTTGGTCTAATGTATCATGCAATTTGTTGATAAGGTTTTTCTTCGAGTATAGTGTGCCCAACATGTCCAAATTTTGGAAGTACTATCTTGCTAAATAAAATGTGGAATGTACACTCTTTTGGTGTGGAAATGTTCTCAATAAATCAACAATGATATTATGTAGATTTAAGGTGCAACTACAACCTCTCTTATATGTAATGTCGAGATCATGCTTCGGTTTGAGGATTCTTATTATTAAAATATTACAATATTTCTCCTTTATTCCTTCTTCTAAGGTCTTGGTAGAGGATGAATGAGGGATGTATGTATAGATGATGCTCTTTTATTCCTTCTTCCAAGGTTAAGATAGAGAGGGAGGGATATGAGGTGAGCACATGAATTGAGACTTGTACTTAAATCATACTTGCATTTTTTAAAGCTTTAATGAGATTAATTCCATCTAAAATACAAATTTTAAAATTTTTTTATCTATGAAGGATTGTTCATATATATATATATATATATATATATATATATATATATATATATATATGATGGTGAAACTCTCTAAGAAAAACATTTATAACATTAAATAATATAAAATTAGAGATAGAGAATCATTCTATTTTTGCCTCTACAAGAACCCACCTTCTAAACAATCCTTCATTAGGGAGTACAACACCCCTAGTGGTCAATTGGGATGTACTATCAATGTGAGTACTCTTAAGTTAAGCTAGAGGAGAAATTCAATTGGATTCGGACATACATAAAGTTTGATCAACCTTCAATTAAATTTGATATGTAGACGTGTGTTGGAGCTTTATGGGAGGTGGTTGTCTAATTTTTGGTCACATATCTTGTAAATGCTTAGTGTATCCACAAAGAAGTTGTGCGAGATGAGCCCTACCAATATTAGGGTCATTTTTTAGCACAATAAGAAGGCTTTACATACCAAATAGAGATAACTCTTTGATATATGTGTTCCATAAATGATGCAAGTGCTAGATATCGATACTTAAGTTGAATAATTTGTGATTTGATCATTTAATAAATATATTTAACACGGTTATTGCGGGAGAGATTGACAAAACAATAAGTGGGGTTGTTCTAATATTTGCAAGAATGAGAGATTGATGAATTAATTGCTCGACATGGACATATGCTTGTATAACATCTAGACAAGTATTGCCTCCTTCGCTCAAGTTTTTTCTTGAAGGTAAGGTTCTCGATATCTCGCGCACATATATGATAATATGAAATGGCTCTAAAATAGAGATTTACTTAGGATTTGTGCATTTCTTATAGATTTGAAAGTCAAATATTTTGGATTCTCAAAATTTATGCCAAACATACGAGTATCAAAAAAAGTTCCTAATATATTTAGTTCTCTACATAATTCTCACCAAGTGGAAATCAATATGTTGTCATGCAAATATGAGATTAGAAACTAAAAATCTAAAGATCACTACCATGGAGGTCACCCAAGAGTTATATATGATATCCTTTAACTCATCCATGTAATTTCAAAAAAATGGAGATATTTAATAATATTGATTGACAAATTTAGTAATATGGAGCTCTTTCACCATTATTGATAAGTACCTAGCCAAGAATGGACTCATAAAGTGTCACCACAAGTAGTGTTATAGTTAGAAAACTAAAATCGTATCAACAAGCAGTAGGCAAATATCTAGGAATCATATACATTACCTTGAGGATGTCCACTAAGAAGATAATTAATATATGCTTGTTTGGCATAACATCCTTAATGATAAAATTCAATGTGAAGAAACAATACCTTATGTGTTTATTCCTCTCTAAAATTGCTTATATTTTAATTTTCATCCTCTTGGTTTTTTCCAACAAGGAGCTATATATATGAAAAGTCTTGGAAAATATATATATTTTTATTTTTATTTTTTATTTTTATATTATATTAGTCTTGGAAAATATATTAGCCAAAGGTATGACCAATCATTAAATAAGTTCATTGTGATTTCCAATTTCTAGTGGAAATAATGGTAGTGTCTGTAAAATGTATGTAATTTTGATGCTTTTATGATATGTATGAAATCAATATTGGATTATATAAGCTATGATGCAAGAATTAAAACAATAAGTTTACAACCATAATGTGATTACATATCCCAAGATGATTAGTAGATAGTAAATGGAAATATTTTCTAAACCTTTCATTATTTTTTTTGGTAAAAGTAAAAATATATACAATTGATGATAAGTGTCTTTTCCATGTTAGTTATATTTTTTATTTTGTATGTTGATGTTATGGCTGATCATCATACTTCATTATTTTTATACTATGATGTATTTCAAATGGAGTGACAAAGTATTACTTTATTCTTACTAGACAACATTTACACTATAAGAAACCATATAAACAATGTAAAAAATGTATGGAATTTGATTATTTCAAATTCCAAATAGATTGAAATACAATATCTTTGTCTATTATTCTTTGATGATGGTAAAATATCTAGATCTCAAGTGATATTATATGTTTCCCTAACCATCCATATCCTTGCCCCTTCATGCTTTATTAGACCTTATATTTTAAGACTTGGTTCACATTGACTTAACCTTTCCTTACTTGGATGACTTTGTCTACATCTTGTGTATTTGAAAAAATACTATTTGCATTACTTGTCACATAAATTCCTATGCTCAAATACATGTTTTGTATCATTGTTTCCCATCGAGTTTTTCCTTGAAATTCAATTTGAGTGCTCAATTGACTCTTTTCCATGTGCATATTGCTTTTGCTTTCTAATCTATTTCTAAGAACTTATGTAATATAGTCCATGAATTTATACATAAGCAAATATGAGGTGAACCTTTCATTATTTGTTGAATTTCACTCATATTTTAATTGGGTCATGAAAATTCATTCATATTCAATTGGTTGAGTTGATTTTTGTAGTTCTTAGTTCAATAGTTTGAGATGTTTTAAACTTCATTAAGATGAATTTGGGAATACATAGCTATACAAAGTAAGATTTAGTAATGAAAATATGTGCATTGTGACTTATATGATTTATACATCATGGGGATGGAACTTTTGAAGACATTTTCATAAGTGACACTTTCAACCGCAAAAGGAATCATGCATCGGTTTGAATTCCAAATGAAAATATTTTCATCTAAACAAGTTTAGTTGTGGTTGGAAATGTACATACGTAACCAAATAGTAAAAATAAGAGTCCAAAGAGAAGGTGAATTAGTTCTTCTTCCATTTCATTGTGCAAGTCATTTAAAATCCTTTATGTAACTCATTTTCTTATCCCTTAGCATAGTTCCACCCTTGAGGGATTAAGTAAAGGCAATCTAAGTACATTAAGACATAACTAAGATTTTCTAAGGGAGTTCTTGAGGTAGAAAATGACTACATAACTTTTAACATTTGAGAGTAGTATTAAATTTTGTTGAATAAATAATTAATCCATCACAAGTGAGATAAAGAGAGCATAGTAGAAATGATAGCAAAAGTTACAATGTATGTGAAGGCTCAAATTGAGAAGTTGGTTTGAAAGAACCTATAAGATGGTTGTGGAGATGAAGAAACATAAGTTCACTCGCTTGAATTTTTCCCACATTGGGGTTCTTAAGGGTATTTTATTGTGTTTACCTCTCTTTCAATTTATTTTCTTGTTTACTTTCATTCCATGAAACTTCCACCTAAACTCAATCACTTTAGATTAAATCTAAGTGAGATTTTTAGGTGATTAGTAATCATATACGATAAATAATCAACATATTCCTTGTGTCATTGATCTTATAGAATAAGGATGAATTACATGTTGATATTATCATAAAATGGGGTTTAATTATGATATGAAACTAATGTAGGCATGTATGTGAGCATGTACATAATTGCATAATGGATATATAATTTGGATGACCGTCACACAAAGCTATAATAACATCAATTTGTAGCTTTGGGATTGTTATTTTAATAACATAGGACTTGGGAACACTATATAGATAAAAGATATATTTTTGTGTGTTGGTGAATCATGCGGCAATATCCAACTCAATTATAGATAAGACATCTAGTAAGTCCTTGAAAGTAAGGCCTATAAGATGATCTCTAGTTGGGTATGTTGAAAAATCCCATTCTAACCTTAGTTAGCAATTGCCTTTAGGTTTGTTGTAGATACTATTTATTTTCTACTAAAATATTGGAAAACCATTTTACACATCTATTATTCAAGTAAAACAAGAACTTAAAATAAGAAAATAAATATGCATGTTTATCATGTGCTGAAAATTGCTACATATGAACTTGGAATGCTAGAAACCTTCCATATCCTTAAGTTTTTTCGAGATTCATTGTTTTAGGACCAAAGCCTAGACTAGAGCCTACAAAACTTAATAAATAATATAATTCTTCTCCTAATTGTATATTTAAATAATCAATTTCTAACAATGCCAATCCTCCACTACTTCATATCTTTGAGTTTATGGGCTCCATCCTTCATCTTCCCACTTTTAAAACACGTGTTAATTTTTTTTTTTTTTTAGACAATGGTAATTCTTATGACCATACTTTATAATATTGTTAACACACACATGTTCCCTACTCAACCCCTATAAGTGCATATATATTACACACATATTTATTCATATTTTGACAAACTTTTAAAACTTTCTAATCATACATGTGCATAAAACAAAATAACAATAACATAAAAATTCAAGCATAGGCCAAGTCAAGATGTCTGTGTGTGTGTGTGCGTGCGTGCGCTTGGTCATGGGTGGATGCGTGTGCGTGTAAGTGTGCATGTGTGCGTGTGTGTGTATATGTGTGCATGTGCGTGTGTTTGTGTGTGTGCTTGTGCATGTGCATGCGAGTGTGTAATGTTGAATATAAAAACATACAATGTATAAGGTCATCTCAAACTTGAGGAAAGTATGGATTATAGTCCCCCTAAATTACCAAAACCATCATAAAACTTGAAGCCCAATATGTAAACCTATCAACTAGGTCTCGTAGGGTTTATTGGTACATTCCAATCAATGGGACATTGGATTAAGATCCTATATGTCTAAATGGTGCCAACATAAAACCCATGATGGGTTTATAATAATCTCATTGAATTAGGTGTGTTAGTGCCTCACATCTTGTTTATTTCAGCCCTCTTGTGTAGTATCACCCCATACTCATTTAGTCAATAATAGAGGGAAACTGTACGAGTTTTATATTGGGATTTATTGTCGTATGCCTTTCCATTAGCTTATATGATGCATACCCCACTAGGAAAAAAATCCATTATACTTCTCTACGTGAAAAAATATATTAAGATCTATAGTCAAGTAATCCATATGCTTAGATAATGGGATAATGAGATAGTCAACACGTGCATGGATGAAAAAGGTACTCCAATCACCAACTCCTCTTACACACACAAACCATGTGTACATCAAGGATTTATCAATTTTCTTTTGTTCATAATTATTGAGATTAAGTTTTTAGTTTAGAGTGCTTAGGTGGGTAAAAATCATGGTAGTTTGGCTCATCATGTCCCTTGATACTTTATCTCATAATTTGTGTGCTCATCCAACTTATTATCTTTAAAATCCCTTTCCATTTTTCATGTCATATCATATATCCTTCCTTACATAGGATCTAATCAACCACCACCCCTATGTTTCAATGGATTTGGTATCTAATCAAAGGGAACTACTCTACACATGTGTGGATGAAAAAGGAACTTGTCTTAAGAACTCCTTTTACACACACAAACCATGTGTATATTGAGGCTTTATAATTTATATTTAGTTCATAATAATTGAGATTAAGTTTTCATTTTAGAGTGTTTGGGTGGTGACACTCATAGTAGTTTGGATCATCCCATCCCTTGATGCACCTTTATCTCATAATTTTTGTTCTCCTCCTACTTGTTATCCTTAAAATCATCTTCATTTTCTCATGCCATATTCTCTATCCTCCCTTATAGGGTCCACTCCTTCACCAACCCCGTGTTTCAAGGGAATTGGTATCGTGTGAATGGTAACCCAATTGTGAGATTTTTCCACCACAACATCCCTTATACTATATCATATATATTCCTTTTGTAGACTAAGAACCTAGTTATAAGTTCACCGTTGTATCCCTCCCTAAAATTCTAGGGAAACTTATCATTTTTATGTTCTCCATGACATTTATTTAATGTTGTCTCCTCACACCTTCTCACATGTTAACCGTCTTTACAAATGGTTTGATCACTATCTCCTAATTGGTGATACTTAGCACTAACCTCACCACTCCTATACTTGCATCTATAAGTTTATATAGATTTTTCCACCTAGTTGCTATAATATCTCATACACCCACAAATCACTTCCTTAGATCGAAAAAATATGTATCACATACTCATACCATCACTAACATGGGATGAAAGTGTGGAGTGCCTTTTTGATCCACTTTATATGGACCTTGGTATGTCTCACCTAATATTTCAATGCCCCAATTATATGTCCTCCTATTTTCATCTCTCGTAGTATGTCTCTCTCCTTATTTTCAACTATACTAAAAATATGACTTTTATGATGATCTTGTAGATAATTTCTATTCAAGTATCTCACATTCCATATTTAGAAACAACTCTCCCTCCATCTTCATCAAATTTCCTTATCCATTGAGTAGTCAATGTTGCAGCATCATTATGATCTCTTAGTTCCACTCGTCTCCTTTTCACATGAACTCCAATGATTCTATAATATTTCTAAAGAGTGATGGCCCACTTGTCTCTTGCATGTGTAAACTAAAAGTGTTGGTGTCACTATCCCAATAGCATAGTTGTCATAATTATCATGCTCGTAGGTCACACCAATCTTACTTGTGCCACTTTTATTGGACCTACCCTTGTCCATTTTGTTGTCTCTTCACAATCCAACAATGCCATTTATCTTGGTAGCTAGTCCTACTCATAAGTTCTTGATGTAGGAGCATCATCAAGAAGACCTTCAAATGAAAAATTTCTTGTTCATGGGGTCAAATTGAGTTGTTGGAAATCCTTAGAGGTCTTAATAGGACCATGTGAGTCATTTCAAGAAAGTAATAAGGTTTGGAAATTTTAATTCTCCCTCTTGTTGTATTTTCCCTCCAAAAAGGGATTCAAATTTGTAAAAGCTTGTAAAAAGGAAAAATGGCCTGTAGTGAATGTAAAAGGAAAATGAAAGCTTGTCTAAGAATGGGATGTAATAGGTCATTGGAGTGGGTTAAAGTTATGGAAATGTCTAAAAGTTGTAAAAATATCCAAATGTGTTAAGATGTTATAGGCAAAAAGAAGTTACAAGAAAATGTTGAAAATTTTGAATATATGGGAGAGAAGGAGTGAGTTAGATTCATTCCTTGAGGAAGGAGGAAAGAGAAGGCAGAATAGGAGGTGGAACATCAAGTTTTGTATGGAGTGCAATATGAAATAAAACAAAAACATTGTTTTGATCAAGAAATGGTCTTTATCTTTAATGATGTGTTGATAACCTTTGTTGAGACTATTGAATTCTCCTTTGTGGAACATGCAAGGTAGATAATCATTGAATTTGAGCTTGAATATATCTGATTAAGGATTTATAATTCAATTTTGTAGGGCTTAATACCATGTTCGGTAAAATTTGCATGAGTTCTTGATGATAAGATAGCTTATTATAACCGAAATGGCTCGGTAAATAACTTTGGGAGAGGTTGATAGTGAATTTCACATTTTGAAGTATGTATGAGATGTTATTTCATGGTATTGAATGTTTTAGAGTTTGATTCCTCCATTATTCTCTTTTTCATGTTTGGATAACCTTATAGATGAACTATGACAGGTGTATGTTTGGTTTTGATGAACTCTAGATATTTGTTGAATGCATGAGATGCTTGAGACTATAAAAAATATTGTGTGGATGGGGAAATTAATAAAATCACAAACCTTAATCATTGAAGGATGAACATTCTTGAAGATTGATGAATCTTTGGTTTTGAGAATACCTTGTCTCAATGCGGATAAAAGGAAGTTTTTGATTGAAACTTAAAGATTATTTGTGATTTATCTTTAATGATAGCTCAAAGTTTTGGGAAGGTTAAAATAGACCTTTGATTAAAATATTGTTCCTTGAATTGAAGCCTATCATAGGGTCTAGCTAGGGCTTGGAGTTTGGGGACTCAAATCAATGAAGTAAATCCTAAAAATTGGTAGGAATGATGTTGGAATGGTCCTTAGAGAGATTCAAGTAAAATTTTGATGTTTCATTGGTTACAAATGGATATTTTCATAACAATAATTAGGAGGACAGGTACACAATCTTGCGAGGCTAATAGAATAAGTCAATTTATAAAGGAGGTTGCATTTATATGTCGAGTTCAATCTTGAAACCTTACATGAATGATGAAGGGATAAATGGGTGCCATGAAAAGTGTGAGTTTCGGTTTGGGTCTTTTCCTATTAAAAGTTATAGCTAAAAATTAGTAAGGGCAGGGCTAATCGGACCTTGTAAGCCAATAGAGTGAAGGGGTGATTTCAAGAATAATGTTGTAAGTTGAGTTTTAAAATTTTAGGCACTTCACGGTGATGATGAAGGGTGACTAAATATAGTTTCACTTCCTTCTGGTGTACTTGGAATGTTCCAATCTTGAAGCATGTAAAATACTTGCTCTTGAGAACATTATAGGAAAATATTGAGTTAGATAGGCCAAAGTTTATTATTTGATCCTCTTGAATCAAGTTTATTGGTGATATAAATTTTTTTGAGAGATGTGAACAGGGTGAATGAGATAGGATACCTTGAATAATCCATAAGAGAAAAGGTTGCATGGTTTGGGAAGGTGTTTGTGAGATGTTGAAGGACAGGTTTGGTGGAAAGAGGTGAGAAGGTAGTTTCTTTGTATAGGAATCATTTCAATGGTTACTTTGAACCTGAAAGTAGGTGTAAAACAGTAGTAGAGGGACTTGTGAGACCATATATAGGTGAAATAGGTGAAACAAGAAAAAATATATGCCATTTTGGGCTTATGAAGATCTTGAAATGCAAAGTTAAGGTGGATTTGTTTTGAATCTTCTTGATTGAATGAATGTATGAAGAATTAATTTTTATCTACATCATTTGGTATCGAGCTTGGTTCTCTTATTGTTATTTCTTATTGAAATTGAATGGATTATTTTTTTATGGCTAATAATGTTGTGGAAGTGTGTGTACTTGAATTAAGTGACAAGTAAAGTTAAGATAAAAGGAAAGAAAGAGAATCCAAGAAGAGAGAAGAACAAAGGAAGCATAAGGAATGTGTAGAGAAAGAGATGACATAATTGAGAAAATCCATTGGAAAATTTAAGAGAGTTGATGTTGAAACCAAGCTATGGGATTGAGTTTGTAATGAAGAAGAAAGCCAAATGGCCTATACTGCAGATTATGAGGAAAACTCGTAGAGATGTTAGTTGAGAAAGAGGATCAAAAGTGAAGAAAAGAGGATGAGACAAGAGGAAAATAAAGAAGAAAATGTTTCCAAGCAGGAAAATGAATAAAAGATCCATGTAGAGCTCTTGAAACCAGGTTCAAAGACATGGGTATATAATACCTAAGTGGTTGAAAAGGGCAAGAATGAGAAAATATATTGATAAGCCCAAAGAAAACAAATGAAAATCAAAGTGAACCAAGACAAGATAAGAGAGAGAAAATAGACTTCTTGAAGGTACAAGCCAAGAAAATAGAGGTGAAGATGATATGGAAAATAAATCAAACAAGCATGGAGCAGGAAAGAGTGAAATAGATGAAGAACAAAGAGGATGAACTCATGAAAAACAATATGATTTCAGAGGTCAAGGAAGTGAAGCATACAAAAGGTGAATGCAAGGTAAGAAAAATGAATGATTTTTTAATTAATATTGATGAATTTGTGGGTGAATTCCTTGAAATTGTACAAGAAAATGATTCTAACTATGCATTTGAGAATAACGATGAACATAAGAAGAATGAAAATCAATTTTGTGTGAATGAGGTGGATGTTCTCTTGCAAATTTTACTAGATGAGATGGATGAAGGAAATAAAAGTTCAGGTATGGCTAAGAATATAGTGGTTTCTTGGGCACAAGATGATAAAAAAGAGGCTAAGGAAGATGATGGTACATGTATAAGATAGCTTAGTATGGTAAATAATGAGAGTAAACAAGCAATTAGTCAAAAAGTGCAGATTTTGACAAGGAATGTGATGACTACATGATGGAGATGGAGTGTATATGGACGAGGAGCAACATAAAAGATGAAGAAAAATTAATATTTTTGTTTTTATATTTGTGTATGCAAGTATAGTGGTGTGAAGCATGAAGATTATGCAAGTGAAGATGAAGATCACAAAGAAAAAAAGCTAAGTGAAGGCAAATGGAAGAACACAAAGTAAAGTTTGGGACCCATGTGGATATGAATCAAGAAAGGATGATGAGAGAAAGGAAAGAATAATAAGGACCAAAAATAAGATGAAGAATCAACTAAAAATTGATTGTGCAAAAAAATATATGGACACTTTTTCTCCACCTTAGGAGTATGATGCAGGAGCATCATCAAGAAGACCTTCAAATGCAAACTTTCTTGTTCATGGGGTCAATTTGAGTTGTTGGAAAACCTTAGAGGTATTAATAGGACCATGTGTGAGTAATTTAAAGCAATTAATAAGTTTTGGAAATTTGAATTCTCCCTCTTATTATATTTTCCCTCAAAAAGGATTCAAATTTCTAAAATCTTGTAAACAAGCAAAAAAATGGCTTGTAGTGAATGTAAAAGGAAATGAAATCTTGTCTAATAATGGGAAGTGTCTAGATGGGATGTAATAGGTAATTGGAGTGAGTTAAAGTTCTCATATACTCATATACATCTTATATACCTACAAAATTGGTCTCATTACTCATATACATCTTATATATCTAGTTAGACTTCTCTATATTTTCACTTACAACATTCCACTTCCTTGCATACTCTGTTCATGTTGGATAAAACCATTATTTGACACTTCTTTCCAAAATGGCATAATGGTCATATTTTCTTATGTTTATCTTATTTCACTTCCTAGTCATCCTTACTATGAAATCATATCTCGTGGAAAGATATAATAGTGAATTAGACACACTCGTTTACTCACTTGGCATTCTTAAGAGATTATTTAGAAAATACTTATCAAGTATTAAGAAAAACTACCCTAATCTTCCCTAAATCTAGAGTAGAAATTAGGAGCATGCTCTACACAATTCCAAAGCACTCTAAATAAGGTTAAGAGAAGAAAATCAAAGTAAAGAGAATTTCAATGGCAAATAAAAAGTTGTCAAGTATCTACACACCAACGTGTATTCAAGTGGGTTTTAATATGGTGAATATTGATCTATAAGCATTATATTTAGCACTTTATCTAACACTGATGAAGGGTATGAAAGGGTATAATCCCTATATTAGTGTTGAAGTGCATTTAGGGGGATGATTCTAAAATTACATTCAATCATGTATGAGCACTAGTGTTTGATCCCCTCATTTAGAAAATGTAATGGAAAGCTTGATCAAAATCAATAAGGTGGTTGGGGGGATGATTCCAAAATTACTTTTGTTATCTAATGTTTATTTGAGCATTATAGGAAATTATGGTTTTGATCATTACGGAGTTTGATATTCATTTAGACCAAAGGTAAGTAAAGATGAAGATGATGACCCACATTTGAAAAGAAGTACATATAAGCTTATTGACACTAGCATGAAGTATGATATATGTTTCAATAAAGTTTCTAGTTTTACACTAGTGTTGGTTTTAAATGCTTCATTTTGAGATAAATCACATATCTTTTCAATTTTTTGACCCAATTCCAAATTTAGATAATCCTACAAAGCAGGAAAAGACTCCATCCTCATATTATTATGTTTTACTATATTTAGGTGTTTAATTTATTCTCTTAATTTTATTTGTTCCATATTTGAATATTATAATTTATTTCTTAATCCAAATTACACATTAGTTTATAAGTCCAATTAATTAGGTTTTTCTAATTTTGGTGTAATCATTGATGTACCCACTTATGACTTGTATCATTCCCTAGCCTCTAGGTTTGGTTTTCATTTCAATTTTGATTTCTATATCTTAAATTTGACCTTCCAAGGGTATCCATCCTAGGTATGCCTCTTCTTTACATCCTCTTCGCTCCTTTTAGAATTATAATGGTATTTCATCCAAAACCTTAAGTGTTATTAGGGTTTTCATTACACATCTCAATTTTACTTTATTATTGTTTACTATATGACCAAGGACTATTGACTTCACAATGCATCCATCTCAAGTTCCTCCTCCTCAATTCATATAATCCACAATTCCTCCTAAGGTAATCCCTTTCATCAATTAGTGCCTATTCACATAATTTCTAGTGCCACCACATATCATGCTTAAGAGGTTTCTTGTGTTTAAGCTTGTATCTCCCCCTCAACCAACATTATTCGATCTACATGTACGTTGTGACTAATATTGGTGCATTGGTCAATCTACCAATAGTTTCTTAAGGATAAAACATGTTATTAAAGAATTACTTGATGATAAACGATTTAATTTCACATGGAACCCACCTCCATGTTCTAAGCATGTGTAATGTATAATTTTTATTAATCCATGATCTAGCCATACTTGGCTAGAGTTTCGATAGGTTCTATGGTGGATCATCAATCTAATATGAATCACAATATCCACTTATCTCATTTTACCAATATTCAATATGCAATACTCCTCGTTACTTAGTCATTGACAAAGAGTGTGCATGAAACCTTTTATTTCACCTTACCCTCGCTATTTATATTTTAATAGCTATCATCCCTCACTAATAGGCCTCATCCTTTATTAGGATCAATGGTCCATGTTGTCAATACAAGGTGATCAAGGCCACCAATCGAGGCATAAATTTAATCCTCCACTTCATCCTCCTATTGCCAATCATAAATATAGTCATTAAATAAGATATGATTTACTAGATCAATTAAAAAATACCCCTACTAAAATATTTTATTTTTAGATTTTACAAAAATCACATGTATACAAGGATATATTATATAAGGCAATATGGACTATTACACTCCCAATTTATATACTACTTATTTCATTCACTTTTATTATGAATAAATTTAGAATTATTGATAAGGATACCTTCAACACCACATATTCACGTCTTAAACACATAGAAGATCAATATCAACCACTATACACTACAGTTCACATTATAACTCATTATTACAAATAATGGGAATTCACACAATGGTTATTTAAAAATCATCTCAAGTTATCAATGTGTTTGATAATACTCCTCGTCCCATAATGGGTACAATCACATTAGACATATTACCCGTGCCCAAAATGATGTCCACTACATTTCAAATCTTAGACAATCCTCTTGGTTACAATATTTTATTATTGACCATGTGATGCGTAGAGGAGTGTAGTGGACCTAATCACTACACAACAACAAGTGTTATTTGCAAGATCAAGTTCCTCAAAACATGCAAACCGTTAAAAGCTCAAGAATCCTAATGTTGCTTACCAACACCAATATACCTTCAAGATCAAACAAGGGCCAAAAATGATTTCTACCTGTGCAATTACACCTAACACACATGATCAATCACCTCAATAAGCAACAAACCATCATTTATCATCATTCACCATTTAGACCCCCAAAACACCTAAGAACCCTTCCACATGCAAAATTTTGATGAATAGAAAAAAATACAAATCCTTATCCTTCACTTGTCAAGACATTTAGATACCTTTATAACACTTAAACTGCTCACAAATTTTTAGGACCCAAATATAAGCCAATTCATTTTCATTCTCTTCCTACTATTTTCTTATAGGCCTAATTTATATCCCTCAAAGCACACAAAGCTCAAATTCTGAACAATATGTTAAATTTCATGCATAAGTCTTTAGCTTTCTAGATACCCATTAAGGATTTATAGCTTCATGCTTATTTTCATTCTCCAGCTCCCCATATAACTCACCCAACATCTATTTCCTCTTTTCTTGACTAAGGTATTAAGACTCCTCTAGGGTTTGAAGTAGCTTCTTAGGGTTTTATTGTTTGACCCCTGTTTTACACCTTATATTCACCTTACATCACCTATAAAAACCTTGTACAAGTAAATTTTAAAGTTCCATAATCCTAGAATCATCAATCATGCTAGGTTCTCAAGTTTTATCTTATTGGTCTTTTTACTTGTTTTTGACACCTTATTATCCTCTAAGCTTTGTTTCCTCCTTTTCCCCTTGGATTCTTCTAATTTTATCATCATTCACATCCTCAATTTCTTTCACTCATCTTAACCACTAGCTCTAGTTACTCTACTAATTTCATTTAAGGAATTTCGTGCAAACCCTCACTCCCTCTAGGTTTCTTAATTAGAATGTATCAGACAATCAAGTGTATTGTTTAATTGACGGTTTCTAAAAATACTTTTCACCTTCACAAGGATTTGAAAAACTCAAATAACAATCCTACAACACTTGAAAAAAATTTCCAAATTGATTTCTCTCTAAGACATTTGTTCAACCAAACATGGTTATGACTATTCCAAAATGATAGACAACCATGCAAGTATCCCCTTTCCTTATTATTCTAAGTTTATTCATAGGTTCTTATGATTCTTATCACCTTTAGAATTAATTCTAACCTCTCAATGAGTCCACATATTCTTCACCAATGACTGAGACTATTTCACTTAGGTAAACATTCCTCCGAGTCTTCCAAAACTATGTAATAGCATTGTCGGACCTACGTTTAACAATTTTAAACTAGTAATCTCCTTTCTCTTGTTTTGACACTTCATGAAAACTTGAAACTCACCCTAATATCCTCGTAATCAAATTTTCAAATGTTTTAGTAGTCTCTCTTAGCATTTAAACCACATTATTTGTCTCTAACCCTGAAATAGGCTACCTCGATCGTGAGAAGGTTTCTTATCTATTTTCCTTTATTTGAACATTGTATAGTTTCTTAATGTTTTAAAATTCACCTACGTACATTTGTACCCTTTTATTAACCTCCATTTTGGTTACTCAAACCAACATTCAAAGGAATTTATACACCAAGTTACTTAAACATTAACCCTTCCTAATGTCAATGATCTTGTCATAACTTCTTAAACACAATAATACAAACCATATCAAGAATTCATTCAATGTCAATAGAATATACAATCACTTCATTACGCTCATATGTGAATTTTGATGCCAAGAAGGGTATTACCAGTCCTAATAACCCAATTTAATCAAGAATGGAATTCATGTGTAGATTATTCCTTCATAGTTGTGTATCATGATCTACCAAGACTCATATAACTTATTTTACTTGTAAATTCATTCACACATCATACATAACCTAGTTATCCATTATTCATAAACAAATTCTTAGCAATACACATAATTTTCTCAAGAACTTATTTGATTTATCAACTTCATGGACATTACAAGGATTCATGAGCCATATTGGTTATGATATAAAGTTTCTTCACTAACCAACCTTTGCTATTACTCACACCCTCCCTCTTCATCTGAATACTCACTTGTTAATGAGGTGAATAAAGGTAGTTATGTTTTCCGAGAAACTAACTCACCATGGTAAGGATGACCAAAGTGAGTTAAAGCCTAGAGAGGTTTATGAGGACCTTGTATGAGTGTACACTTGTTTTATGACCTCACTTAAACACTTATTCAACCTAGTCTAACACACACACGCACACACGCACACACGAACACACACAAAATGTGGTTTTGGAGGGAAATTTCCAAACACCACTTATTACATGCCAAAGAGTCCAAATGGACTAGAAACATATCGTGAACATCCAAATGGATCCTACAAGACTTAAAACAACTAGTAAAACATAAATTTTAATATCTACAAGTGATATTCTTGCATCATACTCCCCAAGTGGAGAGAATTGAGATCCCTTTTGTTTTTCTTTCTAGTTTTCCAATTTATTTTCTTTCTTGACTTCATTTTCTTCTTCCGATGCTAAGATCTTTCTATATTGATTCTTATTTATCTTTTCTTTGTCTTCTCACCTGTTTATCTACTTGCTTTGATTTTTTTGTATTAATCTTATTTGTCTTGATCTTCACTATTTCTTCTTTATTCCTCTTCAAATATCATGTGATCCATCATATCAGGTTCTTGATGGTATTCATCTTCCCATGGTATCTTCTAATTTTATTTCATTTGGTATTCATGTTCTTTGTCTTCTTCTCGCATCATACAATATCTTCATTAGTTATTTATTTGCTCTGTTATAGTCTTATTCATTACTAAACAAGTTTGATTCCTCTGATTCATTCATGATTTGTTTCAAATCAACTCTTCTTCTCATTGTATATTCTTTGTCTTATTCATTGGTTCTTTCTTCTATAACTTCTTTTCCTTGTATACATTTTCATTCAATACAATTATCTCGTGTTTTTACTTCTTCATTTTCTTCACTTGCATTCACACATGACAAGGAAATATTAGAACAAAAATATGGAGGCCATATAGCCTCATGAGAAGCTCCTTTGATGATCTCTTCTTCATCTTTACTCTACTCTTCTTCTTCACCCAACATCACACCAACCTCAGGATAACAATAACTGATCTCTATACTCCTTTGTTTCCTTTTCTCTTCTCTTTTCCAAGAAATAAATTTCTTCCTCTTTCTCTCAACAAGCCACTCAATGGGCCATTGCACTCTTCTCTTCATACTCCAACCAAGAACTTGAATTTCCCTCTTCTTTATCTCTATCATCCACTTCAAATCCTCTTCTATCTCTTTAAAATTTGCCAACATCTCTTCATTTTTCATCCTCTTCTTTCTCTCACTCTTCTTCAACTTATCATAATACCCATCCAAAAAGAAACCCTTCATCTTTCTCACTTTCTTCTTAACTCTCTCTCTCTCTCTCTCTCTCTCTCTCTCTCTCTCTCTCTCTATTCTTCTTCTCCACTATCAAGTCTCTTTCACTTTTCCTCTTCCAATTACCTCACCCTAGGATTCCACTTGGTCTTTTGGCCCAAATTTATTTCTTTCTCAACCTCCAAGTATGTTCCACCTTGGATCAATCTTAACTTTTCTCTATTTTTTGTTTCACGTCTTCAAAGGCTAAGGTTTCTTTTCTCACTTCTTCAATATATTCTTCACCACTCTTTAACAACTTTATTTTTCTTCCCAAGAGAAAACATGATCCGATACTGGAGATGATGTAGAGGAGGGTGGTGGACCCAGGTCATTATACACCAACAAATTTTAGTTGCAAGATCAAGTTCCTCAAAACATGCAGATTGTTCAAAAATCGGGAAGCTTAATGTGTCTTACCAATACAAATATACATTAAAGACTAAAAAGAGCCAAGAATGCTTTCCACCTACTCAAATACACCTAACAAACATGATAAATCACCTCAAGAAGTTACAAACCATCATTTATCATCATTCACCATTTAGACCTCCAAAACAACTAGTAGCCCTTCCACATGACAAATTTTGATGAATAGAACAAAATACAAAGACTTATCCTTCACTGTCAAGATATTTAGATACCCTTTATGGCACTTAAACTGATTCCAAAGTTTTAAGACTCAATTATAAGCCAATTCATTTTTATTCTCTTCCTACCGTTTTCTCCTAGGCCTAATTTCTAGCCCTCAAATCACCCAAAACTCATAGTCTGGAACAATATGTAAACTTTCATGTAAAAGTATTTATATTTCTAGATACCCATTAAGGAGTTCTAGCTTCATGCTTAATTTCATTCTCCAACTCCCAATACAACTCACCCAACACCTATTTCCTCTTTTCTTGACTAGGTTATTAGGTCTCCTTAGGGTTTGAAGTAGCTTCTTAGGTTTTATTATTTGAACACTATTTTACACCTTATATTCACCTTGCATCACCTATATAAACCTTGTACAAGTACATTTTAAGGTTCCATCATCCTAGAATCATGTAGTCATAAAATCATGCACTTTAGAGATTTATTTATCTCAATCTTATACTACTATTTAGAAGGTTCTCTTGACAATGAATACTTGAAAACAATATTTGACATAGAAGCTTTGCACAAAAACAAGACGGTGCTTGTGTATTTTATTAATATCAAAATCAAGCATTAAAAACAAATGAGAGAGCTGCAATATTTATAGATATTGGACAACTTCTATCTCATCCACAATATATGGAAACAAATCACCTAATATGAGAAAATATGCAGAAATAGCATATTGCCCCTAACTGCCCCTATTGCCCCTCATGGAAATCATCCGGGAACAAAATATGCAAGATAGAACATGATCCCACAAACATAGGGATGAGAACACTATCACTTAGTTAACTAACAACTAAGGATAACTAATACCTATTGACATAAGTTTAAAGTATTTAAATTAAATACTTTAACTTATTACATTTATTCAAATATCAACTAATGATGAATTAAGCTAAGTTTTATTCCTAACATTCCCCCTTAATTCAGCATGGTCTCAAGTGAATAGGAGAGAAATTCTCTAAAACCCTCAAATTTACCTCGAGAAAGTGACTTTGTGAAGACATCTGCACACTACATATTTGTTGGGCAATATTGGAGCTGGATGTTGTTGTTCTGAACATGTTCGCAAATGAAATGTACCTGTACCTCAATTTGTTTGGTGCACTCATGAAAAATTGGATTAGGAACAAGTTTTATTACTCCTTCATTATCAACATGTAAGATAGTTGGAACTTTCTGTGGTATTCCCAGTCCTTCAAGTATACGTCAGAGCCATATCACTTCACATACAACTCCACCTGCTGCAAGATATTATGATTCTATGGAGGATCTTGAAACACTAGTCTATTTCTTACTCCCCCATGATATCGGTCCAGATCCCAAAAATAATACAAATCCTGAAGTGGATTTCCTATCATCTATGTTTCCTGCATGATCTGAATCTGAATATCCTGTCAAGAAGAAGTTATTATTCTTCTTGTATTCTAGGCCATAGTCCATAGTTCCTCTGATGTACCTCAGTATCCACTTTTTTATTTTACAGTGAGAAACCCTTGGTTCTTTCATGAACCATGATAGATAGTTGATATCCGGCCTAGTGTAAGTCAAGTAGATGAGACTCTTGATCAACTGCCGATAGAGAGTTAGCATTTACTTGTGGTGATGGATCTGTTCAAGACAATTGAATTATTGTCTCCATAGGTGTGGAAAATGGCTTACAATCCATCATATTGAATTTCTCGAGCGTTGTCTTGGCGTATTTCAATTGTGAAACAAAGATATGATTTTCTCTTTACCAAACTTCAAGTCCAAGACAATAATGCAAAATCCCGAGATCGGTCATGTCGAATGATCATGCTAGATATTTCTTTGTTGACTCAATAATCCTCACCGATCCTCCATTAATGAATAGATCATCGACATATACTACAACGATTACTATCTCCCCCCCTTGATTTTTGAGATAGAGATTAGGATCGTATGAAATCTGTTGAATCCATGTTGAATAAGATGCTCGTAGATTTTTATGTACCATGCCCTGGGAGACCGCTTTAGAGCATATAGTGATTTTATGAGTTTACATACCTTTTCCTCTTTATCTGGTATGACAAAACCTTTTGGTTTAGTCATTTAAACTTCTTCCTGTAAATCACCATTAAGAAAGGCACTTTTCACATCCATTTGGTGTATTTTCCAACCAAATTGTGCAAATAGAGTAAATATTAAGTTAAAAGTTTTTATTTTAGTTTTGGGAGCAAAAGTCTCCCATAATCAATGCCTTCTTTTTGAGCATATCCCTTAACAACTATTCTAGCCTTATGTTTATCAATTTTTCTGTCTTCTTTGTACTTCATTTTGAAGATCCATCTGCATCTAATTGGATTTTTCCTTGGTGGAAGATCTGTAAGTTTCCATGTATTATTTTTCATAAGTGACTTATATTCTACATCCATAGCATCTTTCCAAGGTTTAGACTGTAGGGATTCTAAAATTGTGGATGGCTCAATAGTTTCAACAACTTTACCCATTAAGGCCAAATTGACCTCATTTCGAGCCATATTGTGAGTCCTAATCCTAGTGGTAGATGTGTCAGGGACACTATCCAATTTTGCATCTCTAATCATACTTGTATACCATTTAGGCATACTTTTTGTGGTTCCTGTGGGAGGTTGAATTTCATTATCTTCCCCATCATCACTTTGTCATCATCAAAGTGATTACCATCCTCTGTTTTCACTGTAGGGATGATTTTTTCATCATGTGAGTGTATGGAAGGAGCATATGCTTCTTTCTTCTCAAAGAACTCAACATCCCGACTAGTGTATACCCTTCTTGTTCTTGGATCCATAAGTCTATAGCCAAGTGCTTCATCACTGTATCCCAAGAAGATAAGTTTTTCTGATTTCATATCAAGCTTAGTTCTTTGTTTCTTAGGAATGTGCATACTTGCTTTACATCCAAAAATAAAAAGGTGTTAAATAGATGGCTTATGCCCCACCATGCTTCCCGAGGTGTTACTCCATCAAGAGTTGCAAAGTGGGAAGTCTATTTAGTAAATAGATCGCGTTTTAGTTGCTTCGCCCAAAATGTTTTTGATAAAATTACATCATCAATCATACATCGAACCACATCCATGATAGTATGATTTCACCTTTCAAAAACACCATTTTGTTGCCGTGTGTGAGGAGGATCCATTTGATGACGAATGTCATGTGTTTCCAAAAAATCATTGAACTCATTACTAGTGTATTCTCCCCCTCAATATGAGCGGAGTGTTTTTATTTTCCTACCAGAATTTGTTTCAACAAGGGATTTGAACTTCTTGAAAGTTTCAAAAGCTTGGTATTTTGTAGGAAGACAATATATCCACATTTTTCTTGAAAAATCATAAAAAAGAGCATTAAATATTAAAACTCAAAGTGGCTAGGTCTCATTGTCCGCATGATTGGTATGCACCAAGTAATTTTTTTCTTTACCTCGATATGTACTATGTTTGAATGGTGCTCTATGTTATTTTCTTGCCAAACAATGTTGACATTTATCTCCCGTACTGCTTTTATAAGTGGAAAACCCCTACCCATATTATATCGACAAAGTGTGTCAAGATAGCCGAACTCACATGTCCAAATATTCGATGCCATAGTTGAGCCGATGATGTATCCTCGGATACAAGTGCTTGATCATTTCGTTGAACAAAATCCAATTGAAACATTCTTCCCACATTCAAAGCTTTTCCAACAAATTTCAAGCTTCATTATGTATCTTGAATTAGGCACATCTTTTTACCACCTTTATAATCAAAGTCAATTTTGAGATTGTGATCTAATAATTGACTCACAGATAACATATTTTTGTTAAACTAGGGACATAAAGAACATCTGTAATTTTACAATTATGTTGCCCAAGTGGTAGTGAAATGGAACCAATGCCTTCAACATTGTAAGATATATCATCACCCAAAGAGACATGATTTTTGGTGGGTGTTTTACTCATTGTGAAGAACCAATCTTTCTTTCTTGTCATGTGTCGATTTTCACCCGAGTCGACATGTCGACACTAAAATTTTCCTCCGTAATTTCTATTTCATTAATGTATGTATTAGGAATAGGATGTTGCTAAGTATAATTAGTAGTAGCGTCTGATAGAAGATAACGGCGCTGCCAGTATGACACCGCCAATAATGTATAGTACGGCAATAGTCAAAAGTACAATAGGAATGTTGTGGTAAAAAGTAAATAGTTGTCGTAAGTGGTCCAGTAATGTTAAAATGTCAAAGTTGGGGTAAGTAGAGAAGTAGGGTCTACATAATTAGGAATTATAAATATTATATTGGTAATAAGGACAAGGAGTGAGGTCATAAATATTTTGTATATTTTATTTGTAAAAAGTCTAAAAATGTGGAACCCATGTGAAATGATAAGGTTTATCTTATCTTAAAAGATAAGCTTACATGTACAGATAAGAGTTAAGGAATGGAATATGATTCGTCAGAGTGAAGTTCTTATCCTATCTTAGAGATAAGATGGATAAGCCTAGAAGTCTATAAATAAAGAGGCCACCCCCCTCATTTAGCATAGAAGGAAGTAGTGAGAAATATTGTATGAGTAAGTGTGTAAAGGAAGCCATCAGTTTAAAGGTGTGTTGAAGAAGCCATTAAGAGGTGTAATTGTGAAGTTTCTCCCATAGTATTGGTGGAATGCAAGTGAAGTCAATAACACTTGAAGTACCTCATGGGTGAGATTGTAACAATTTCATGCTAATATTATAATTTACTCTGATATTTCAGATTTATCATCATTCCTTTTTATCATAGTCTATGGTATTCTTGTGTTATGTTTGTTTTTGTGTTTCCAGATTACATCCACCAAACTAAAGGTTGTGCATTAGTAAATAATCATAGCACGAGGAGTTCCCGGTGAAGAATTATCATAGTGCCGGATTGGTGATGACATTTTGGTTCCGCTAAGCATGACCATTCCTCGTTGGTGGATTTTCTGGAGAGATATTCCCACTTAGTCAAAAATCAATTGGAGGGTAACCTTATTTTTACTATGCATAGTAGTTACCATGGTAAAGTCATTTTTGCCGTGAATAGTAGTTACCATGGTAAAGTCATTTTTGCTGTGAATAGTATTTATCACAGTAAAGTCACTTTTACCGTAAATAGTATTTACTTGAAGAAATTCACTTTTTACTGTGAATAGTGTTTACCACAGTAAAGTCAGTTTTTACCGCAGTAAGTCAAGTTTTACCATAGTTACCGTGGTCATTTCTATTTTACTGTAGAAAGGTGTAAAGTCACTTTCTATTACAATGATTCCAATTATTTGTGCACATAAGTCTTGTTGATTGTACTTGTGGGTTGGTATTTTACTGGTTACTTTTGAAAATGGGGAAGATTCCTGCTTTTTTCAGCCCAATCTAATGAAGATGCTTCCTCTTTCATTCAAGAGTTTAAACGATCTTGTATTTGTAATGGCCTTATAAGAAGGGAACAATGGACTGAAATTTTCCTACCTTTTTAGATAGTTCAAAGACTTAGGTGGTTTGAAACACTAGGTGAAAATGTGAAAAATTCATGGAATTTATTAACTCGAAAGTTTTCTTGAAGAATTTGGTGAACAACAAAATATGCAGATCTCATGATCGAGATCACAAAGCTATCCCAAGGAGAGAAGGAGAAGATAAGGGATTATCATGCTCGTGTTCTAGAGCTAAGGAGGAAGCTCGATGCCCAGATCCAGAAGGAAGGATTAGTGGATGGTTTGATGAATGGAATGGATAATCTCCTATGTAAGCACTTCATTCTTGGGATGAAGCCGAGATCGACAACGAGTGAAGTATGACCGCCCAAAACTACTATTGAACAAGCAAAGGAGATTGCAAGAAGGCAAGAAGAAAGTATGGAAGAGGAGCCCAAAGAAATTGTTGCTAAGGTAGATCCTACACTAACACCTTTGGTCCATAATCCACAACCACTCTTGGTGAGCACAAATATTTCTCCTAGTACATCTACTAAGTATAAATATCTGCTCAAAAGATGGGTCAGCTTAACTATTAATCTTCTTCAAGGAAAGGAATTTAGTTCTCAGAAGGAGATAGAGGTCCAAAAATAAATATTTCTGAAGTCAGTATGTTATGGTTGTTATAAAAAGGTCATTATAAGTATAATTTTCCATATAGAGCTTCTACATCTGGTAAAGGAGATAATGATAAAGAAAAAACACATGTGAATTCTTTTGATGTAGTAGATAAGATCAGAAATAATGAAGTAGATGTGTTTGTAACAAAAAGAAAGAAAGAAAAAGATAATCAAGATGGAAATGATCCTAAGAAGATGAAAGGAGAAACTAGTAAGAAACATAGGAGAAGAAAGTTGGGTGTGCAGGATTTTCTGATTTCACAGGGGCAAGGACCATACTCCATCTTGGAAGATCTGTCCAAAAGGCCTACAAATATTACATATGGTCAACTCTTGGCTATGTCTTCTGAGAAGAGGCGGGAGTTGCGAAGTGGACTCAATGCTCGACGAAGGAAGGAGGTTGAGGTCCCTGTTTTGGAGGCAGAGGCGGATCCCTATGCTCCACAAGCTGAGGTATTATGTAATGGTATTTCAATTCATGATGTCTTAGTTGATGGAGGTGTTGCAGTTAATGTAATGATCGAGTCTCGTAATGAATATGTTGGGTTTAAAATTGATCGCCCTTCAACACTTATGTTAAGGTCATTAAATAAAGGAAAACTAAACCAAAAGGTGTAGTTTAAAATGTGGCAATATCTCATATGGGTGTTGTATGTGTGGTAGACTTTTAGGTGATGAAAAATGGTACTGTTGCATACCCAATGCACTGGGAAGACCATGGCTAAGGAGAGTTCATGCAAGAAACTACTGGAATGAAGGTTTCATGACACTTGGACGTGGTAGAGAGAGGGTGAAGATAAACGTGATCCCTCGACATCATAAAGTAGAACCTGTGGATTCAAGTGATGAAACTGATGATTGACATCCTCTGATTACTCTAGTACCAGTGAAGTGGACACTGAAGATGAAGAAAGTGAGGTTGATGTTTCAAATCATGGATATCCTTCCAAATGACACCAACTCATGACCCCATAAAATTATCTGAAGAAGAAGTTGATGATCGTCTCCAACAAATAAAGATTGGTGATGTTTGTGATGGAGAGTGAGAAGAATCCTACCTCCAGCTCTTTCGAAGGTACATACACATATTCACTTTTAATTACAAGGAACTCCATCAAGTAAGTTGGGTAGAACATTCTATTGAGCTGGTAGATGGTGCTAAGCCCATAAAGCAAATGCCATATAGAATGAATCCTAATTTTTCCAAGACTGTAAAAGAAGAAATAGATAAGTTGCTTGATGCAGGATTCATATTTGCTGTGGAGAATTCAGAATGGGTTTCTCCTATTATGATCTCAATAAAAAGAATGGGAAGCTACACATTTTTGTTGATTACATGAAGCTCAATAAGGCAACAAAGAAGGATCATTACCCTCTTCCATTTTCGATCAGATCTTGACGAAGTAGCCCAAGAGTGCTATAGTTTTGTTAATGATATAAATGCTACAACCAAGTTCATATATAGCAGAAAAGATCAGTCAAGACCACGTTCACCACTCCTTGGGGAACGTTTGCTTATAGAGTTATGTCTTTTGGGTTGTGTAATGCTCCGCAACATTCTAGCGTTTGATGAATAGGGTGTTCGAACCCTACATTAGGACCTTCATCAGAGTATTTCTGGATGATTTTTACATCTATGGGAGCAAGTTGGACCACCTGCACCAAATGGAGACAACATTTCAAAGGTTAGATGAAGCACAAGCCTCACTAAACCCTACAAAGTGTGTCTTTGGATGTTCTAAAGGTGTTTTGTTAGGGCATGTTGTATCCAGAGATGGTATTGGTACTGATCCTGATAAAGTTTCAAAAATCAAAGAGTTACCATTTCCTATGAATAGAAGTAAGTTGAGATCATTTTTAGGCCATGTGGGGTACTATAGAAGGTTCATCAAGAATTTCTCAAAGATTGCACAACCACTAACCCAGTTCTTGAAGAAGGATGTTACTTATGAACCAGAAATAAGGCACATGAAGCTTTTGGACAACTGAAGGAAGCCCTAGTGTCTTCACTTGTTTTAAAGAATCTAGATTGGAGCAAGCCATTCATTGTGTACACTGATGCCTCAGATGCAGCACTAGGAAGTACTTTGAGCCAAAAGGATGAAAATGGGAATGAACATCCAATTTACTTTGGGAGCAGACAAATGAGCAGTGCTGAGGTAAATTATACTGTAACTAAAAAAGAGGCTCTGGCTATCATTTTTGCTGTAAAGAAGTTTAGGAATTACTTGCTAGGGTAAAAATTTATAGTTGTAATAGATCATCAGGCTCTAAAATATATTGTAAATAAGCCTAACCCATCAGGGAGGATAGCAAGATGGATAATTTTGCTACAAGAATTTGAATTTGATATTATAGATAGGCCAGAAAGAAGCATGTCAATGCAGATGCACTCTCTCGAAGCCTATGATGGTTTAGGATCATCTTGTGATGATGATGATTTCCCGATGCAACATTGTTATCCCTTGACACAATCCCTAGTGAATACATAGATATTTGGAATTATCTGAATGAATTCAAGTTTCCTGATGGTGCCAATGTAAAGACTAAGAGAAAGATTACTCAAGCCAGTCGTCCATATTCTATTCTGCATGGAGTATTATTTCGAATAGGACCTGATGGACAAAGATAAGAGGGCAAATGGACGTGATCAAGGGAAGGAACTCAAGTAGAAGAATTCCACAATGGTACATGTGGAGGGCACTTCTCTTGACAACTTACAAAAGAAGGATCTTGGATGCAAAGTTATCACCGCCCACTCTTTTTAAAGATTGTTATAATTATTGTAAGACATGTGATATTTTCAAACACATGGTAACCGTAAGACTTCATCACTCCATTATGCCCTATTCTTCCACTTGGTCCCTTTGAAAAGTGGGTAATAGACATTGTAGGTCCACTTCCAACTACCTCACGCAAAAATAAGTATATTGTAGTTGCCACATATTATTTAATCAAGTGGGTTGAAGCTAGGCCATTGAAAACAACTTCCATGGATGAAGTGGCAAGATTCATATATGAACGCATTGTCACCAAATTTGGTTGTCCATTAGAAATTGTAATAGATCAAGGAAGCCACTTCATTAATGAGGTGGTAGAAGCCCTAGTCAATAAGTTTTCTATTAAGCACAGAAGGCAACAACATACAAGCCAAGCACAAATGGACAGGTGAAACAAACAAATTTTGTGTTGTGTCAAATTCTAGCAAAAGATGCAGCCTTGCAGGTACATAAATGGGATAAAAGGATTCATGCAGCATTGTGGGCATATAGGGCAACATCAAAGTCAGCAACAGGATACTCCCCATTTCAGTTGGCTTATGGCATTGATCCAGTTCTTCCTATTGAGTTTGATATTCCCACGGTCAGAGTAATGAAAAATGAAAGAATGGATGAAAGTGATTCAGTAAAAGAAAGGTTGGTACATCTTCATTTGCTAGAGGAAATGAGGGAAATAGCTAAGGATACAAGCTATAAGAAGAAAATGAAGCAGAAGGAATACTTTGATCAAAAGATCCGGTGGTCTCCATTTCATGTGAATGACTTGGTTCTAGTATATGATTCCAGATACAAAAAAAGAAGACAGAGAAAATTTATTCCAAAATGGATGGGGCCCTACAAAATAGCAGCTGTGCATGAAAATGGTACGTACTGACTGGAGGAATTGGATGGCACTCCCATTACGAAATGGGTCAACCACGACAAGTTGAAGATTTTCCAAGCACCAGAATAGTCTACTCCGAGGACGGAGTAGAAGCTAGGAAGGGGGAAGATGTCGACACTAAAATTTTCCTCCGTAATTTCTATTTCATTAATGTATGTATTAGGAATAGGATGTTGTTAAGTATAATTAGTAGTAGCGTCCGATAGAAGATAATGGCGCTACCAGTACGACGCCGCCAATAATGTATAGTACGGCAATAGTCAAAAGTATAATAGGAATGTTGTGGTAAAAAGTAAATAGTTGTCGTAAGTGGTCCAGTAATGTTAAAATGTCAAAGTTGGGGTAAGTAGAGAAGTAGGGTCTACATGATTAAGAATTAGAAATATTATATTAGTAATAAGGATAAGGAGTGAGGTCATAAATATTTTGTATATTTTATTTGTAAAAGGTCTAAAAATGTGGAACCCATGTGAAATGATAAGGTTTATCTTATTTTAAAAGATAAGCTTACATGTACAGATAAGAGTTTAGGTATGGAATATGATTCGTCAGAGTGGATTTCTTATCCTATCTTAGAGATAAGATGGATAATCCTAGAAGTCTATAAATAAAGAGGCCACCCCCCTCATTTAGCATAGAAGGAAGTAGTGAGAAATATTGTATGAGTAAGTGTGTAAAGGAAGCCATCGCTTTAAGGTGTGTTGAAGAAGCCATTAAGAGGTGTAATTGTGAAGTTTCTCCCATAGTATTGGTGGAATGCAAGTGAAGTCAATAACACTTGAAGTACCTCATGGGTGAGATTGTAACAATTTCATGCTAATATTATAATTTACTCTGATATTTCAGATTTATCATCATTCCTTTTATCATAGTCTATGGCATTCTTGTGTTATGTTTGTTTTTGTGTTTCCAGTTACATCCACTAAACTAAAGGTCACTGCATTAGTAAATAATCATAGCACGAGGAGTTTCCGTGAAGAATTATCATAGTGCCGGATTGGTGATAACGAGATATACCAAATTTGATTTGTAGAATTGGATACTTTATTTGATCATGCGTAATATAGGAAGTCATCATCATCAAATTGATCTTCCTATTCGGCTACATTTCCTTGTTGAGTTGGTTTCTTCTTCCACTTTTGATTATTTTTTCTTTGTTACTCTGTTGTTGGCCATATTTTGTTTGTTTGTAATTAATATTTTTACCACTTGATGATCCTTGTTGGAATGTGTTGTACCAATAATTCTTTAACTCATGTCCTTTTCGACCACAAATAAGACATTTTTGTTGGTCCTTTTGGCCTTGTTGAGTATTACCTTGCTTCTAAGGTTGTTTACTAGACTTAGCCTATTTTTTCCTTTTTGATTAGAAGCAAGTGTCTTGCTCTTCAATTTTAGTAGTTGAGTGAATAGCTTCCTCTTGTTGTAGCATATTCACTAACTCTTCAAAAGTTGTTGTTTGACCAGTTATGTTTAACGTGGTCACAAAAATCCTATAAGAAGGAGGAAGAGCTCTCAATACTATAGGCACGAGTGATGTGTCAGTTACTTATTCCAAATCTTGAAGTGATGCACGCAAAGTTGTTACTCTTCTCAAAAACATTTCAACTTTTTCAGTTGGTTGCATTTTCAAGTTCAATAGTTGACTCTGGAGATGAAGTATTGTGTTCTTATTTTTGGACTCATATACTGTTTTCAACTTGTCCCAAGATTCTTTTTTTTTATCCTCATGAATATGAGGTTGTACCTCATCTGAAACACTAAACAAGATTATTAACTTTGATTTTGGATTTACATGATCAAATGGAGCTTGTTGTGTAACATCTATTGTAGATCTTGTTAATGTACCAGAAACAACCGACCATAGATTTTTAAAATCAAGTTGTGCATGAATTTTTGTTTTCCATGCTGGATAATTATCATAACACAAAAGTTGAAAATCTGGAAAAAAGAATTTTAGTGCCGTAATTACAGCCATTGTAAAGACTGATAAACAGTAGCAGAGTGAAAACAAATTGAACACTTTTCCCCCTTAGTGCTCCTTTTAAGCCGTGTACAATGAAATTTTTGTACTATCGGACTCACATAAATTTGGCTCTGTGGCCGATTTGCAAAAATAAAATGGCTCTCTTGGCCGATTTGAAAAAATAATTGGACTCTTTGGCCTCTTTTCAAATACAAAAATCTAATTTTTGTAATTTTTTACAAAATAAATCTTATTAAAAACTAGACCAAGACGTAGAGCTCATAAAAACACACTTTCAAAAAAATGGCACCTCAATCCGAGGTACCAGTTGAAAGTTATGAATTTTTAAAATTGCGATTTCAATATCTTTCTAGGCCCCTTTCCAAAAATGGATTTTTTTCTCTCTTCTAATTTTTTTCCAAAAAATCCAAAAATGGAAAGTTTTTTAAAAGCGTATTTTCTAACAAAAACACGGTTTAAGGCTTACATGCATGTGTACAACCTTGTTTCATCCGCCGTCAGCCTTGTTTCCTCCGCCGCCGCCTTAATTTATCAAATTTTATACATCTTTTCTTTTACTTTTCTTTTCACAGGCTTCACTTTTCTCTAACAACATTTTTTTATTTGTTGTCTCTATGATTTGTAGGGTTTGCACGTGGATCAAAGTGTGTAAATTGAGGCCGACTTCCAAACAAGATCACTTGTTTTCTTCCTTTGGCATTGTTTCTATTGTTTTGGCCACTTTTTCCTCTGCTCCTGTTTGTGCAGGTTAGACGCTTGGAGACGTCAATTTGGAGATTGATCCAATGCCACAACTCACTGACAGGGTCTAAGAAAACACAGATTAACAGAGGATAATGGGGGTCTCTTATTTTAGAGACAAAAACCCCAAAACAATTGCATATAAATTTTTCTTGAATGAAAAATATATATTTTTAATTCAAGAAGTGAGATTCAAACTATAAATTCAAAAATCACTTCCTGTGCAATTTTCTGTAGTACTTCTTTTGTTGTTGGTGTGTGGAGTACGAGCAAGGGCTGTGTGAAGAGGTTGGGGTCAACTTTGGATCCTCCTAGCTCAAGCTTCTTATTCCTCCTCCCTCAAACTTCCTACACTCCCTAGCACTCACAAGTTCAGGATCTTCCAGCTCTGATACCAAATCTTGACAATGAATACTTGAAAACAATATTTGACACAGAATCTTTGCACATAAACAAGATGGTGCTTGTGTATTTTATTAATATCAAAATCAAGCATTAAAAAAATGTGAGAGTTACAATATTTAGAGATATTGGACAACTTCTATCTCATCCACAATATATGGAAAAAAATAACATAATCTGAGAAAATATGCAGAAATAGCATATTACCCCTAACTACCCCTATTACCCCTCATGGAATCATCCGGAACAAAATATGCAAGATAAAACATGATCCCATAAACATAGGGATGAAAACACTATCACTTAGTTAACTAACAACCAAGGATAACTAATACCTATTGACATAAGTTTAAAGTATTTAAATTAAATACTTTAACTTATTACATTTATTCAAATATCAACTAATGATGAATTAACCTAAGTTTTATTCCTAACAGTTCTTAACGGAAAAAGTACTAATTAACCCTTGTCTTTTAGAAACTTTATTTTATTTAATTTCTTCATTATGAACATCTTGCACACTTATGCCCAGTCAGATTCTATCATCTTGTGTTATTTTAGCCTTGTTTGGGGTGCCCAATTTAGTATTGGGGCACCCGTCGGTGCCCTGGTCCCACCATGATCACCCCGATCCTTATAGAGATTTCCCACCTCTTTTTGGGCTCTTTCTAGCTATTTGGAATCTTTATTTTTCTTGTGGTTGGCCTTTTCGGGGTTAATTACGAAATTAGACCAAGAGAACCCTATAAATATAAAGTTGTGAGACCATAATGAGGGACCTAACATCACTTACTACTATCACTCCATCTAGAGTTGCATCCATCTATTGTATTGAGATCATTTGCATACACATAGCTCCGTAATCAAGGCTAGGACATCTGCATCACACTTAAAAGGGGGAGGGATTCTATTCTATTCCATGCACATATTTATTACATTTTCTACACGTAGTTATTGCTCATTACTTCTCAAAGTGCGACTGACACAAGAGTAACCTAGGGCATGTTCACACACACTTGCACATATAACTACATCGGGTCTAAGATGTAGTGCAACGCTTAGTTAGTAAGTCCACCATTGTGGTAGTTGAGGATAGTCCGACCCCTTCATATGCATTTTTCTTTTTAGGGTTTGATGTTTGTTTTGGGGTCTTGTAGGTCTTTCTTCCATCTTGAGATATCAAGGAAATTTGACATAGTAAAATGAAATTGATGCGATAGAAAACAAACATTGCAGATTACCTTTCGACCCCGTGAAGATCCAGATTGAGCTTTTGTGTAGACGAGGGTGCCCAATGTATGTAGACTAGAGCACCCAAAGGTGACCCCGACCTCCTCTCACAGGAGCTCCAGTCTAGATAGCTCCTCCATCCATCCGTTTTTGGGACTCCTACACAATCGTTCATTCTTCTTCCATTTTTCCAGTCTCCTCTCTCGTGACACAGATCCTATTTATCAAATCAACTAAGTTCTTTCCTCTTTCTCCTTACATATTAGGGTTTCTATTTTCATTAGTTTTATTACTTATCTCATTTACATGTTGTCTTAGTACATTTATTTACTATGTTTATATGTCCTCCTAGATTAGATTAACTATCTTTTACTACCACCTAGTTAGTCAATTTTAGTTAATCATTTTGGTGAACCCGAATCTCTTCATGCTTAGGATCCTCATTTTTCCTCTATCATGGGTCAAGTTTCTTTATCTCGATTTACTTAGGAGATACCCTAATTGTCAGGATGCTTTGCAAAAATCCTTAGACACCAAGTATTATGATGACAATACGCCGCCACATGAACTAATTCCTATGCTTGCTTGTCTATTTAACGACCCTAGTGAGTCTCCATATACTCAACCCTATTGGACTCAATCACACATGATTTATTTCAAGACAAATTTATGGAATCCATGATCACATCCCTCCAATATGAAATTCAACATAGCTTAAGGATGCTTCTCAATCACATGTTTGTGCTCCTTCTACATCTTATATGCAATCTATGTCCACTACATGTCATTTAGCTGAACCTCAAGACATGCCATTTCCTGAGCCTCTTATGTTTGAGCACAATACTACACCACATGACATTCTTACTCAACTCCTTAGTCATCAGTTGATCACTTTTCCACCTACTCATTGTTATCCTCCTTATCAACTTACAAAATATCAAGGTCGTCCATATTGCAACTATCATAGAATCAATGGACATAATGAAAATGATTGTTATGTTATACAACGTAGGATCAAACATCTTGAGCATCAAGGTTTTATCTCATTCAATGCATGCCCATCTACAACTGCTACACCATGCTATACAAATACTAGTGTGCCTCCTTCTAATATTTCTAAGGAAGTTCTAGATAATTCTCTTATTCATTACATGCTTGATATTGATGGTCACTCACATGTGCATAATGATTCTCCTCTCCTAGTCAGAAAAATACTATAGTTCCATCACATGATTCTCCTATTTCGATGTTTCTTCTTCTCCACTTAATGAGCATCACACCACCATTTCTGTGCCTTCTTCAAAAATAAAATTGCCACTAAGCAAACCTATAAAACCACCATTTACAACATTACCAAGTCAAGGTACATCAACTCCTCTCAAAATCATTTGTAACCCTTCTTTCGTAAAGCATCAAACTCCTATTAATGGATGTACACCATTCAAGACTCACATTCAACTCCACCTCCATTTTCTAATCTCCTTCAAAAAAATACCCCTCCACAAGTTAATTGTTCCATCATTATTTCAGCGTCCCATCACTTTTGTTAAGGAAACTACTCCTTATATTGATCCACTTAGTGTCTTTTTTGACTATACCTTCATCACTTACACACTGGGGGCATAAATCTAATTAATCTCCCCCCTCATTAGCATAGTACAATCATCATCTTTCATTTTATACATTCATATTCTTCATTAGGCATACTCATCATCATACATTCTAGTGTCATTACCCAATGATACACTCTAGTGCTTTGGTTCACACTTGACTGTTGAGGGATTACTACACATGAACCCCACACACTACACTATAGGACTTACACATTGCACTACCCATATTACACATCATACACCATATATTCTATATTTCATCTACAACCTTTGGACATTTGTGCATTTACACATCCTACATTATGATAGTCATCATTAGGCATATACACTATTGTCTACGCATCTTACATCCTACACTACTTATCCTACATACTACATTATTCATTTCTCATACACATACTTATGACATCACATATTCACACATATTCTACATATTATACTAGTCTTCATCATATAGGATTCTAGCATTACATTACTATTCTATCTACATACATTACATGTCATCTTATGCATTACATATTACACATTCTACATGTCTAGCATTGTATTATACATATTATACGCACTTAGCCACACTATATTACACTACACTATATATTGCATTATTATACATCACACATACATCATTCACGTTCATTTTAGCTTGCATTTTACATCTTGCATTGGCATGTTTACACATTCCACCCATCATGGTCAACTTTTATTATGACATATACTATATTATCATCTACGTGCTACACTCACTTTGATGACACACTTTAGTTCCTCGGTCCATACTTGACTGCGAGGGTTTACAAATCAAATGGACCTTACACTCATCACACATTTACTATTCAACCTTTCATCATTTGACATTTCCATCTTAGTGACATACACTTTAGGATAAATCGTCACCATTCTATCATTTTGTAGTGGTATACACCTTAGGTTACACCACCACTCATTTTCATCTTGTAGTGATATACGCTTAGGGATAAATAATCACTCATCCATTCATCTTATAGTGATATACACTTAGGCTAAATCATCACTTATACATTCATCTAGTTTTGATATACGCTTGGGTATAGGTTCACACACACATCATTTCTAGGTCGCATCATCATCACTACACTTACACATTCATCACAACGTTAGACACAACACACACACACTTCGACCATTTCCGATGATGCACTCTCGTTTATGGTTCATTCTTGACTACTGAGGGGGAAAACAAAATGAACCTCATTACATACACTTTCCATTCACTTGGGGGCACACGAATCCTATCACTCCATCTTGCATTCCATTCCATCCATCCATAACATGTCATATTATGGTTTTTTACTCTTGTTTACTAGTGTTTTACATGATCACTTTATTACACATGTTAGATTGATTTTCTTATATGTCATTATCTATACCATCCACACATGCACATTCACGCCTTTTTCTAGTTGTGATCGCAAAATACAGGTCTCTTACACGCACATGGATGCTCACCTTCTACCCTTCCTACACTGGTCGCTCAGGGGCATCCACATTCATCTCTTCCAAGTGCTATTATTTCATTTTTACTTAGCACTTTACATTACTTGCTTATACATGATTTTGACATACTAGCTATCTTTCTAACATGCTAATGGGTGCTTCATGTGTAACATTTTTATAAGATTACATGTTTCCATGACTACTTTTTTGATTACATTATATGTATTTGCTTGTTGTTTTTTTGCATGTGGGCTTTCCCTATGCTTGGTGTGCACTTGTTTGTTTTTTATTTGGCCATGATGGCCTTGCATGTCTTGTGACATCATGAGTGATGTCCCATGTTTATACCCACTTTGTGTGTTTACTTGTCTTCGTGTGTTTACATTACTTTTTGGTAGCTTACATTTGTTTGCACTGGGTAGCTTATACACTTATTTTCTACATGCATGTTGTTTACACTTATTTTTAGCTAGCCTTCTTGTTTACGTGCCTTTATTTCCTTCACCAAACACTTTTCAAGAGTTACAATGTACATGTGGTTGGTCCTCTTTTGGGGCCACATTCTCCTATCATGACATCGCATGCACCCCAAAGAGGGGGGCATCATTTGGGGGTTTTACATACTAACATAGTGTATTTACACCGGTTTAGTTCAATGCACTTTCCGCCCTTGGCATTGTGGGTTACATACAACGAGTGGGTTCAGAATAGTCTAAAACCCCATACACAATGATTTTATAGGACATGGTGTCCTTAGCATTCTGGGAAGTAGTTACAGGCTTGGAGGTTACAGTGGGTGTGCCTCTCTACACTACTTTCGGCCAATGGCATCAAATTACCCAAAAAACTAGGACGATACAAGATATCTCTACACACATTTAGGGAAGTAGTTAGATCTTGGAGGACATAGCATTTCCTCCCTACACTTCTTTGGCCTATGGCGTGAGATCACCCAAAAACTCACAAAGATAGATATCCTTCTACACTTTCTCTCTCGACATGGATTAGGTGCACATGTTCCATTTACATTTACATTTACTATTTTCCATTTTTGCATTTACATACACATACACCTTTTTTACATAACATTTTTACACTTACATACATACATATTTGACTACTTGATCATTTTCTCCTTGCAGGTTTGACCATATGATGAGAAAAAAGCAGTCAAATGGGGGCAAAAAAACAACAAAACAACAAACAACAACATTTCACAACAACACACATGCTTTACTAACCATGCAGTACACTACACACTACCACAAAGCTACACACACATTTTTCCCTAGGTTCACTCTCATCACTTTTTTTTGTGCATTTTTCATCTTTAGTTTCCACGCTCCTCCATATTTTTATCATTTCACGCTTTGTCTAGTCCTTTGGTACTTTTCTTCATCATTCTACATCAATATCAGGTACACATCTCTATCTACTTTATGTTACCAATATTTCCACTCACCAACATAAAGTGGGGGAAAAATGTAGTCACAAAATCATGCACTTTAGACATTTATTTATCTCGGTCTCATACTACTATTTAGAAGGTTCTTAAGGGAAAAAAGTACTAATTAACCCCCGTCTTTTGGCCACTTTATTTTATTTTATTTCATCATTACAAACCTCTTGCACCCTTATGCCCAGTCATATTTTGTCATCCTACATTATTTTAGCCTCGACTGGGGCACCCAAATTAGTACTGGGGTGCTCGTGGGCGCCCTAGTCCCACCATGGGTGCCCCGATCCTTCTAGAGCTTTCCTACCTCTTTTTGGGCTCTTTCTAGCCATTTTACATCTTTATCTTTCTTGTGGTCGGCCTTTTTGGGGTTAATTACAAAATTAGACTAAGAGAACCCTATAAATATAAAGTTATGAGACCATAATGAGGGACCTAACATCACTTACTACTATCACTCCATCTAGAGTTGCATCCATCTATTACATTAGAGATCACTTGCATCCACATAGCTCCATCATCAAGGCACTAGGACATCTGCATCACACTTCATAGGGGGAGGGATTCTATTCTATTCCATGCACACATTTTATTACATTTTCTACACGTAGTTATTGCTCGCTACTTCACAAAGTGTGACTGGAACAAGAGAAACCTAGGGCATGTTCACACACACTTGCACATAGAACTACATCGGGTCTAAGATGTAGTGCAACGCTCAGTTAGTAAGTCCACCATTGTGGTAGCTAAGGACAGTCTGACCCCTTCATATGCATTTTTATTTTTTAGGGTTTGATGCTTGTTTTAGGGTCTTGCAGGTATTTATTCCATATTGAGATATCGATGACATTCATCATAGTACAATGAAATTAATGCGAAAGGAAACGAACATTACATATTACCTTTTGGCCCTGTGAAGATCGAGATCTAGAGATTTTTTTCAAAACATGGCACCTAGATTATATACTTGAGCACTCGTAGGTGCCCCAGACCTCCTCTAGGAGCTCCAATCCAAATAGATCCTCTAGCTCCATCCTTTTCGGCAATCCTATATAGTAATTCCCTTCTAATTTTCCCGAGTCTCCTCTGTGACACAAAGTGTCGCTACTTTTTTAATTAGCTGAGTTCTTTCCTCTTTCTCCTTGCATATTAGGGTTTCTATTTTCTTTATTTTTATTACTTATCTCATTTACATGTTGTATTAGTAAATTTATTTACTATGTTATATTTCCTCCAAGATTAGATTAACCATCTTTTACTACACCTAGTTAGTCAAATTTAGTTAATCAAATCATCATTCATGTTAAGTTCTCAAGTTTGATCTTCTTGGTCTTCTTATTTGTTCTTGACACCCTATTATCCTCTAAGATTTGTTTCCTCCTTTATTCGCTTGGATTCTTCTAATTTTCTTATCATTCACATCCTCAATTTCTCTCACTCATCTTAACCACCAAATCAAGTTACTCTACTAATTTCATTTAAGACATTTCATGTAAACGCTCACTCCCTCTAGGTTTCTTAATTAGATCGTATCGTAACAATCCGTGTATTGTTTAATTGATGGTTTCTAAAAATAATTTTCACCTTCACAAGGCTTCAAAATAATCCAAAAACACTCCTATAACACTTAATAAAAATTCCTAATGGATTTCTCTATAATACATTTATCCAACCAAACATGGTTATGATTGTCCCAAGAAGATAGGAAACTCGCAATTATCTCCTTTATTTATTATTCTAATTTTATTTATATTTTCTTATGAATTTTATCACATTTGGAATTCCTTATAACCTATAAATGACTCCACCTATTATTCACTAATGAATGACACTATTTCACTTCGGTAAATGTTCCTCCAAGTCTTTCAAAACTATGGAATACCACTATTAGACACGAGTTTAACAAATTTGAACTAGTAATTTCCTTTCCCTATTTTAACACTTTATGAACACTTAAACATTACCTTAATATCATTAGTAATAAAATTATCACATATTTAGTAGTTTATCTTAGCATTTAAACCAAATTATTTGTCTCTAACCCTAAAACAAGGTACCTCGACCGGAGAAGATTTCTTATCTATTTTCCTTTATTTGAACATTGTAGATTTTCTTAATGTTTTAAAACTCACCTCAAGACCTATGTAACCTTCTATAAACCTCCATTATCATGATAAAATTCTTTACCTATGTTTTAGTTACTCAAAACAACATTCAAAATAGTGTATACACCAAGTTACTTAAACATTAACCCTTCCTAATGTCAATGATCTCATCATAACTTCTTAAACACAATAATACAAACCATACCTAGAATTTATTCAATGTCAACCCACTATACAATCACTTCAATACATTCATATGTGACTTCGACACCAATAAGGGTCTTACCAGGTCTCTAACCCAATTTCATCAAGAATGACATTCACCTATAGATTATTCTTTCATAGCTATGTATCATGATCTCCCAAGACTTATACAACTTATTGTACTTGTAAATTCATTAACACATGATACGTAACCTAGTTATCCATTATTCATATATAAATTTTTAGCAATACACACAATTCTCTCAAGAAATCCTTTGATTTATGAACTTCATAGACATTACCAGGATTTATGAGCCATATTGGCTCGATACAAAGTTTATCCACCAACCAACCTTTCCTATTACTCACACCCCCTCTTTATTCAAATACTCACTTGTTAATGAGGTGAATAAAGGAAGTTAGGTTTTAAAAGAAACTAACTCATCATGGTAAAGATTACAAAAGCGAGTTAAAGCCTAAAGAGGTTTATGAGGACATTGTATGAGTGTACAATTGTTTTATGACCTCACTTAAATAGTTAGGTTTTCCAAGAAACTAACTCATCATGGTAAAGATGAGAAAAGTGAGTTAAATCCTAGATTGGTTTATGAGGACATTATATGAGTGCATAATTATTTTATGACCTCACTTAAACCCTACACACACGCACACGCACACGTGTGCATGCGCACACGCGCACACACGCACACGCACGTGTGCACGTAAACATGCATGCACGCACATACGCACACACATATGCACACACACACACATGTACATACAAACACGCGCGCAAACACACACATGCACACAAACACACACACTTACACACACACACACACACACACACACACACACACTTATTACATGCCAAAGATTCCAAATGGACTAGATACATATCATGAACATCCAAATGGACCCTATACAACCTAAAACACCACTTATTACATGAAATATATTCCAAATGGAGTATAGACATATCATGAACATCCAAATGGACCCTACACAACCTAAAACAACTAGGAAAATAAAAATTTGAATATTTACAAGTGTTGCACTGCATCACCATGGATATGTGATTTGGGGAAATAACATCAACGCTTCATCGATGTGTAAAATTCATACATGATGGAAACGAGTACACTATTTTGGTAGATGAGGAACCTTTCAAATATTTCTAGATTAATTAATCCTAGTCTCAAGAGACCTTTATCATACCTCTAAGCACAAACCATTCTCATCAATAAATTATACACTTATGAAGTAAGACAATTAGGAAAGAATGGTGATAATAAAGACATCATGAGATCATCACTCGAACAAATATCTATATTAGTGAGAGAGAAATTAGAGAATTATGCTTAGATAAAAACTAATTATAACATGCATGACCACAATTAGCACAACAAATCCTTGCTATATATAATTTGTAAATAATACAATGAACTAGGAATCACCATTAAGTAATAAAGTTTGAAACATGTTTATTACACTAGTCTATTTAGGGAGTACTACAAAGACAAATTCTCGAGGTCATCCTCTATTTACTAGTAGTAGTTAAATCCAACCAGAATGATGCCACAAGTATTGATTGGTAATATTGTGACAATGACAAAAATGAGATGAGATATGTATTCCTATGTAATTTACATTTTAGTCCTATTGATGAAAATCATTCTATGTTGTATTATGTGTTTACCTCCACAAGCCCGTGGATAGTACCAAGGTAACTCTCATAAGGCCGAGGTGATATAACCATATCCCACTATGAATCCTAATAAGAAATATGGAGAATTCCCAATGCAAAACAAGAAACACACCATTTTTAAAAAGGGGTTTCTCAAAAAGAAAGTGTAAAAGCAAGATATAACTATAAAATACACTACATCAATAAAATCATTTCTAATCATATGGATGATAAATATCGAGATTCACAAAAAGGAAAAATGTAAAGTACAATTGGTTTCAACCATATCAATCATAAATTATTTAGTTAATATAATCAATGTTGTCAAAATAGTTATCTCTCTCAAGATATCAAAGCAACATGAAACCCTATAGGATACATTACCACTATTATTAGAGCACGACCTCATAGTCTTACCTTCTAAGTAACATTGTACATCTACCTAACTATCATGAAAATCAAATGAACCTTTTTTAAATACCATTTTGTTACATACCATGATGTTAATTATTTTAAATTATTAACATCTAGGATACACACGCTTAAGTCTAATAACACAATTTTGATATTCCATAATTCTAACACAATTAAAACAATCACATCTTATTGATATGACTAAGGAACTTAAGCATCCACAATTCAAGCATTACATGTATTCCCTCTATATCGATAACAAATATTGGGAACATGTCCTAATTAACACATCCACCTCCACGAATATTTTTAGATTAGAGGCATTACAAACTCTTGATCTCACTCCATCAAATATCAAACATGTTTGATCATGTGACTTTCAAGGTTATATTATGTTACTTATGGTATATGGTATTTTTTTATGGAAAAAAACTTGTGTGGGTAGAATTTGACCCACAGCTAGACCCCCTTTTCTTGGGAATATTATGGTTACGATTCTCATAAGATACTATTGATGAAAAAATTATAATATTACTTTCACACAATTGAATACATCTATTACAACCAAACATAATGGCCTCCCTGAGTACCAACATAATATAACACATTGGAAATACACTATGGAACAACAAGGTATTCCTTACACTAATGAGGAATAAATTATTAATCTACTTTAACTTCGGTATGTGGGAAACCTCAACTATCCTTACCTTTGTAATCTCTATCATATGGACGATCTTGGACTAGAATGCTACAATCTTGAAATGGATTACCCACTCAATGTTAAATAGAACATTTTATCCCATGTTAACAATTAAAAAAATAGAAGCATTAAAATATTTCAAAAATTTAAAAACAATAAAAATTCTAAAAATAAAAAAATAGGACTTGAACATAGCTTGAGTTACTAGTTTCTACTTTACATCTATTTTTTACATGATTTGATAGATAAAATATTCTATTGACTATACACACATGATTTATTACAAGGTATATGAGCATGATAAAAGATACATAAGATTCTACATGATTTTAGATCCTTTGCCAAGTGGCCTTTCTCGATAACGGTTTGTTGGTGTGTGTGACTTTCCTCATCATCACTCAGGATATTTTCCACCTCACATGGTGATTCATCTCGCTTAGGTGAGATCATAGGTCATAGGAGTTATATGACACATGATAGATTCCATCATAGAATCTATCATTGTCATATGCGTTAGTGGTGTCATAGGAGTTACATTCCATTTTGGAATTGTAACTCCTCTTTCCCTTATGGAGGGAATGATTGTATAGGCACAAGAGTTACACAACACTCCCATATGTACCTTTCTTTCAATCTATGAGAATGAGTAGACCTATTCTTTCATGCATGACTTTCCTTGTGTTCAATTTACTCTTGTTGATTACTTGGAGCGTTCACGTCACCGTAGGAGTGTAAAATCTTCAATGTGCATGGGGTTTCGTATTGATCCTTACAAAATAATATCATATGGTATCAGAGTGATTGTTTGGTAAATATGCACTCATTTATTCTAGTTGCTAATTACTTCCGGTTTCGTTATTAGTGCTTATCATGCAAGTTTTTTTAGAATCTTATTAACGGGTTTTAAGAATCTCATTATATTGGAGTTTGTGTTGTTTTCAGTTTTGTGCATGTGTGGTTTTAAGGGTTTTCTTTGCCACATTTATCTAGTTACAACTAAATTTGGATGGAAATAAAATTTAGAGGTAGGTTCCTTTTTTGGTTTTTTCATTTTATTTTTCATTAAAATTATTTTTATTGAAAATTTTATTTTTATCCTTCCCTTATCGATTTAGTTAGCTCGGTGATATGCCTTTCCTCGGCCGAGCTAGATATTTACTTTAGTGGCGGGTTGAGTGTATATGTTGGTTGCAATCGAGTCGAGTTTGGTTTGCATTGAGTTGGGATTCATGCTAGCATGCTCGAGTCTATCCTTCTTGGTGAGATATTTTTTAGCTCACGTTTACTGCTTGTTGTGTCGTGGTTGTTTGGCTCCTTGACTTGTTATTTTGTTGTATAATGTGACTCAACGTGTTTCCCTTCTTGCGTTTAGATCCGCTTGACGAGCCCTTGTTTTGGATCGACCTTGGTTGTATCCTGCCTACTTTGGATGATGTATTGCACATTGAGCTCACCTCTCAATTTTGCATCAAACTATTGGTAACCTCACCCTGTTGCCTCAAAGATTGCTCACCATTCCTACGTGCATCCCAAACCCTACTTGGATCCTCCATTGGCTCCTCATCCGAGCCCGCCCTTTTTAGAATTCATTTTTTTTTAATTTGAAACTTAGGTTTTAATTAAAGTGCCCTTTTTAAAGGAAGCTTTAATTAAAGATTAATATTATTAGGTCTCAATTCTAAGTAACTAGGATATAGTATTTAATTTTAAATGTGGTCATATAATTAATTTAAGAGGATTATTAATTATTAATTAGTGGTTTAATTAGAGTCTAATTAATGTTTATATTCACATTTTTAGCCTCTTTAATTTTTAAAATTAAATCAAACGAGAAAATTAAAAGTGCGAAAACTATTGTAATTAGACATTTTTGCTGCTAATTGTTTGTGGAGTGTATTGTTTTTCAAAGCTCTTTTTTTACCTTCCGATATCTTTTCTGCGCCCTAGAGTTCCTGTAGACTCTTTTGAGTTATTTTTTTCCTTGTATCACCCTTTTTATTACTTGTGGGCTAGTGTGCGTGTTTGCCATAGTCTTGCGGACAGGGGTTTCTCTTGCCAAGTGAGACACTATTTCTCACACAAGACTTTTTTTTTCCCCTTCTCTTGTTTTTAGCATGGTTTTTTCTTTTCTTACAATGTTGAACTATCGCGATCACCGAAACATGATTTTGGTCTCGACATTCATGCATTATTACACTAATTGCAAGGTGATTGACTGATTGTTTCATGAAGCACATTCACACTTGATTACAATCAACACACTAAACTATAAAGTTCAACAAATAGGGGTGATAATATTATTCGGGTTGGTTATGTTTCTTTTTACCTTATTTATCTTTCTTCGTGATGGATTCTATTTTACTACCTTTGTTCACGTCATTCAAATTTTTTGAATGGATATTGAAAATGGAAATGAAACTAAGGGGTAAAGGGTTATTTCACATCACTATAGGAGTAGAGACTAAACCTAATGATGAGCCTGAAAAATATAAGAGGTTGAACTAATGTGATGAAGCATAGGGTCTTCTCTATATGTTCGTTTCTCTTGACTTGATCTTCTACATCGAGTCTTCTCAAAAACCCGATGAAGAATGGAAAAATTTAGACGGTATGTTTGGATAAAAAGATGACATGATATTACATGATTTGGAAAATAAACTACTAGGATTAAATCCTAGTGACTTTGAAAACCTATATGCATTCTTCTCAAAACATTTCCACACTAGATTGATTTTAAGGAATGTAAAGTGGAGAAAACATATTTCTATTTTATCTTGTCGATTTTGTCTAAGTTAGGTCCCAAATACTCTATATTCATTTGGAATTTCCATGCCACAAAATATGCTTTGGGAAGTACTTGGAAAATGCCCTCATTTGATAGTTTTTTATCCTAAATCATTCAAGAATAGGAAAAAATCATTCAAATGAGGGCTCAAAAATCCAAGTCACATGACCTTTTATCAATTAATGGTAAGGGAAATAAAATTGAAAAGAAGAAAGAGAAAAAGGACCAACTGAAGAAGGAAACCAAGACCAACCAAGCCCAAACCAAACCTAACATGAACGCTTCTACTTCTGAGCCTAAAGCGAAGAAGGAAAAGTGTAAGTGTTCCTATTGCAAGAAGAATGGCCATGAGGAGCATCAGTGTATGAGAAAAAAATTGATCACTTAACTCATTTACTTGAGAAGAATAAAATAAGTGTTTTTGAGTCTATCAAATAAAATGCTCTAAAGGGTGAGTCTTCCAAAGCAAAGGAGTCTAAATATGAGAAGAAGAAATTAAATTCCCTTGTACCTAAATTTTCTCCTTAGTCGACGTGGATTATTGATTTTTGTGCTTCTCACCACATGGATTATTCACATATCAGGTTTTCCAACATTGAACCATTTGGCACGTCCCAAATCACGTTGGGTGATGACACTACAATGTTAGTTTCCAAGTAGTGGATCGGTAGAGATAGATGGTGGATAATTTAACCAAGTGTTGAGTGTTCTTGATCTCTCTACCAATATCATATAGTTTTATTAAATAACTCACCTTGGTGAATGAATGGGAGTGGAATTTGGTCCTACCTTGGTGATTATATGTGAGCTTGACCACGACTCCACTATGGTTGAAGGAAAGGTGGATCATCATTTACGGTTATATACCTTTTCCCACTTCACTTATGACTCGATGACGGTGCATTTCTCACTCATGCTGATGAGGTTAAAAATATAAGGCACGATCATTCTGGAAATCTTAACTCTCATTACCTTGAACAATTGAGAAAAAAATTAAATGGTCAATAGGTTACCCCACGTCAATTTTTCTAAGGGTCTTTGTGAGGGTTTTTCCTTGGGAAGCACCTCGAATAAAGTTTTGGAAAAGGAAAATCTTGAAGAGCTACTCATCTTTTGGATCTTGTTCATAGTGACATTTATGGCCCTTTCCCATCTCCTTCGTTTACTATAGCTCTTTATATTCTAACCTTCATTGATGACTTTTTACATTACACTTGGGTGTATCTTCTAAAGCAAAAGTCAAAAGTTTTCGATCACTTTCAAGACTTTAAGGATCTTGCTGAGAAACAAGTTGAAAGGTCTATCAAGGTTCTTCGAACTAACAATGGAGGCGAGTATGTGAGAAATAGGTTTGAATATTTTCTATACCTTCAAAGGGATTACTTTGCAACTCATCTTTTGGATCTTGTTCATAGTGACATTTATGGCCCTTTCCCATCTCCTTCATTTACTATAGATCTTTATATTCTAACCTTCATTGATGAATTTTTGTGTTACACTTGGGTGTATTTTCTTAAGAAAAATTTTGAAGTTTTCGATCACTTTCGAGACTTTAAGGATCTTGCTGAGAAACAAGTTGAAAGGTATATCAAGGTTCTTCTAACCGATAATGGAGGCGAGTATGTGAGAAATATGTTTGAATATTTCGTACCTTCAAGGTATTTCTTTGCAACATACAATTGCTTACAACCCTTCTAAAAATGGAGTTGTGGAAAGAAAGAACTGAATGCTTAAGGAGATGACCATGTCTATGGGTAACTCTAAATCCCTTCCTCTACAAAAGTATTGGGCTAAAGTAGTGAACTATGATTTCTACATTCGAACGATGTTCCGCACAAGGTAGTAAGATGGATGCAAATTTGATGTCAATCACTTTCACGTCTTCGGATCCAATGTTATGGCCTAGATTCCTAAAAGAAATGCAAGGCATTGGAACCAAAGTGAAAACCTTATATTTTGTAGGTTATATTGATGGCGAGAAGGGTGATCCATTTTTGAACCCTACTACTCATTAGATTTATATTGAGAGAAGTGTGAAGTTTGATGAGTCATCTTCAACTTTAAATTATCCATCCTTTAGGTCCTTATGCTCTCGGATTCGATTCCGAATCTTCGGATGATGATGTTGTTGAGCATGCTACTCATCCTCCACTTGATCTTTATAATTCTCCAGCTCCTCCTAACCTTCATGCTTCAAATTCTTATGATTTTTATAGTGGTGATGATGAAGAATTTGTCCTTTCTCACTCAAGTTAAGAATCTAAATATTTTGAGCATGACTCACCTCCTGGTCCTTGTTGGGCTAGGAAGACTTTGCAAAGTTCTAGAGATTAGATTGGGGATACTTAATATAAGAGATGAAATCATTCATAGTTCATTGGACCCCACTCCTTATTTGGCTCCACTTCCGACCCTCGGTATTTTTGGGAGGCTTCTAGGATTCCTGAATGGGATTCTACCATGGATGAAGATTATTCCTCACTCATGAAGAATGATACTTAGGATCTCACCCCCATTCCGAAAGGAATAAAAATAATTTGGTGTAAGTGGGTGTACCAAATAACGTATGGTGCCGATGGAGAATTCGATAAGTATAAATCACAACTTGTAGCTAAGGGTTTCTCCCAAGTAGTTGGGGTTGATTATTCAAAGACCTTTGCTCCCATTACAAATATGACTTCCATTCAATTGACCCTCATCATCACTATCGCAAAAAGATGTGAAGTCCATTAGATGGACCTTAAGAGTACCTTCTTTCATAGGGACCTAGAAGAAGAGATTTGCATGGAATAACCTTCGGGTTATTTCCATGATCCCTCCCTCATTTTCAAGTTGGATAAGTATCTCTATGGCATTAAATAATCCCCTTGGGTTTGATATGCCAAGATGGACTCCTTTCTACTTGCATAAGGGTTCACTTAGTGTCACTCTGACCCTAATGTTTACATTCTATAGTAGGATGACTTCATGCTCATCCTCGTTCTTTATGTTGATGAATTATTGATCAAATGCATTTCTTCCTTGATCATCAATTCTCGTGAAGATTTCCTTGGCCAACAAGTTCTCCATGTCTAAATTTGGCTTGCTTCATTACTTTTTTTGGGATATGTATTTCCCAATCTGTCTCAAGAATTGTGATTTTGTATCCTAAGTACTCCCTTGATTTGATAGCTCAGTTTCACATGTCTGATTGTAAGCTTTCTCCCACTCCTTTCATTTATGGGGTTAAGTTGGTTTTTGATTTTTCTACTACTATGGTTGATGCTACTCTTTATTGTGACAGCTTAGTGGGGATCTTGATTTACCCGAATCACACTTGGCTAAATATTTTGTATGCTATTGGTATCGTGTCCATATTTACACAAGATCCTCACGAGTTAAATTAGAAATTAGTGAAGTAGATCCTTCACTATATTCATGGCACTCACACTGATGGAATTCACTACTTAGGAGGGATAAATATTGACTTGGTTGGATATACAAACTCTGATTGTGTTGGTGATCTAGATCATCGGAAATATACCTCAGGCTAAAATTTCTCTCTTGGTTCAGGTCTTGTCAAATGGCATAGCAATAAGAAAAATTTGGTTGACATATCATCTACAAAGGAAGAGTATAGAGGAGTAGTTATCGCTTCCTTTGAAATTCGTTTGGTTGTAGGGAATCTTGACAAATTTTGGTATTCACTTTAGATGGCCTACTATCATCTACTGTGACAACATGAGAACCATCTCGATTTACCATAATATGGTTCAACATTAGTGGATGAAGCACATTGATATTCACATGCACTTCATATGGGATCTGATACATGAAGACATCGTCGAACTATAATATTGTAAGAATTCTAATTAGGTTGCATATATTTTCACCAAGACCTTCACCGAGGCGAAGTTGTTTCCTTGTAGTCTCTTTCTTGGGGTAAGTTCGGCCTCAACCACCCATCTTCTTTAGTATTTCTATTCCTCTTCTCCTCTTCTTATTTTCCAGAAGATGTTGTTTGTATATGGGTTCCTTTTTAGGCCTTTGGTTGTCGGCCCCATTGACACATATTTCTTAGTTTTCTAGGGAGTTCTCTTTCTACTTTTGACTTACCATGACCTCTACCTCAACTTCGATGAAGGGGGTGTTGATGTGTGTGACTTTCCTTATCATCACTTGACATCTTGTCCACCTCACATGGTGAGTCATCTCACTTAGGTGAGATTATAGGTCATATGATTTATATGACAAGTGGAATATTCCATCATAGAATCCATAATTCTCATACGTTTCAAAGGGAATCATAGGAGTTTTATTCTATTTTGAAATTGTAAATCCTCCTTCCCTCATGGAGGAAATTATTGTCTAGGAATGGGAGTTACATATCACTCCCACATGTAATATTCATTTGATCTATGAGAATGAGTAGACCTATTCTTTCATGCATGAATTTCCTTGTGTTTGAATTACTCTTGCTGAATACTTGGAGTGCCCATGTCACCATTGAAGTTGTGATTCTCACTTAAAACAACCCACTTGAGACCCAAGAACAACCTAGGATTAGTTAGAAAAATTATGGTATAATTTTTTTTTTTGTTTGTAGTGCCTACAACCAGACTACAAACAACGAATACTTGTCACAAAACAAGCTTCAAGACCAACTATAATTAATAGCTTATAGAATTCCCTTTGTAACCATTATTAACAAAACACAAGGTCAAAACATAGGGTTAGAATAACCACTTAGGTTAGGAGGGTAATTTCTCACTAAACCACTCTCTAATAGGCTTAAAAGATTCAACTTGATTTTTTTCTAAATTAAAGCATTCAAAACTTCCCTAAATATTCCCATTAGATAGGAAATTTCCTCACCTTTCCAATGATATAAAGAATTCCTCCTAACTCCTTATATTTTTCAAGTTATGGGCCGGTGGACTTTGGGAGGAAAATTTTCCCAAGGGCGAGCTTGCGCACCTAGGGAAGAAAATTTTCCCATGCGTGGACCGGTAGAGCGAGGAAGAGTTTTGGTGCATTTTCCTTTTTAGGGTAAAATTTTTATTTTCCTCCGTGTGCCCGTGAGCCTCGAAGAGGACACGTGTTGACCTATGATTCATTGCGGGAAAACAAACTTGTGAAGAAACTTACGAATTTTAGACTTTTGAGTTTAAAAAGCAAAGGGTTAGAATTTACGCGCACCTCACCAATCCCGGAGATGCCATGTGTCATGATCTCATTGGTCGCAGGTTGACGGGGTGCAAGAGCACTTTTAGGAATTAAGATTTCTAAGGGAAGAAATTTCAAAGTTACAAAAATTTCTGCACCTCCGACGACACCTAAGCTGCCATGTGTCAAGCCGTGATTGGTCATGCGGACCAACGAGCCGTCGAGCAACTTACAAAATTTTTATTTTTAAAAGGAAAGGGTTTAAAGGTTAGAGAATCTCCGCGCCCTCCAACACCCAAAATGCCACGTGTCAAGCTCTAATTGGGCTGCGGGTCGGCGGGTCGGAGGTAAAACTTAGGAAATTTTTCACAAAAAATTTCCAAAGCGCTAAGTTAAAAAGGGATCCACTCCTCCACCGATGCATCATGTTTCCACGTGGAAACATCTGATTTGCTATGGGCCGGCATGAACGCGGAGGAAACTTAGAAAAAATTTCTCAATTTTTTTAGAAAACTCTAAGGATAAAAAGGGTTCCGCGCCTCCATCGTTGTCTCGTCGGGCTACGTGGCAGCATTCGATGAGCTACGGGTGCTAGCGGGATTCAGGGAAAATTAGGAAATTTTTCCCAAAGCATTTTTAAAGGTTAAGTCCATTGTTGCGGGCCCGCATGGATGCGAAAGACAACAAAAGGGAAATTTCGGGCTGCGCAGTTCGCCAAGGAAATATTTCCCAAATTTTTTTTACAGTTAGATTTTTTGTGGCCAAAATGAAGTAAAACTTCAAAAGGCCATAACTTTCAATTGGAACCTCGATTTGGGAAAACGAGGAATTTTGGAAAACTCTCAATGCCCTCTTTTCATAGAAACCTTAAGAAATTTTTTTGATAAAGTTTAAAGTGTTAATTTTTGTAAAACGTTTTTTGGCAATAAAAAAGCAAACTAGACTTTTTACTTATAAAATTTTTGTTTGAATTTGTCATTCTTTCCCCTTCAACATGTCAAAAAACATGGAGGTTTCCATTAGGAAGGTTTTAGGATAGATTTCAAGTGTAAATTTGTTGAATTGATTTGCATTTCAAAATTACAAGTTTTTACACATAAAAAGGCCTACAATTTTGCCTTTGCTCGATTTGGGAGATTCTTTAAAAATTTCTTAAGTGTTTCAGTTTGGTTTGGGATCGTTTTGACCTCATCAATCCCACTTGAATATTTCATTTGTCTCTTATCTAATTGTAGGGTTGTTTTGAACATTTGATAAAGGAATTTTGCAAGGTATACAGTGAAGTAAAAGAAGTTTATACATTTCCAGAAAAAGAGATTAAACTATATCTTTTTCCATGCAATAAAACATTGAATTCATTCCATGTTAGTCTTAAATGGTTTTCTTCCCTTCAATCAAACAATAAAACAAGAATGCAGCTTCTATTCTTTCCAAAATCATATATTTTAAACAAGGAAGAGTAATACATTTTCTTCCCACGTGTTTCACTTTTCACTTTCCAAACAGAGATTTCATACTGTATATTAAACACAGATTTCCAATGGAAATAATATCATATGAACAAGGAAAAACACTTCTATTAATTCAAATGAAACTCTTACAACTTCCTTTCCATTTATTTTCAAAATATAACATACAAAATATGTATCATTCTTTTCGAGTTCACAAGATCGAGTGCAAGATATTTTCTTCCAAAATCAATTACAACTTTCATAGCCAAATAAAGAACCTATTTTCATTACAATAATATACATATCATCCACTTCAAAGTGGGAAAGTTTATAAAAGATGTTTTCACAAGGGACTGCCAACTTTTTCTCTTTTCTTTACTCCGGAATAGCAACATGTAGTTTCTCCATTTTCCAGATTGATCACAACAAAGGCAGGGAAAGGAAACGCTCTCCACCCAACCAAGATATCCAATGAAAAGGAGAATCCATCCTTCTTCATTGTCCCCCGAGCCCCAACCATAGTGCAATAAAATATGTGATTCAACTCATGGCAACAAAGGCTTCCACAATACACACAAACAACATTTCACATTTGAAAACACAGTCCAAAACAGAATGTAGTTTGCAACTACATTAGAACATGACAATCAAAACTAAGGCTTCATCAAGCAAGCCAAAGGAGCAAGCAACTATGGGGGATGCTACTTATGCCTCCCAAAGGGGAAAATGGGTATCACCACGATTTCAAACCGCCAATATATATACACAACTAACCGCGGTAATCAATACACAACCGCAAGGATCCATCCTTCTTCTTCACAAAAATCATCGGTTTACCCCAAGGGGATACACTAGGATAGATAAGGCCTTTCTCCAAAAGGCCCTCCAGTTGCAACTTGAGCTCGCAGAGCTTTGGGGTGGTCATCCGATAAGGTGCTCATGAGATAGGCTCTACTCCCAGAACCAAATCTATATGAAAATAAATCTCACATGGGGGTGGCAACCCCGGTAGCTCCCTTGGAAAGACATCAACAAACTCTCTCAAAATGGGATGATCAGCTAGTGATGGTCCACTAGACCCATCCTCAGATCTGTCACTAACTTTAACCGCATACATCTAACAACCCTGCCGCACACACCACTTAAGCTACATAATGCGGAGTTGGTGCGAATAAAAATGGGTATCCCGACCCCCGAAATCACCAAATCAATCCCTAGATCATCTGCATAAGATATAGTCTTGTGATAATAATCCATCCTAGGCGCTGTGTGTAGATAACCAATCCATACCCAATATGAATCCATATGAGCCCAAAGGAAGGATACAAAGATCTGAGGTAGTGGTGAAAGGTCCCAAATCCACAACACACTCCTTAACTAAGGAGTCTATAGAGATATTGGCTCCCAAAGCCATCTCAATGTCCCAAAAAGACCCTACCTAACTACCACTAGTCTGCATTGCTCTACTAAAGATGGTGTAATAAAAGAATCAGAAGAACCAGAGTCAAACAATATGGAGGCAGGAATGCCACCAATGCTACCTATAGTCTTAATAATCGTACTGGGTGCTCGTCCCGACGGTTCTCAACCGCTGCATAAATCATGTGGTGTGTCCCATGTCACCGACAGTAGGCTCGAGATATCTATCTCTTACCCTTTTTATTAAGGTTATGTGGCGATCTCTCCAAAAGTGTCAAATAATGCCATAACCGAAACAACCGCCTAATCCTCTCTCCCGTGTAGCAGTCCGACCGGTACTCTTGAAGTCCGTGGTGTGGATCTTGATGATCCGGATGCGGTCTGTTGTGATCTCTATTGGAAAGCTCCTACCGAGTGAGCTCTATGGACACCTCAGTGTCCTAATGGGACCCCTGAGGAGGCCCCATACTTTGACCCTCTCAGTATAAAACCTCCGAGGAGGTCTATAAGGTGGGTGGGACCGCTACTCCTCTGCCGTGGTCCGCGAAGAGGATTGTATTGAACCCTATCCACCATGAGGAGGAGGTACCAACCCCTCGATCTATAGTTCGAATCTATCAGTATATGGCTCGAGACTCGGTCTCGGCCCGCCGAGTCTTTCCCGAGTCTCCTATGCTATGTAGGCCTTCTCAATGACCTCGACAAGGGTCTCTGGGATAATGGATCCACATTGTACCTCCAATGTCAAGATTTAGGCCCTAGATGAACCTATGGATCCGCACCTTCTCATCCTGCATGTACCCAACATAATGGAGTAGATCTAGAAATCTACTCTCATACTCTACTACTATGAGGGACACCTGTCGCCGAGGTCATGAAACTCATCTATCCGCTCATTGTATGAACCTCCGTGACAAATATATGGTCCTAAAATGCTCCTCAAAGGTCTCCTGTAACTATCTCATAATCAACATGGAGCTTCGCTCCTCTGTCCTCCACCATAATCATTCTTCATCCCTCAGTATATGGATCGCAACATGAGCTTTCATGTTTCTAGAACAAGGACAGAGCTTGAAGCAACCGCTCAAGCACACTAACCGTGCCTCTGCCTAAAATCCACCTATATCACAAGAGTAATGTGACGGTCGAAGCTTCGGGATCTCCCGATATGATTTGCAGCTATGGTTTGATGGCCTCTAGGCTTCTCTGCATGCTCATCCCTAAGCCTAGGGCTCTGAGACCTCTCTCTGTGTCCTGAAACTCGGTCACCCTGTCCCCTCTGTGGTGACTCTACTCTAGATGAATCTCCATGGAAGTTCTTTCCTCCATGCTCCTCGCTGGGTCGAGGAGATGCATGAACCTCAATAGAAGTGACTCTATCATGTCTGGCTGCATGCCCTCCTACTAATCCTCCACGTAATGCGGTATTAACCTCTTGAAGGGTCTATAAGATCTATGGTAGGATGGCTGCTATAACATGCTCCGAGGTGGTATGTCTAGATTTATGTGAAAAGGCTCATCATCTTGTATGCACCTCCTGCATAGACCAAGGCAAGAGTTAGTTCATTATTCTAGGTCTTACTCAGTTTCCATGTTTACTAAAATGTGTAATTTCCAAACCAAATTGTTTTCTAGATTTAAAGGTGTGTTAGGTTCAACATTGCACTAGGTTTAAAGTTCATGTCTCAAGTTTTTCTAGTGTGCCCAATGGTCCAAGATTTTGAACCACTGCTCTGATACCAAGTGTGATGCCCGCTTAAAACAACCCACTTGAGACCCAAGAACAACCTAGGATTAGTTAGGAAAATTATGGTATAATTTTTTTGTTTAGAAGTGCCTACAACTAGGATTACAAACAATAGTTGTCACAAACAAGCTTCAAGACCAACTATAATTAATAGCTTATATAATTTCCCTTTACAACCATTATTAACAAAACACAAGGTCAAAACATAGGGTTAGAATAACCACTTAGGTTAGGAGGGTAATTTCTCACTAAACCACTCTCTAACAGCTTAAAAGATTCAACTTGATTTTTTTCTAAATTAATGCATTCAAAACTTCCCTAAATCATCCCCATTAGATAGAAAATTTCTTCACCTTTCCAATGATATAAAGAAGTCCTCCTAATTCCTTATATTTTTCAAGTTATGGGCCGGTGGACTTTGGGAGGAAAAGTTTCCCAAGGGCGAGCCTGTGGGCCTAGGGAAGAAAATTTTCCCATGCGTGGGCTGGCGGAGCAGGGAATATTTTTGGCGCATTTTCCTTTTTTAGGGTAAAAGCACGATTTTCCTCCGCGTTCCCATGAGCCCGAAGAGGACACGTGTCGACCTCGATTCATCAAGCGGGAAAAAGGCAGTTTTAAGCGACTTGCGAAGAAACTTACAAATTTAAGACTTTTGGGTTAAAAAAGTAAAGGGTTAGAATTTACGTGCGTACCTCCGCTGATTCCAGAAGATGCCACGTGTCATGATCTCTTTGGTCACGAGTCGACAAGGCATCAGAGTGCTTTTAGGATTTAAGATTTTAAGGGAAGAAAGATCAAAGTTACAAAAAATTTTGCACCTCCGACGATCACCTAAGACCCACGTGTCAAGCTCTGATTGGTTGCGGGCCAACGAGCTGTCGGAGCAACTTAGAAAAATTTTATTTTTAAAAGGAAAGGGTTTAAAGGTTAGAGAATGTTCACACCTCCGCCGACACCCAAAACGCCATGTGTCAAGCTCTGATTGGCTATGGGTTGGTGGGCCGGAGGAAAACTTAGGAAAATTTTCCCAAAAAAATTCCAAAGCTCTAAGTTAAAAAGGGATCCGCTCCTCCGCCGACGCCTCGTGTTGCCACGTGAAAACATATGATTTCTTGCTCTATGGGCTGGTGGGAACACGAGGAAAACTTAGAAAAAAACCAAAAAATAGAAAACTCTAAGGATAAAAAGGGTTCCGCGCCTCTGTTGTTGCCGTGTCAGGCTATGTGGCAACATCTGATTGGCTACGGGTCAGTGGGGATGCGGGGAAAATTAGGAAAATTTTCCCAAAGAATTTTTAGAGGTTAAGTCCATTTTTTCGGCCCTTATGCGAAGACAACAAAAAGGAAATTTCAGGCTGGGGTCCGCCAAGGAAATATTTCCCAATTTTTTTTACAGCTTAGATTTTTTTGTGGCCAAAATGAAGTAAAACTTCAAAAGGCCATAACTTTTGATTGGGAGCTCGATTCGGGAAAATGAGGAGTTTTGGATATCTCTCGATGCCCTCTTTGTACAAATACAAAAACCTTAAGAATTCAAATTTGATAAATATTATAGTGTCAATATTTGTAAAACGTTCTACTAGCAATAAAAATGCTAAATGGACTTTTAACTTATAAAAATTTTGTTCAAATTTGTCATTATTTCCCCTTCAACATGTCAAACAAACATGGAGGTTTCCATTAGGAAGGTTTTAAGATAGATTTCAAGTGTAAATTTGTTGGATTGATTTGCATTTTGAAATTACAAGTTTTTACACAGAAAAAGGCCTGCAGTTTTAACTTTACTCGATTTGGGAGATTCTTTAAAAATTTCTTAAGTGTTTCAGTTTGGTTTGGGATCGTTTTGACCTCATTAAGCCCAATTGAATATTTCATTTGTCTCTTATCTAATTTTAGGGTTGTTTTTAACATTTGATAAAGGAATTTTACAAGGTATACAGTGAAGTAAAAGAAGTTTATACATTTCTAGAAACAGAGATTAAACTATCTCTTTTGCCATGCAATAAAACATTGAATAACATGTTAGTCTTAAATGGTTTTCTTCCCTTCAATAAAACAATAAAAAAAAAATTCAGCTTCTATTCTTTCCAAAATCATATATCTTAAACAAGGAAGAGTAATACGTTTTCTTCCCACGTGTTTTAATTTTCAGCTTTCCAAATAGAGATTCCATACTTTGTATATTAAACATAGATTTCCAATGGAAATAATATCATATGAACAAGGAAAAACACTTCTATTAATTCAAATGAAACTCTTACAACTTCCTTTCCATTTATTTTCAAAATATAACATACAAAATACGTATCATTCTTTTTTGTTCACAGACTGAATGCAAGATATTTTCTTCCAAAATCAATTACAACTTTCATAGCCAAATACAGAACATATTTTCATTACAATAATATACATATCATCCACTTCAAAGTGGGAAAGGTTACAAAATATGTTTTCACAAGGAACTATCAACTCTTGTTTCTTTCCTCTACTCCAAAACAACAACATGTAGTTTCTCCATTTTCCAGTTGATCACAACAAAGGTAGGGGAAAGGAAACGCTCTCCACCCAACCAAGATATCCAATGAAAATGAGAAGACCATCCTTCTTCATTATCCCCTGAGCCCCAACCATAGTGCAATAAAAGATGTGATTCAACTCATGGCAACAAAGGCTTCCACAATACACACAAGGCAACATTTCACATTTGAAAACACAAATCAAAAATAGAATGTAGTTTCAACTACATTAGAACATGACAATCAAAACTAAGGCTTCATCAAGCAAGCCAAAGGAGCAAGAAACTATGGCGGATGCTACATATGCCTCCCAAAAGGGCAAATGGGTATCACCACCCAATTTCAAACCACCAATATATATATATATATATATATATATATATATATATATATACCTTATGCAATCCCCAAGTACCCCTTATTCCTCACCTTATGCCTCCCTCCCTAACCTCTTATGGAACCCTATAACAAGTAAATAAATGCAAGCTATTTCTTTTGCAAGGTGGAACCCAAATCCCAACTCCCTCCACACTTATACCTCCCCAAAAACACTTATGCCTCCCCACAAAAATCCCCATAGCCTTCTCCTACACCATTCCTAGGCAGTCTACCCAACCAACCAACAAGCAATAACAAAAATCAACCATTCACATGTTCATACAAGGGAAAAAAGATCATTTTCAAGAGCCAAGCTCTTACCTCTCCATGAAGGAGTTTGTTCCAAGTTCCAAACAACAAGCTTTCCAATGCAAAACATAGTCCAAGATCAACAATCTACAAGCATGCAACAATCTCCAATCTTCTCCAAAAGCAAGAGCTCCAAACAACAAAAGAATTCACCCCAAAATAAGTATGCAAAAGTGAAGCAACCCAAAACAAGGCAAGCAATTCAAATTTTATAGAAGAGGGAAGAGAAGAGGATGAGGTGGATCCATGTAGGATGCCACATCACACATCCTCAACCCCAACCCAAAAGTCAACTTCATTCTCCAATGCATAATAAATAGGTGGGTGAATAATATGATAGTTTTACTTACACACTCAAATCCAACCCACACCCCAAAGGACTGAAATTAAAACCAAGTAAGAAAAGTGCAATTAAAACTTACAACTTGTCATTTCAAAATGCATTATAAAAGTCTAATTTTAACCCCCAAACCATAGGTATGGTTGGTAAATAAATTTAAGGGGTATGGGACAAGTTTAACTTGTCCCACAAGCCTCCAAATTCAGCCTCCAAGGACAAATTCGAATTTCAAAGAGGATGAAGTGTTTCACACTCATAGTTAACTTACATTCCCTTACACATCACTTACACATTCTTACACATTACTTACAATATTTAATTTAAGAGCAACAAATCTATTAATTACATTCTTAGGACATATTTGATTTATTTATTTTAACAATGTGGTTACTCACAACATTAACACAATATTTAATAAATAATGAAAGGGGTAACACATCACTTAATAAACACATACAAACATCAATAAAAAGGAACCAAATAAATAAATACACACAACCCCTTGGTCACATTTTAAAGGTGATTCCCCCATGGGAATCCCTAACAAAATCAAACACACACAAACAAATATAGTTGCCATGGTGACCTTGTTGAATTCATCTAGAATTCCAATGTGGTTGGTCTCCAATCCCCTTATGCTTGTTGTGATATTTCAACCTGTAAAATACAATACATCCTTCGGCCTCGTGGCCATATCATAAACATCCAAAATAATATAAATATCATTCCAAAATCATCTAGATATATGAATCACAACAACATCAAGAAATCAACAATATCCTTTACAATTTTATCAACAACTATATCATCATCAAATAATTTCCATTTCTAGGTCCACTCAAATATCCAAATATCCCATGTCTGAACAACATCCATAATATAACCATGTCAATCAGTATATCATCATCAATATATAAAATGTCTCCAATAATCATCATGCATCATAACTGAATCAAGATCAACAATAATCCATGATCTAAAATCTAACATCATACTAAATCAAAACCATAATAATGTCCATAATATAATCAAAAGTGTCATGATCAGTATCTAAAGGTGTCAAAGGAAAGTGGGCACTATAGAAGTGTAACCTATTCGATGTGCATGGGGTTCCGTATTGATCTTTACAGAAAAAATCTCACGGGGTTATATTCTATACCCTCAAGCTCCATTTTCCTATTTATTACACACCTCTCTCTATTTCTACTTCACATATCATGTTATGTTCATATTATACATTGTTATATATTCTACTATCAAGATTTTTGTACTAATACGTGGGTTGTACAATACTATTATATCTTGTGCTATGTATATATTGGTTATTGTTTATTTCTTCTTTACACATTATATTACTTACTCGCTTATCTTATGTGTGCAATCCTTGGATTATTATGTATGTGAAACTTTTGTGTCTCTTGTATGTGGTCGTTTGGTCTTTCTATGTGGCATTATGAATGATTCGTGTGTGAGCTTCGTGTTGGTATGTTTTTTTTTCTATCACTATGTGCCATGATGTGTATCCCGCACTCTATATCAAGGCCAATTCTACAAGCGTGGTCATCTATAACCACCTCTTAGATGTGTTCCAATGATGATTATATGTGATATTTGACATGGAAACATTTCAATTATTTTGAGCCAAAAATCTATAATATCCATCCATCACCTCAAAATAAGGGGCAATCAATTAGATTATCACAAAATATCAATGCAAATCAGACACGATATATAATTAAAAGATACAAAAACATAGGATAAGGTTACATGATTACAAATAACAAAAGGTATAATTTATATATAGGGAAAATATTGTGCACTTGGAAAATTACATGGTACATTTATTTCCTACACATTGAAGGTTTTTTCTAACTCAATCTTACATGGTACATTTATTTCCTACACATTGAAGGTTTTTTCTAACTCAATCCAACATGTTAAAATAAAATTTCTCAAAAAATTTAGAATTTATATTGGTTTAGACAGGGAATCACTTACAACAACACATGTTACTATAAAAACTCATTACATTTCATAGAAAATACAAGGGGCATGGTTACTTATATTTATAGTCAAAAAAATTTATTAGAAAATGCAGGGGGTGATTAATATGGAAATTACATCTTGCATATTTATCAATTTTCATGTTATTTTCATACCAAGATTTTATATTTCAACAAGCTCAAAATTCTTAAGAGGTAAACATATATATTTGTATGAAGTAGTGTGGTTAATTAGAAAAGTCACGTTAGGGTTTCTTGACACTTGATGTCCTATGGAATTAAAATTTATGGTCCCATAGGTTTTCACCTTGCTTCAAGTTTTAGACTTACTGCACCCAAACTCCTAGTTTATTGTTATTATTTCTCTTTCTATATATACGTGTTGGGATTTCTACATCCCTATCTCTCTTGTAATTTCCAATTGGGCCTACTTACCCTAACCTTATACTAATTTAGGATTTATCACCCCTAATTATCCATGGCTACTTTGTTGTAATCCTTTTCTCATGCTTTGAAAAGGGGGCATGAACTTCTACATTTGTAGAGGATAATTAGTCCTACACATACAAATGTACTCCTTCCTCTCTCTTTTCCATTTTTTAAATTTAAAATTAAAAATTCAATATATTTAGAGGTAAAGTTTTAGTTTTCATTAAATAGACATTTAATACACATGTGTTGCAAGTTTCTCTATGAGGACATCTTGCAGCCATTCGAATAATCCAAAAATCAATCAATCGAGGAAAAACAAACTGTGTTTATCCACTCAAGTACATTTTCGTTTAAAGCTAGTATTTTTTAATCTTAAAAGGGGGGAATGTAGATATATAAATTTTGTATTCATGTGTTTAATATTATTGATTTAGATTATATATAATCATGAAATGTACACACAAAAAAACCGAAAATCATTATTACACTCTCTCCTAAGGATACTTTCTATTCGCTTGCTCATTCAGAAATGTAGTGCAATGCTCAATCAAAATCAACAAAGGGGTTGACCACCAATGGTTTTCCAACCCCACCACACACCAATTTTTGTTATATAACATATATTTGACTGATAATATAGTAAACTATGGTTTTGATCATTATACAAGCTAACATGAGTATTTTGGAAGACATGAAAGTATAAGAGGTGGTTAAATACAAAGTTAACTAGATTGAATAGGAAGTGCATATAAATTATAAACACTAGTGTGAAGTAAGATATAATAATTTCACTATAGTGTTGATTTTTGTGCTAGCATCCAATAGGGTTTCAACAATCTATTTCAGATAGAGAGAACATTCAACCTTGTCACAACCTTTTTACCAAGTTCTAGATCCAAATCATCCTATGAAGCAACATAAAATCTAAATTCACTCATTGTCTTATGTTTTACTATATATTTAGCAGGAGGGAAGCGACCGGTCTCTGGAATCATCATTGGTGGGCTCAGTCTAGATATCTTGCCCCACCTTGAATTTCTAGGGGCGAGGGCAACCCTAATTGAATACAACTTGTTAATATCATTTTACATGTACCGTCATATTTGAATTTTTACACGTTTATTGTTTAATCTAATTCCACATTAATTTCTAATATTTCAATCCTAATTATGGTTCTAAATTCTAATTTGGGTGCAATCAAAAACTAAAAACAAGACTAAATAAAAACATGACTAAACAAATATTAAAATAACTAACAAACAACTATATAAAATAAATATAATAATGAAAAACTAAATAGTAATTATGGATTTGATACCAAATGATGATACATCTTGATGTTGTTTATTAGTCACAAAATAATAACCTCAAATTCATACCATAGTATTTAATAGTCCTTAAAATACTTCAATGTTATCTTCTAATTTTAAATGTTTAAGCTATTTAATTATATACTCAAAATATTTTATTGCTTGAATGGAAGGTTATGCATTATCCCAATAACTAGTATTGAATGATAGAAAATCAGGATTTTGTAACTTCGAATACATGTGGTACATCATGTATCATTACATACTCTAATTGGTTTGGCCATCCAATGCACTCAACCCCATCCTAGACTTTAAATTATGTAAAAATTGGAAGGTTGATCTTTTATTTAGCATAATTGTTTTATGAAATATGTACCTAGTTTATTGTTATCAATTGAAGTACAACTATTTATTTTAACTTTTGTTAGAAGTTATCTTATTAGTGATCCATTATATATTTTACAATTGATAATATGTGAGGTTGTTATGTATGTTATTGTAGTTAGTATGAGTATAATCATTATTCGAATAATTTAATATATTGTAAGTAAGTTACTCTAACAACTTACGTAGGGTTGAGGGAGAGGGTTGTAGTTGAGATAAACTAGGGACTTGTTCCTTGTTTATAGGAGCTATCATTCCTACATAAATGCATCATGTTTCTATTGAATCATAAAAAAATAGTATTATTGTGTGTGAAATCTATGTATTATGTGTTTTATATTTAAGAAGCACTAGAAAATTTAACATTTAGTGTTAGAGTAGTTTATTCTTGTGAGAGACGAAGAGGGTCAAGAGGTATATGAGATAAGTATAAGATCTTATAAATTATTTGAGGGAACTTAATTGTGATTATTGGTTTCCTTTGTAGATGAAATTAATTATTATGGTAGAAGTGTTTTTAAATTAGATTGTAGAGTTTTATATGTGTGAGAATTTTAGAATGGTATCAATTTAACAAATTGTTGTGCGAAGTGCGGTAAAAAGAAGTAGAACATTGAGATGTCGCTTGAGAAAAATACTAGTAGATAGTGGCCAATAAAATAGACATATTTTACTCATATAAAATTAGATAAATATCTTGGTTTTTAGTTGGGAAAGTAAAGAAGAGACAAATAACTTATATTTTTACATAATCTTAAGCTTATGTTTCATATATGGAGAAATTTCTATCAAATATACATTTTTGTGGTGGAAATTCACATTTGGTGTAAGATAAAAATATATGGATGTCTTTTGGTGAAAAAACCCACAAATAAAGATATGGATGTCTTTAGTGATTATATACCTATCATACACATGGACCACGCTTCATGATGAATCCTTCCGAAACTCCTCGAAACATTTTGATGTAAACCCTAACCCTAGAATGGAACTCTGCAAAGGTAATGGTAGAATTTCCTATACAGAGTGATGTTGTGGGGTGTGATGATCAATTTGGATTTCGATCGGTGGCGAAGACGAAGTTGGGGGCTTGACATGGTTGGCCATGATTCGGGCCCCTCCTCTCGTTTTCTCTAGCCTCATATGTTCTCGCCGGTGCGACCCTTCACTATGACACGTTTATCCCTATGAGCAAGCTGATGGGTTTTTTTGGGCATTGAATCTGAGGCGGTGGCCTTTAGCCCTCTTTAGGCCCGGTATGTGGAAACTATACCAAAATTTTCAAAGGGGATGTTGTTATGTATCCCGTGAGACCGAAGGTTGGCTCCCCTTTTCTATCTCTTTGCCATTTGGTGGTGATGTGGACCTGCTGCGGATCTTTAATGGGTGAAAGGATGTGAGCACTTCTCTTTTCGGCCTTTGACCGACCCTCCTCTATAGTATTCCTATGCTCACGCCACTTCTGCAGTAGACTCCTCAAGGAGGCCAATAGATCACCTTCTGTTACCTTTGGTGCTCGGTGATTGAAGTCAAGAAAAATTCACCGAGAAAGGTCTGATCTATAGATTTAATGGATGTGCCGGACTCCCGCAGCTACATTCCTGGATCTCTTTAGAATGGTGGTCCATCATGTTAGGTAGAGTGGATATTTATCCCTGTGCCAGAGGCTTTTTTATTGTGGTTTTTAACTTGATTGAAGATAGAGATAGAATTTTTTCTATGCTTTGGGAACTTCAGAATCATCTCCTGCTCATGAAACTGTGGTTTCCTTCCTTTAACCCACTCATTGAAACCTTCCATGTTAATCATGTATCGATTTTTTTTCCTCACCTTCCACTATGTAATTTTGGGGGAGGAGAGCTTGATTTCGATTGGCAATGATTTGGGGAAATTCTTGGACATTGATACTAAAACTAAATTGTATACTCATACCACCTATGCTCATATTTTGGTAGATTTGGATACATTGGTTGATCTACCGGCTTCGATGGAACTTAGGGTGTTGGATTGAATTTGGTCTCAACCTTTGGACTATGAAGGGATACCCTTCAGATGTAGGAAATTATTTGGCCTAGGTCACTTAGCTTTAGACTGTAAGAGTGTGAAACATAAGGTGAATGGGAAAGTTTCTTGGTGGAAGGATGCTCAACCTAATATGCTGGTTGTGGAAAATGATACTAATTATTCCTCGAAGGATTCATAAATCGAAGAAGGTGAAACTTAGATTCCAGTTGGGACTAATGTTCCTCTTCATGTTTGTGGAGGTTGACGAGTCGGTTTCTTCTCAACCTATCATGGATAAGTCGATTCCTTCAGAACAAAATCTAATTTCATTAAAAATGAATCTTGAAGGACTCAAATGTTGGGAAAAATGAGATGTTGGATGTTTTTCTCCCAATATATTTAGATGAAAACACAAATCCTAATAAGACTGAGGGTTGGACAATCTGCGACGAGAAAAAAGAAAGGAAAGAATCTCACCACTCCTCTTAAGATCCCATAGAGGGTTCCCTCATGGGTAATCCTTTCCTTGCCTATTGCTATGTTTTTCATTATGGATTTAGAGTGCTCCTCGAGAATGGTCAAGTATGTTTGACTTGTTTCTTGGGTGGCTCTTTGTCTTTTTGTTCTTTCCTAGCCTAGGTGCTTGGTTGGAGTTTCGGGGTATTGTTTTTGGTCTATGACCATGTTCAATTTGTAGTTTTTGTTCTTTGATGCCTATATTTTGGTTGTATAGGGTTCATGATCCCTTAAAAATCATTCTTGTTTCATTTTGGATGTCCTTAGGCCCGGCTTCTTTTCTTGTACATGGTTTTTTGGTCCCTTCAAAACCAAATCCTTTTTACCTTATCTAAAAAAACCCACAAATATGCCAAAAGGAGAAACAAACTATTTAATAGAGAAATAAAACAAAAAAATCTTCTAAAATGAAAATCCATCACCCGTGGAACACTCCAACAAGCTGCAAAGCTTCAAAAATGTAAAACATGGGTCTTTATGATTGGTGTATTTTACTTCGCACATTTTAACCAAAGTTTTAAATCTCCATAAAAAAATAGGGCTAGTTTAGTTTATTGTTTGTAGTGCCTTTAGGTTGTTTAAATTATTCATGTCTAATATTTTGTTCATTATCTTAAATTCACTATTAGTTAATGTGATTTGTTTTGTCTAGTTTATGTTTGTTTGGTTGTTATATGTTTGTAAATATCTATGTTCATTGTCATAAGACTATATGTCTTAGCTTTGTAGTTTAAGTATGTTATTTTATATCTTCATTGTCAATGTCTAAATAAATCAATTCGTGCCATAAAGAGTCTATTTGTGTCATTATGTATTTTTATTGAAAAATTAATTAAATATTACTTTGTGATTGTCATATTTATCATCCTTTTTAAGTTAAGAGTCAATAATGAAATTGTCTATCTATAGTCATAAAAGTGTCTAATAAATTGTTTGTAATGGATGCATTTTCAGTGGAAACTGACATCCTCAGTCAAACATTTCACATTGTGGGGGTGGGGGGTTATAAAAATAAACACAACGTAGATTTAATTGAGTTTCAATTTTCAATCAGTTGAGTAAGAAAAATTATACTGAAGGAAAAAGGCACCGAAATTGGAGGGAAAGAAACACCCTCTCGCATGCTATTAGTGATGGAGATGTGAAAATGAAGTAGTAGAAAACCAAATTTTGATAAATCAATTAATGTTAGGATAGATCTCCGGGTGGAAATTATGAATGTCTTATATTTTTTTTATCAGAGTAGTAGTGATCTAAAACAAAAGTTACATACTTTAAAATGAGGACTAAGTCCTCAACCTTTATTTTCTTGTTCTTGTGTATATGATTTAATGAATACAAATAGATGAATAAGAGAGAAACTAACTATAGAGATATTTTGAATGTTGTACTTATACATCGATTGAATGGTGGGAATATTAGTGGAAGTAAAAGAAAGAACTGTTGAGTTATCGTATGTAGGTTAATAAGTGGAAGTGTGGTTAGTTGGTGAAAACATTCATTGGAGTGAAAATGGTATTGTTAAGATCTTGTATGTAGATGATCACGTACAAAAAAATCTAGAACAATAAAATGCAAACCTAAAATTGAATTTTGTAAGGAAACATGTTTCTATTTCCAAGATTTAACAGTTTGCTTCTTCCCTATGTTTGCATTGAGGGGGAAATTTTAGGAATTATATTATTAGTGCTCCATTGTATATTTGTATAATGGATAATATGTGAGGTTTTTATGTATGTTATTTTGGTGAGTATGAGTACAAATCATTATACAAATAATTTACTATATTGTAAGTAAGTTGTTCTAACAAATTACATAGGCTTGAGGAGAGATTTTGGGTTGAGATAAACTAGGGGTTATTCCTTTTTTAAAGGAGATACCATTCCTACATATGTATTATATTTCTATTGAATCATATAAAAATAATTATTGTTGTGTGTTAAATCTATGTATTTTTTTGTTTTACATTTGAGAAGCTCTCTCTGCTTTCACAAATTTTAATAATAGAAGGATTGGATTAATATAACACTTTAACTTGAAATTAAGTCCAACCCTTCAAATTTGATTAGTATTTTGAAATCAATACCTATTAAAGGGAAAGATGGAATTAAAAATTAAGATTAGCGTTACATACTACGCAACAAAATGTGTTTGTTGTTTCCTTGCATCTATATAGAGAGTTATTCATCTATATTAGTTTAGCATATATCTTTTGAGTGTATTTATATAAAACGATTGGGTGGCCAAGATGTCTTAGTTTTTAGTTTTTAGTTAGAATAGTGTTAGTCATTTAGATTTAGATTTTTTGTTTTTCAATTTTATGTTTCAGCTTTCATAATCAATTGTATAACATATATACTTCATGTTTATCTATAAAAATTTGAGAGGATTTGAAATTTCTAGTTTACAACAATGGCATTATTGATTAACTAAAATGTGGAATTAATATCTATATCTCTAGTTAATCTAAGTAGGTACAAAAATGTAATAAATGATATGAACTAAAATGTAAGTGATGGATAATTTTATTTTGATATTTAAATGAAATGAAATAAAAGGGGTAAGGTACTAACCTTGAAATAACTTACCTCACCGAGTGTTAGGACTGAATAGGATGATGTGCGATGGAAGGAAATATGACGGAACAACCCAAAAATTACAACAGATGGTGATTTGCATAGACCGGAGCACTGGAGGAGGACCGGGCGCATGTGGGTGCCCCGTGCAAGTATGGGCACTCTGGTATACCGGATAGCTCAGGATCTGAATTTGACAGTGTCGCTAAATCTTCGCAATATTTGGACCTTTGTCACGTGAGTGTCACAATATCCTCGTTGATGATGCCATAAATATGCAATGAATATTTACTTGCAAAACCCCATACAAAACATCAAATCCCTAAAAAAGATGCATATGAAGGGGTCGACTGACCTTAGCTGCCATAATGGTGGAATTACAACTAAGCATTGCACTACATTCCATAACCAATGTAGTTTTATGTGTTTGTGTGTGCAATTGTGTTCCTAGGGTTCCCTAGCACCAATGACGCAAAGATAAGGGAAATAACTAGATGTAAAATGCAAATGGTGGATGGAATAGAATGAATACAACCCTTCCTATGCAGTGTGTGTGATGTAATGATTCCCAAATTCAGTCCCTTGCCTTAGTAGATAGCTAGCCCTTGATGGTAGATAGTCCACCCATAAGATAGTAGGTATGTTATGTTTATATAGGGATCTCTTACTCAAATTTTGACACTAATGACCCAACATGCCGACTAGTACCTAGGGGAATGAAAGGGAAAATGAAAAAGACCGACCTTAAATAGATAAATTAGATCTAAGTGCTTCCAAGACTAGGGTGCCTAAAATTAAGGACCGGAGTGCCCACTGGGTGCCCCAAGATTTTCCCTAGGCACCCTAGTCAAAGACTAGAGATGAAAATTGACCAAATAATGACACCTAAGACTCCCGAGAGACGACCAAAATTGTGTAAATAACTGACGATTATGCAAGACAAATGATGATACTAACTAACCGACAATAGGACCAAGGGTGAACCATTAGTGAATACTTTTCTTACATGAGATCCATAAATAAAATAACATATTTGGCAATGATAATTTTAATAGTAAGTGCGTGATTTTGTGACTACATTTACCCCCACTTTATGTTGGTGATTGGAAAGCTCGGTTACATAAATAGATAGAGATGCATACTTGAGATAAATCTAGAGAATCCCATGTTGTAGTAGAACATGCAGATGTGGAAGTAAAAGCATGCCGAAAGAACTATAAAAGTGTGTTGAACCATGGATCAACATGTTGATCCATGCAATGTAACAAAAAATGTACTAGTATGATGAAGTGCACTAAATGAGAGTGATGATTTCCATGTATGATGATTTATAATGTGTATAATGACAATAATATGGGGAGGGGAGTGATCGATTCTTGCCCGAACGTGTGTATATGAATAATCGATTAGAGGATTTGGGTGTACGACAACTAGAGGAAGAGTGTAGGGAGAAAAGTGTGTTATTCTCCAATCTCTAACTACATCCTCAAGATCTAGCCACTTTGTAGACAAAATCAGATCAAATATTTTTGGTTTTGGATCCAAATAATTTCGATCAAACAGATTGACCCATATAGGAGTGGTATAGGAAAGTCACTCTTGCCCCCACTCCACGGGTGTCATCGCAATGTGATGGCTTCCAAGTTAGGTCATTTGGAAGCAAACGTGAAATGTATGATGGCTTCCAAGTTAGGTCATCTTGGAGCAAGCGCAAAGATATATGATGGTTTCCAAGCTAGGTCATCGGAATAAAATGAAAAATGTAGAATAACTTCCCAAGTTATGTCATCTAGGAAGACTAATGAATGTAATCTCCCAAGTTAGGTCATATGGGAGGCCAATTGTGTTGTATTTGTATTGATGATATGATTTCAATTGTTAGAAATTAGAACGCATAGAGATATTTTACGTTAGTTGCCCCAAGGTTAGGTCATTAGGGGAATCGATAGAAATTGGTGAAATATCATATGAAAAGGTTTTAACACTTGTTTCCCCGAGTGTTTGGTCATTAGGGGAATTGATGGAATTCCGCATAAAGAGATTTGTATATTTTTTCTAGCGATTAGGTCATTATGGGGAATTAATGGTGAAATATCATGCAGTGAATTAATAAATGTTTGAAATTGTCAAATCGACAGTGTTGATTAATCACATGGTAATGTAAGGGGATTATAGGATGATCCCAACGATATGTCCCCCCTTTTGGTGAAATGGGAAGTGATGATAAGAAAAATGCTAAACCAAAAGCAAGCACGATATAGAAAGAAAGTGGTAAAAATATAGAAAATGTGGATAAGCCAATGGAAAACAACATCAAAGAGAGATAATTCATGTGGAATGTGTCTAATATGGTAGTAGGTGGGATTCTAAAAAGAATGTCATAAACGAGGTGTAAATCAGAGTATAAATGCTCAAGATATGACAAAAACGGTGTGGTGTGTATTAGTTGTGTTAATAAGTGCAAAATAATGAATATATTAAAGTAGGTGTTGAAAAAGTAACTATAAGTAGTGAAGTGAAAGAGTTCTTAATCACTTCATTTATATTTTGTGTGATTGTGAGATTGAGCGTTAAGTGAGTGAAAATGCTTTGCAAATAAGAGTAGCACATCCTAGTTGGTTTGAGATGGTGGTGACCGTTGTAGCACGTCACGACGACTACTGAGCTAGTATGTGTGTTGGTTTTAGTAAAAATATATGGTATAGTAGTCATGTTTGTTAAATTTTTACAATTTTTAGATTTTCAAGTTTCTCGGCGTTTTAGACCTATAGAAGAGCGGTGAGGGTACTAGTGACCTCTGAGACAAGAGTGCCTAGATCCAGGTGCTAGAGTCCTTCTCTTGGGCACCCATGTCTTGCATCTGGGCACCCTGGTCCAAAATGTGTGTGTTTTTTCTAGAATGGTATAAGTGTGATTTGTGATGTATAGTAATGTGATGATCAAGTTTTTTTGTACTTATAAGGCATTCTAATGTTGGGTTTGTTGTCTGTTTGTGTTGTGTAGAGAGACATTCACTCGAAGGGAATTTCATGGTGAGCATCACATGTGTACTTTTCTTGGATTGGGCCTGTCAGATGATGATTGGGAGAGGTGGTGCGTGGACACGTGTATGTTTTTTCTACCTACGGGGGAGATGACTGTGACTTTGGAGGATGTGTATCATATATTGCAGTTGTCAATTGTTGGAGAGAGAGTACATGTGATGCCATTAGAGAATATGGTGAGACATGTGTTCTACGAGATAGTATTTTATAGGGATTCGAGTACTTTCCAAGGCCTATATTAGTCTAGATGTTATCTTGTGGTATAGGGTTTTGTGCTTGCAGAAATTTTATAGCGAGTTATGATTGCATCATCTATAACTTGATGGAGGGAGGAGGTTTAGGCATCTTATAGAAAATGTATTATATATGTCAGAAGATAGAGGAGGAGGGTACTAGATACATATGGGCACGGTGTGTGTTGGCCCACCTATATAGAGATCTATACTAATTTACTCACGATGAGGATGGTGGTGGGATATGAGCCACTACACTATTGCATGTATGGGCTTATGAGCATATAGCCATATTGAGACCAGTTGGAGGTCCACGAGGAGAGTGGGATAGGTCAGAGATATATGCGAGTAGGTGGATTAATATTCATGGGCATAGGATGGACATAGATACCTATAGGGCACTGATAGATAGGATGGGTCCTGAGGTAGTTACATAGAGGTCATACGACGACTATAAAGGATGGACCAAGGATAATGTAGAGTTATAGTGTATTCGAGGACTATGTGGTTAGAGGATAGATTCCCAGGTGTGGCCGATCATTTTTAGGTGGAGAGAGTATCAAAAAAATTTAGACATGGCTCAGGATGTTCCCTTAGAGCCATATATATGGTTGAGAGCCATTAGAGCACCTAGTAGGGTCGAGCTAGACTAGGCCCCACGGTGAGCAAATAAATCTTGCCCGATCCAGATGAGGTGGACGCATCTATAGAGTCGATAGACTCAGATGATGTGGGTTGTATGGAGGATTACCTCACATGGTGGGTGGAACATCAATGGGTATTAGTGTTCCCATTATTTTCAGGTCTAATGGGGTTACCGCATCGAGGAGGATGAGAGGGGGAATCTCATGCCCTCGACAATGTAGCAATAGTTGTGGCTAAGCATGAGTATTTATAGATAACTATGCTGTGTATGTTATTGTTGGCTTATATGATAGCGATGGTTGTCAACGCGTTGGTTTATTTGTGTTGTAGGCGATGTGTATTGGTCCCTGATAGTAGACACATCCATCCGCACGTTGACATGGAACGTGCTGTCGACATTAAAATTTTCCTTCGTAATTTATATTTTATTAATGTATGTATTAGGAATAAGATGTTGTTAAGTATATTTAGTAGTGGCATCCATAGAAGATAACAAAGACACTGTCGATGCATGGTGCCGCCAATAAATTAGAGTACGGTAATAATCAAAGTACAATAGGAATGTTGTGGTAAAAAGTAAATATTTGTCGTAAGTGGTCTGTAATGTTAAAATGTCAAAGTTAGGGTAAGTAGAGAAGTAGGGTCTACATGATTAGGAATTAGAAATATTATATTTGTAATAAGGAGGAGTGATGTCATAAGTATTTTGTGTATTTTATTTGTAGAAAAGTCTAAAATGGTGGAACCCATGTGAGATGATAAGGTTTATCTTATCTTAGAAGATAAGCCTACATGTAAAGGCAAGAGTTTAGGCATGGAATATGATTGGTCGGAAGATATTTCCTATCCTATCTTAGAGATAGGGTGGATAAGCCTAAATTCCTATAAATAGAGAGGCCATCCCCTCTCATTTATCATAGAACAAAGTTGTAATAATTATTTTATGAATAAAAGATTTATTGTGAAGGTGTGTTAAGGAAGTCATCAAGAGGAGTAATTGTGAAGTTTCTCCCATAACTATTGTTGGAAAAAAAGTGGAGTTGGTAACACTTGGAGTAATTCATGGGTGAGATTGTAACAATTTCATGTTAAGAATATATTTTATAGTTGTATTTCAGATTTGTCATCATTCTTTTATGTCGTAGTCTGTGGTATTCTTGTGTTATGTTTGTTGTTGTGTTTCCAGATTACTACCACCAAACCAAAAGTTGTGCATTACTAAAATAATCATAGCACGAGGAGTTCCCGGTGAAATATTATCAGAGTGTCAAATTCGTGTTCACATTTTGATTCTGTTGCAGGGACCATTCCTCGTTGGTGGATTTTCTAGAGAAATATTCCCACTTAGTCATAAATCATTTGGAGGGTAACCTTGTTTTTATTGTGCATAGTAGTTGTCATGGTAAAGTCACTTTTCACCATGCATAGTATTTACCACAGTAACTTCACTTTTTACGTGAATAGTATTTACCACAATAACTTCATTTTTTTTACCGTGAATAGTGTTTACCACAGTAGCTTAATTTTTTTACCGTGAATAGTGTTTACCATAGTAAAGTTAGTTTTTACCGTAGTAAGTCAAGTTTTACCATAGTAAATGTAAGATTACCGTGGTCATTCCTATTTTACTGTAGAAAGGTGTAAAGTCACTTTCTATTGTAGTGAGTCCAATTATTTGTGCACATAAGTCTTACTGATTGTACTTGTGAGTTGGTATTTCACTGTGGTTACTTTTAAAAATGGGGAAGATTCCTATTTTTTCAGCCCAATCTAATGAAGATGCTTCATCTTTCATTCAAGAGTTTAAACGATCTTGCATTTGTAATGGCCTCATAAGAAGGGAATAATGGACTAAATTTTTTCCTACTTTTTGGATGGTTCAACACTTAGGTGGTTTGAAACACTAGGTGATAATGTGAAAAACTCATGGGATTTATTAACTAAAAGTTTTCTTGAAGAATTTGGTGAACAAAAAATATGTAGATCTCATGATCGAGATCACAAAGCTAGCCCAAGGAGAGAAGGAGAAGATAAGAGATTATCATGCTCGTGTTCTAGAGCTAAGGAGGAAGCTCGATGCCCAGATCCGGAAGGAAGGATTAGTGGATGGGTTGATGAATGGCATGGATAATCTCCTATGTAAGCACTTCATTCTTGGGATGAAGCCGAGAGATCGAACAACGAGTCACGTATGACCGCCCAAGACCCTTGAACAAGCAAAGGAGATTGAAAGAAGACAAGAAGAAATCATGGAAGAGGAGCCCAAAGAAATTGTTGCTAAGGTAGATTCTACACTAACACCTTTGGTCCATAATCCACAACCACTCTTGGTGAGCACAAATATTTCCCCTAGTACATCTACTAAGTATAAATATCTGCTCAAGAAGATGGGTCAGTTAACTATTAATCTTATTCAAGGAAAGGAATTTAGTTCTCGGGAGGAGATAGAGGTCCAAAATAAATATAACTGAGTTGTATGTTATGGTTGTCATAAAAAGGGTCATTATAAGTATAATTGTCCAGATAGATCTTCTACATCTAGTACAAGAGATAATGATAAAGGAAAAACACTTGTGAATTCTTTTGATGTAGTAGATAGGAGCATAAATAATGAAGCAGATGTGTTTGTAACAAAAATAAAGAAAGAAAAAGATAACCAAGATGGAAATGATCCTAAGAAGATGAAAGGAGAGACTAGTAAGAAACATAGGAGAAGAAAGTTGGGTGTGCAAGATTTTTTGATTTCACAGGGGCAAGGACCATACTCCATCTTAGAAGATCTGTCCAAAAGGCCTGCAAATATTACATATGGTCAACTTCTTGTTATGTCTTCTGAGAAGAGGCGGAGCTGCGAAGTGGACTCAATGCTTGACAAAGGAAGGAGGTTGAGGTCCCTGTTTTGGAAGTAGAGGTAGATCCCTATGCTCCACAAGTTGAGGTATTATGTAATGGTATTTCAATTCATGATGTCTTAGTAGATGGAGGTGTTGTAGTTAATGTAATGACCAAGTCTGTAATGAATATGTTGGGTTTAAAAATTGATCGCCCTCAACACTTATGTTAAGGTCATTAAATAAGGGAAAAACTAAACCAAAGGTGTTGTTTCAAATGTGGAAATATCTATCATGGGTGTTGTATGTGTGGTAGAATTTCAGGTGATGAAGAATGGTACTGTTGCATACCCAATGTTGTTGGGAAGGCCATGGCTAAGGAGAGTTAATGTAAGAAACTATTGAAATGAAGGCTTCATGACACTTAGACGTGGCAGAGAGAGGGTGAAGATAAACGTGATCCCTCGACATCATAAGGTAGAACATGTGGATTCAAGTGATGAAATTGATGATTAAACGTCCTCTGATTACTCTAGTACTAATGAAGTGGACATAGAAGATGAAGAAAGTGAGGTTGATGTTTCAGTCATGGATATCCTTCCATTCACACCGAATCATGAACCCATAAAATTATCTAAAGAATAAATTGATGATCATCTCCAACAAATAAAGATTAGTGATGTTGTGATGGAGAGTGAGAGGAGTCCTACCTCTAGCTCTTTCGAAGGTACATACACTTATTCATTTTTTATTACAAGGAACTCCATCAATTAAGTTGGGTAGAACATTCTATTGAGCTGGTAGATGGTGTTAAGCCCATAAAGTAAATGCCATATAGAATGAATCTTAATTTCTCCAAGATCGTAAAAGAAGAAATAGATAAGTTGTTTGATGCAGGATTCATATTTGCTGTGGAAAATTTAGAATGGGTTTCTCCCATTGTGATCTCAATAAAAAAGAATGGGAAGTTACACATTTGTGTTAATTACAGAATTCTCAACAAGGCAACAAAAAAATATCACTACCCTCTTCCATTCTTAGATCAGATCTTGGATGAAGTAGCTGCCAGAGTGCTATAGTTTTATAGATGGCTATAGTGGATACAACCAAGTTTGTATAGCAGAGAAAGATCAGCTAAAGACCATGTTCACCACTCCTTGGGGAATGTTTGCTTATAGAGTTATGTCATTTGGGTTGTGTAATGCTCCAAAAACATTCCAATGCTTGATGAATAGGGTGTTTGAACCCTACATTGGAAGCTTCATCAAAGTATTTCTAGATGATTTTTGCATCTATGGGAGCAAAATGGACCACCTGCACTAGATGGAGACAATATTTCAAAGGTTAGATGAAGCACAAGCCTCACTAAACCCTACAAAGTGTGTCTTTGGATGTTCTAAAGGCATTTTGTTAGGGCATGTGGTATCCAGAGATGGTATTGTAATCTGATCCGATAAAGTTTCAAAAATCAAAGAGTTACCATTTCCTATGAATAGAAGTAAGTTGAGATCATTTTAGGCCATGTGGGTTACTATAGAAGGTTCATCAAGAATTTCTCAAAGATTGCACATCCACTAACCCAGTTCTTGAAGAAGGATGTTACTTATGAACTAAAAAAGAAGGTGCATGAAGCTTTTGAACAACTAAAAGAAGCTTTGGTGTTTTCACTTGTTTTAAAGAATCCAGACTGGAGCAAGCCATTCATTATGTATATATAATGATGCCTCGAGATGCAACACTAGGAAGTACTCGAGTAAAAGGATGAAAATGGGAATGATCATCCAATTTACTTTGGGAGCGCAGAGAAATGAGCAAATGCTGAGGTAAATTATATTGTAACCGAAAAAGAGGCTCTAGCTATCATTTTTATTGTAAAGAAGTTTAGAAATTACTTGCTAGGGTAGAAATTTATAGTTGTAATAGATCATTAGGCTCTAAAATATATTTTAAATAAGCCTAACCCATCATGGAGGATAGTAAGATGGATAATTTTGCTACAAGAATTTGAATTTGATATTATAGATAGGCCAGGAAAGAAGCATGTCAATGCAGATGCACTCTCTCGAGCCTATGATGGTTTAGGTTCATCTTGTGATGATGATGATTTCCCAGATGCAACATTATTATCCCTTGACACAATCCCTAGTGAATATATAGATATTTGGAATTATCTTAATGAATTCAAGTTTCCTGATGGTGCCAATGCAAAGACTAAGAGGAATATTACTCAATCCATTCGTCCATATTCTATTCTACATGGAGTATTATTTCAAATAGGACTTGATGGATAGTGCAAGAGGGAAATTGGACGTGATCAAGGGAAGGAGCTAATAGAATAATTCTACAATGGTACATGTGGAGGACACTTTTCTAGACAACTTACAACAAGAAGGATCTTGGATGCAGTTATCACTGACCCACTCTTTTTAGAGATTGTTATAATTATTGTAAGAGATGTGACATTTTTCAAACACATGGGAACCGTAAGACTTCATCAGCTCCATTATGCCCTATTCTTCCACTTGGTCCCTTTGAAAAGTGGGGAATATATATTGTAGGTCCACTTCCAACTACCCCATGCCAAAATAAGTATATTGTAGTTGCCATAGATTATTTAACCAAGTGGGTTGAAGCTAGGCCCTTGAAAACAACTTCCATGGATGAAGTGGCAAGGTTCATGTATGAACACATTGTCACTAGATTTGGTTGTCCATTAGAAATTGTAATAGATCAAGGAAGCCACTTCATTAATGAGGTGGTAGAGGCCTTGGTAAACAAGTTTTCTATTAAGCACAGGAAGGAAACAACTTACAAGCCAAGTACAAATGGACAAGTGGAGCGAAAAAATTATGTATTGTGTCAAATCCTAGCAAAAGATACAAATTTGTAGGTACATAAGTGGGATAAAAGGATTCATGCAGCATTGTGGGCATATAGGGCAACATCAAAGTCAAGCAACAAGATACTCCCCATTTCAATTGGCTTATGGCATTGATCCAGTTCTCCTATTGAGTTTGGTATTCCCACTATGAGAGTTATGAAAAATGAAAGGATGGATGGAAGTGATTTGGTAAAGGAAAGGTTGGTACATATTAATTTTCTAGAGGAAATGAGGGAAATAGCGAAGGATACAAGCTATAAGAAGAAAATGAAGCGAAGGAGTACTTTGATCAAAAGATCTTTTGGTCTCCATTTAAGGTGAATGACTTGGTTCTAGTATATAATTCCAGATACAAAAAGAGAAGGCAGAGAAAATTTCTTCCCAAATGGATGGGGCCCTACAAAATAATAATTGTGCATGAAAATGGTACATATCTACCGGAGGAATTATATGGTACTCCCACTACGAAATGGGTTAACCATGACAAGTTAAAGATTTTCCAGCACAAATTGAGAATGTCCATAAGATTATACTCCAAGGACGAAGTAGAATCTAGGAAGGGGGAAAATGTCGACATTCAAATTTTCCTCCATAATTTCTATTTTATTAATGTATGTATTAGGAATAGGATGTTGTTAAGTATATTTAGTAGTGGCATCCAATAGAAGATAATGGTGCCGTTAGTACGGTGCCGCTAATAAAGTAGAGTACGGTAATAGTCAAAGTACAATAGGAATGTTGTGGTAAAAAGTAAATATTTTTCGTAAGTGGTCCAGTAATGTTAAAATGTCAAAGTTGGGGTAAGTAGAGAAGTAGGGTCTACATGATTAAGAATTACAAATATTATATTTGTAATAAGGACAAGGAGTGATGTCATAAATATTTTGTGTATTTTATTTGTAAAAAGTCTATAAAGGTGGAACCCATGTGAGATGATAAGGTTTATCTTATCTTAGAAGATAAGCCTACATGTAAAGGTAAGAGTTTAGGCATGGAATATGATTGGTTAGAAGAGATTTCCTATCCTATCTTAGAGATAGGGTGGATAAGCCTGAATTCCTATAAATAGAGAGGTCATCCTCTCTCATTTATCATAGAACAAAGTTGTAATAACTATTTTATGAATAAAAGATTTATTATGAAGGTGTGTTAAGGAAGTTATCAAGTGGAGTAATTGTGAAGTTTCTCCCATAACTATTGTTGGAAAAAAATGGAGTTGGTAACACTTGGAGTAATTCATGGGTGAGATTGTAACAATTTCATTTAAGAATATATTTTATAGTTGTATTTCAGATTTTTCATCATTCTTTAATGTCGTAGTTTGTGTATTCTTGTGTTATGTCTATTGTTGTATTTCCATATTACTACAACCAAACCAAAATTTGTGCATTACTAAAATAATCATAGCATAAGGAGTTCCCGTGAAATATTATCGAGTGTTAGATTCGTGCTCACATAGTGCCAACCGATGTACTTAAGTGAGTGGATGATATAATGGGCGAGCATGCCCATTTATTTGGGTCGGTGGCCATAGCGAGATGAAATGCACCGTATTGTTAGGAAAGAGGGATGAGGCACGTGAGGAGACATGACGAGGGACAGGATGTGCAATGTCAATGTTATGAGCAAGCTATAAAGATTACCCTATTAAGGAGGAATATCGAGAGGTATCAAGGCCGTGAAAAATGGTTTTGCAGTGGTGGAGAGGCATATAGTTCTAGGGATCTCGTAGGACCCGAGAGTGATAACGATGACGAAATTTTATTTGTTTTAGTATATGATGTGGGGGTGTTTCCCCAAAGTGATGAGACATTTGGTTTTGTGATGATGAATTGTATTCGATGTGTTAGTGTGTGTGTGTGTGTGTGTGTGTGTGTGTGTGTGTGTGTGTGTGTGTGTGTGTGTGTGTATACACATGTTATTGTTATATGATGAGTTTATTTTGTTGTGATTGATGATGTATAATTTGATGTTGTAATGTCGTAGTTAATGTAATGTGTTATATATTTTTGTGTTTGAGTGATATAGACTTGGAATGTAATGTTGAGAATGGTAAAAAAAATGTGCAATGTGAATGATGATAAATAACAAATGTAATGTGATGGAATTTGTAACACGTAATGAATGTAAGGTCGATAGTAAGATAGATGAAAAAATGTATAATTGTAAAACTAATGTGTTGTGATGAATGATAATGTGATGTAATCGTAAAATGTTAGCATGATGGAACTAAGGGGGAAGATTAGCAATGCCCCCCAACGTGTAGATGAATAAGCTCATATAGTTAAGACCCCTCAATAGTCAAGGATGAGCCGCGTAAGCAAGAGTGCATCATTGGGAAATGATTGAGTGTGCTAGATGAGATGAGGAAGCGCATAATGAGAGGTTCTTAGAATAAATCCATCAACATTCGTGTAAGAACCATAAGAGCACAAGTGCGTCATCGGGGGTAAGGTGATAAGCATCACCTACCGAGTCCAAGGTGATGTGTAGTGGTGAAAGCATGTGGGATTGAAGTAGCATGCAAATATGTGCCAAAGTGAATGTCATATGGAGTGGAAATGGAATGCACAAATATAGAGGGATATAGAATCTAATGTGTAGAAGCATCATGATGCGGTGGATAGTATGAATGTGATGGATGCGATAGTGGAGTGATGGATGGATGCGGTGGAAAGCACACATGAGTGATATATAGTGGTGATGGATGGATTATGGCACGATAACCTAATAGAGAAGAGGACTCGGGTGGACTAGAAACCCTCTTGCAAGGTAGAGGAGAAATAGACCACTCACGTGAGCAAGATCCAAAGGAGATGATGCCCTTTTCCTCTAATTGTTTTAATCATCACGAAGGGTAAGACGGTTGTTATCCCTATGGAAATCTATGTGATGATAATTACACAGTATGGTTGATCACGTTGATGTTGTAACCTATGTTGTGGGTGATGATGGTTAGATGGTAAGTGAATTAGGTGCTTTTCAAGTAAGGAAAACAATACATCATGAGGTCTAGCATGATGGGATAAATGTAATGGATCATGTGACATAGATGGAGTGGAAGGAGAAGTAACCTGTCGCGGAGGAGGAGAAGAAGTATGTTGTGGTGGTGGAGTAGGTTGAGCCTATTTTCCTTTCTTGTGAGGCAAAGGTGGAGACTGTGTAGGACACTCAACCAATTTCGATGGAGGAGGACTAGATGATATAATAGAAGTAGATGTATGTGGAGGGTCAATGAAATTTTCTGAAAGAAGATATTTCTCTAGATCTAGGACTTTGTAGCAGAGAAGAATGAATGACTCACATGTATCATACTACAATCTTTTCTTAAGTGTGGGAATCAGACCACGATAGAAAATAAATTTCTTTTCTAGATCAATAGGTTGGAATATCAGTTGATGTATACAAACATTGAACCGTAAGATATAATCCTTGATAGGTTCATATGAGCCCTGATGTAAAGTAGGCAAGGGTCATAAGTAACCTTAGGGCCATTGTTGATGATAAACCGATAGAGGAAAGTGTCCTCCATGTCATAGTAAGTACTAATGGACCCAAAGGGAAGATGAGTGTACCATTGCAATGCCTCATCAATAAGACTATATCAAAAGGCCTTAAGTAATAATCTATCATCAGAATAAGAGGTCATAAGCATGTGGTAGTGTAGAAGATGGGCATGAGGGTCACCAGTACCATCAAAACATGTGAATGTAGGCATGATAAATTCCTTAGGAAATGCATAATTATGAATCTTCTTAGGGACAGGGTTACCATGTAATGAATTATTGTCAATAGAAGCATAATAAGCCCTACTTTCTAAAGTGAGAGACTAAACCCAAGACCAGTAATTGACCTACAACATGCATGAGAGAGATGATATCTTGTGAAGGAACAATGGAAGATGGCAATAATGTATTAAGAGGTTGTAACTTTCCATTGTGTGTGATCATAGGAATATCAAGAGATGATAGAGGAGGCTCTGATGCTAAGGGCACACTAGGAGTAGGTTCCAAAGGAGCTATAGTAGATGATGTAGATGGAATATGTATAAAAATGGTGGGAATAACATCAAAAACATCCCTAATAGGTGAGGTGACCGATGGAGAGACCTCTATAAGAGAAGATGTCCTAATATGTGTAGATGATGTGAGAGGAGGAGATGAAATGGTAGGAGATGAAGAAGTGATAGATGGGGGTGACTCATGCATAGTACTAGATGCAACCTCAGGTGAAGGTAGTGATGGAATAGGTGAGTCACACTTGGCAATATGAAAAGAAGGAGAATCATGACTATCAACTACCTGATCATGATCAGATAAAGACTCAAAAATGAGAATATCACTAAGGACACTATCAATAGGATCATCAACATAATGCAAAAGTGAATGAGAGCTAGTATGTGATGAATGATGAGAAGAAATATCATATTCTGGAGAATTGTGAAGTGGAACTATGGCAGTATGATGAGTAAGAGTAGAATAAAAATTTTCATGTGAAGAATGATCAATACCAAGTAAATAATCAATAAGAGAGTCATCTAAATTTTCCTTAGAGAGATCAAAAGGAGGATCACTAGTAAACATGGTGTACAACGAGTGAAGGATATAGGATCCTCAACAATGCTAATGCCAATAGGAGAGTATTTAAAATGAGTAGGCACATATTTTTGACCCTCTAAGATTTATTTTTGAGTATGAGTCGGCATAGAATAGGATTACCATAGAGATTCGTGAGCTCAACAATAAAAACCTCATCATATATAGGATTGACACTAAAATGAGACACGATGGGTGAAGAAAATGAACTATTTTTAGCCATTAGGGTTTGAAATGGATCCTAGGGAAAAGTATTCTTCATGTCGAGTTCACCAAAATGATTAACTAAAATGTGGAATTAATATTTATATCTCTAATTAATATAAGTAGGTATAAAAATGCAATAAATGATATGAACTAAAATGTAAGTACTAGATAATTTTATTTTGATATTTAAATGAAATGAAATAAAAGGGGTAAGGTACTAACCTGGAAATAACTTACTTTCTTGAGTGTTAGGAGTGAACATGATGATGTGAGGACGGAAGGTAGTATGACGGAAACAACCTAGAAAATTGTAGTAGATGGTGATTTTCACATTCTGGGGCACTGGAGGAGGACTGGGGTGCCTTTGGGTGCCCTGGTCTAAAGTATGGGCGCTCTGGTGTATGAATAACTTAAGATCTAAATTTGTCAGTGCCATTAAATCTTTGAAATATCTGGACCTTTGTTGTGTGAGTGTCGCAATATCCTCATTGATGATTTCGTAAACCTACAATAAATATTTACCTGCAAAACCCTATACAAAGCATCAAATCCTAAAAATGAAAGATGCATATGAAGGGGTCAAACTGACCTTAGCTGCCACAATGGTGGACTTATAAGTAAGTGATGCAATACATTCCAAACCCAATGTAGTTTTGTGTGCTTTTTTATGTAATTGTGTGCCTAGGCGCCCTAACGCAAATGACGCAGAGATAGGTGGAAATAACAAGATGTAAAATGTAAATGGTGGATGGAATAGAATGAATAAAACCATTCCTATGTAGTGTGTGTGATGCAATGATTCCTAAATGTAATCCCTTGCCTTAGTAGATAGTTATCCCTTGATAGTAGATAGTTTGCCCATAAGATAGTAGGTATGTTATGTTTATATAGGGATCTCTTGCTCAAATTTTGACATTAATGATTTGACATGATGACTAGTACCTAGGGAAATGGAAGGGAAAATGACAAAGACTTACCTCAAATAGATAAATTATATCTAAGTGTTGCCGGGACTAGGGTGCCTAAAAGTAAGGATCATGGCAACCACGGGCGCCCAAAGTACCACCCTAGGCACCTTAGTCAAATACTAGAGATGAAAGATTACCAAATAAACACCCGAGATTCCTTGAGGGATGAACAAAATTGTGCAAATAATCGGCGACTATGCAAGAAAAATTACGTTGATGACCAACTAACGATGACAGGACCAGGGGATGCGCCATTAGTGAATACTTTTCTTACGTAAGATCCATATATAAAATAACATATTTCACGGAATAATTTTAATAGTAAGTGTGTGATTTTGTGACTACACTTATACTCTTAATAATCATTGATCCCTATTTATGATTGAATCTATATGTTTGGTTCGGTTTTTATTCACTTACATTTTTACTTTGTGCTTTATTTATATTTTCATTACTTTCTTGTGTTGATGTTAGAGGAATTGGGATTTTTGTACTTTTATCAAGCATATAAAGTATATCATACTCTTTACAATCCCAAGATATTGTCTAAGTTGGAAAAGCATCACAAAGACATCACAAAACAATTCCATTTGCATCGATAATGCAAAATTAATAGCATTTGAATCACACTACGCAAATAGAAAATTCCGTGAAGCCATCGAGATTGAAAAACATCCTAACAACCTAAATCGTGATGATGGGTGGAAACTAAGTCAGTCTTGGAAACCCATGCTACATAAATTAGCATTCCCTTCTTCCTCGTCTTGTGTTTGATGAATTATTGTGTTTTTACTTTCCGTTTCTTGTGTATCATTATTTTTCTCTCACTTTACCTTTTGTGTTCCTTCCCCCCTTTTCCTCTTAATCTATCATTTATTTTCACTTTTCTTTTTTGTGGTTTATCCCCCTTATCCTTATTATCGTTTTTATTTTTATTTTTATTGTTAATTTTCTTTATCTTTTCTCCATTAATAGTGATATTTTTTCCTTCACATCTTTTCGAACAACATGTCTCTTGGTAATTGGATTATTTATAATAGTTCAATTTCCATATCTTCTCTCAAGAAATAACTTCACCTTGATGATAGTTAATCTGAATCGAAGCGCTAGTATTAATCTTCCTTACGTAGTGTATCCGGAAGATTACATTTGTTCTTTGACCTACAATATGAATCTCAAATAGTTGTTTATATCAATAAGTTTTTTTGTGAAATTTTTCATAAATATGTTCCTCCGTCGTTTTTCTAACTTACAAGTTTAATTTTGTGAAATATTTTCATACATATTTTACTCCATAGTTTGATCTCAATTGTTTGATTTTTTTTTTGTTTGATATTTATTTATTTTTTCAAGACTATTTAAGATGTTTAATCGATTCCTTGGTTTTTCTTCATCATTTCCTCATTCATAAAACAATTCATATTTTCTATTTTATTAATTTTTATGTTTATCTTTATCGGCATTCATTTTCCTTGCACATACTCTCTTTCTTTCAATTTTCTATTTATGATTTGTCTTAATTGTTATATCTTCCTTGATTGCATATATCTACATGTATATCTAATTGATTTTAGTTTATAATTGGTCCATCCACTCTTCTCATTTCACATTTTTGATACCCTACTTGATGACCACATTCTTTTTGGTCATTTCTTCATTATAAGTTTTAATTTCATTTTCTCATTTATTATTATTTAACCCACTCTTATCACTTTCCAAAATTAAATTTCTCTCTTACATTCCATTTTTTTATACATCCAATTGTATATTTTTATTCTTGGTTGTTATTGATTGCATATTCACTCTAGATGAAATTAAATTGAAAGTTCCCCGATATCTGAAATCAATGAAGGGATAATACAAGTACAATAAAACCATTAACATATATGTATCTCTACAATAATCAAAAGAAGTAACTAAAGACTAGGTTTAGAGAGGCGAATGTAAATTTTATGGTGAGAATCAGAAAATAAACACAAATCTTATGGACGTGTTTGGTGACTTTAGTATCTTGCAAAAGGTTAGAGAAAATCATGAAAAATATAAATATTTAACTAAAATGATATGAACTCGCACAAAAATAAAAAAACAAAACAAAAACCACCATATTTAAATAAATTTTGGCATGTTGTAATCTCCATAAGGGGACCAAGTGAGACAAAATTATGCAGAGTATCATCTCCATCTTGTAAATATGTCATGTGGTCATCAAAATTTGGCTTGAAGGTGAGTTTATAGGTCTATTACTTGTGCTTGTGAGTCACTTAGGTGTGCTAGTTTTGGATTTGGCTTTTCAAAATTTGAAAAATTTACTTTCCCTCCAAAAGGAAAAATTTAAATTTGAAGACCATTTTTGGTTTGCTTAGGAATTTGAAGCATTTTAGAGGTCATTTATGGTGTGTCAAATTTGAAATAGGAGGTTTAGGAGTAATAACATGTGTGTTTGGGTTTAAGGTCTTGGACACTAGCAAGTCTCAATGTTGTGTACAAAGTAGTCATGTGGCCAAGAGGACTCTATTGCTCATATTCGAGTGAAAACTAACTTGTAAGGATATAAATGTCATCATGTAATTATTTATTACTTATCATCTGAATGATCAAAATATTGGGAGTGTAGGAGATCCAAGATTTGAAGACAGAGGAAATTCAGTTTTCAAACTATGTGGATGGCTAAATATGTGTATGGTATTTTAAGTAATTGTATTGTATAATTCTCAATGATGAATCTAGTTCATGAAGGAGTATTTTATATTTACAAGGAGATTAATCTCTAATCATCTCATTACATGAATGTGCATGTGTGGGTTTTTTACGATCATTGTATAGATCTTAAGAATCTGTTGTAGAGCATCTTGGTACAGAGTTAGGTTTAAAGGAGACAAGAAGAATGAGCTATGAAGGAATATTGTGATTGAGAGGGTATACAAAGAAATTTTTAACTCATAATGTAATTTGAAGGTAACTCGAGAATTTAGTATTCTCTATTTTTCTTAAAGCTATAAATTATTCAACCTATTGAACAAGTTGATACCCTATCATGTGATACTGTAACAAGAATTTGAAAGTTATTCCATGAAGAATTTGTGGGTGAATATGATTTACCAACAAGAGTGAATGTGTTTGAGTGATTGTTAAGATATATGCACTTTAGAATCCATTTCTAAGCATTTATTGTGGTAAAAGGACATGGTTTTGGTGGTGAAAACCTTGAAGACCGAGGAAACTTGACTTAAGAGGAAAAGTAAGGGAAACTCGATGAGTTTGTACAGAGGAAGAGTATGTAATCTCTCTAATAACGTTATACTCTTAGTAATGATAGTTCCAGACTCTAGGAAGGATATTAGTCCTTGAAAATTTGGCTTCACAAATTTTAAGACAAATTTTGCCTTCTCGGGTTTAGTACAAAATGATTAAGCTAAAATATAAATAAGAGCCTAATCTGAATGTTACTACAAAAATAAATAAATAAATACTCAAACACCTTCAAGCAACTAAACAATAAATAATGAAACCCTAATTGTAATTAGAGGGTAAGAAGCCTTAGCTGATTTGCATTGATAATTAAGCTAAAATGTAAATAAGATCCTAATATGAATGTTATTGCAGTAGTAAATAAATTAATAATTAATTACAACAATAAATACTCAAGCAACTAAGAAATAAATAATGAAACCCTAATTATGAAAAGAGGGTAAGAAGCCTTAGATGATTCGCAGTGAGATCCTGGACTGATCAAGAAGCTATGATTGGCTAAACAGAAAAATGAAGAATATCACATAAAAGCCTTAGAAAATGTAGATATGGAGGAATAGGATGGATTGTGGTGATTGGAGAGGGACAAGGGAATCCGTGGGTGCCCTAGACATGTTTCTAAGCACATAGGTATGCAAAAATGCTCAAAACCCCTCTTCTGAGGTGTCACAAGATATTCTCTTGTACTTTCCTTTGGTTTCTCTGAGGTCGCACTAAGATCACCGAGGTCACTGGAAACTTTCAATAAAGAATGAACATGTAAAACCCTCAAATAGACATCAAATCCTAAAAAAAAAGAAAGATGCAAAATGAGGGGTTAGATTGTCCTCAGCTGTCACAATGGTGAACTTATGACTAAGCACTACACTACATCTCAGACCCAATGTAGTTCTGTGTGTGTGTGTGGAATTGTGCCCTAGGTTTCTCTTGTGCGTGTCACACTTGGAATAGTGAGCAAGTAGCTAGATGTAGAATGTAGTAAATGTGTGCATGGAATAGAATGAAATTCCCTCCTATGAAGTGTGATGCAAAAACCAACCCTTGTGTCCCTTGTGATGGAGCTAGATGGATGCAATGGAGCTCTTAGATGCCTTGATGGATGTAACCTTAGGTGGTGATAGATAATGCTTAGTGCTTGGTCCTTTATTATGATCACATAACTTTATATTTATATGATTCCTTTCTTGAATTTTGTAATTAACCTCAAAAATGCCGACTACCAAAAATATAAGATGCTCAAATGGATAGAAAGGACCCAAAAAGTGTGAGTAAAGTACAAAGGGACAGGAGCACCCAGAGGGGATGAGGGTGCACAGGTGCCGGCATCTTAGAATTGGCACCGGTGTCCAGATGATAAATGCCAAAGAGTAAAAAGGTAGAATGAGAAAGTAAGGGTGTAAGACTGAAATAAAAAAAAAAAAAAAAGGTGGCCAAAGACATGGGTTAATTAGTACTTTTCTTACTTAGGAATCATATGAATAGTATATGTAATCAGACTAGATAATTACCCAAAGTGTGATTTTGTGTCTACATTTGCCCCCACTTTATGTTGGTGAGCAGAAATATCGATAACATAAAGTAGATAGAGATGCATACCTGATAACCATGTAGATCGATGTATGAAAGTGTGTCGAGGACTAGAAAAAGCATGAATGATAAAAATGTGAAGCATGGATGCTAAGGAGGAGAAAGTGTAAAAAGTGATGATGAAAATGAACCTAGGGTGGAAACACATGTGTAGATGTCATGATGTACTTGTTGTTGATGTCGATGTGTGTGATGTTATTATGTTGGATGATGTTGACTACCACTTCCCATACAGATGGACTGCAAAAAAGAGAAACTGACAAGTAGTCAAATATGCATGTATATGATTAAAATATGTAAAAAGTGTGTAAGGAAAGTATGTAAAAATGTTGAAAGTGTGAAAAAGGAACATGTGCACTTGATCCATGATGAGGAAAGAGTGTAGAAAAGGATCCTGTAGATGATGTCAACGCGCGATTTTTTTTGGGTGATCTCATGCCAATGTAATGGAAGAAGTGTAGGGAGAATATTCTAGTGTCATCCTCTAACCTTTAACTGTTTCCCACAATGTAAAACACCATTACAGATGGTGTGTATAAACGCATGTGCTAAGGATTTTATCCCTATTAATTTCATTCTATAAATGCCCAATGCTAAAAGACTCTCTACCCTATCAAAAGCCTATGTGACATGCCAACAAATTTTAATTTTCCCCTGTTTTCTATCATTCCAAAAAGACCGTTGTGTTTCCCCTTGGTTTTAGGAATCCAAGAAAGGTCATTGTGTTAAGGACCCAAGTCTGATTTTGAGCCCTGTCCAAAAATTGAAAATTGTGTTGTATCGGTACCATGTTGTGTATAACGTTGTATGGGGTGAATGATTCACCCAAATGATGCCCCCTCATTTGGGGTGCATGCAATGTTATTGAAGGAGTATGTTGCCCAAAAGAGGACCAACATTTTGTGCTAAAACTATGCCTTGTAGGGGAAGGGAATGTGCTTGGTAGAAACCAAGGCACACACAAACAAGTGGCTAGGAAAACAAGTGTTAGTACAAGCAAAGAAAAACACTCATGTAAAAGATGAAATGTAAGCTAAGAAGACAATGTATAAGCTAAGATGCAAGTAAACACATAAGAAGATAATGTAGACCATGAAAAAGTGGGTTGCAAACATGGGACATCACTCACAATGTCACAAGACAATCAAGGCTGAAGTGGCCACAAAAGACAAGTGTGAACACAAAGACATAGGAAAAACCCACAAAACAAGAACATGCAAATAACAAGTAATGAAAACAATGTAATAGACAAACCATGGAAGTAAATAGACCTGCAAAAAAATGTTGCACATGAAGCACTTGTTAGCATGTTAGAAAGATAAAAAGTATGTCAAAGCATGTATAATCTGATAAAGTAATGTGTTATGAAAAAAATGAAACAATAACACCTATGTATGTACAAAAGTGGATGCCCCAAGAGCCTCTATGGGACTGGTAATAGGTATTGCACCAAGCATCCATGTTATGTGTATAGATCTATATAATCTACAATCACAACTAGAAAAGCAAGTGAACATGCATGTGTGTATGATAAATATAATGACATACAAGATATCTATCTAGCATGTGTAATAAGATGAACATGTAAAAGTAAATGTAAGCAAGAGTAAATGCAACCAAGATATGTAATATGTTATGGATGAGATGGAATGGAATGCAATATGAATGATAGGAGAAACATGCCCCCAAGTGGATGTGTATGTATGTAATGAGGTTCATTTGTTTATGCCCCCTCAGTAGTCAAGAATGAACCATAAACGAGAGTGTGTCATCGAGAAATGGTTTGAACCATGTGTTTTTGTGTGTTAGAAAGAGTTGATGAATAAAGCATGGAGTGTTGATTTTAGAATGATGATGTATGAATGATATTGTATGTGACATAAGGATGATGTGCTAGAATGTGATGATGATTTATCCTAAAGCGTATATCATGAAGTGGATGAGTAAGAAAGCTAGTAACAAGGATGATGATTTAGCACAAAGTGTATATCACAAAATGTATGAATAGGAAATGGTAGAAAAAGGTGATGATTTAACACAAAGTGTATATCACAAAGTCGATGAATAGATGAATCTAGAAAAGGGTGATGATTTAACACAAATAGTATATCATGAAATGTGTGAATAAGGTGATGGCAAAAAATGTCACCTAATATGATATGAAAAGGTTGATTGATGGATTGTGAAGATCAAATTCTAGAATGATGTACGTATGATGAGGTGAGGTGAGGTTCAATATTTTGATTTGGACCCTCAAAGAATCGAGTATGAACCATTGGACTAGAGTGCATCGTTGGGTAGTGAGTGCAAAGTGTAGAGGTAGATGAGTAAAATGTGCATAGATGTGTAGTAGATGTAGAATGAGAAAATGTAATGTAGGATGATGTAAAGTGACGTGTCTAAATCATGTAATGTGTAATGTGGAATATGTGGTGTGTAGTTGTGAAGATTATAAAAATGTATGATAATGGAATGTGTGCAATGTATGGGTGTACAAAGCATAGAGTGAGGATGATACATAGTAGATGGAAGATGAGGATGATGTATATGTACAAAAGTGCATAATGCATGAAGATGTGTAATGTGTAGTGTCTACTATAATATGTGTAGAGTAGATAAGTGTGGATGATGTGAAATGTATAAAAATGTAGTGTGGTGAATGAGGACTATGTATAAGTGTATAAAGCACAAAGTGCAGATGATGCAGAGTAGGTGGAAGATTGTATATGTAGAAAAGTGTATGATGTGTGAAGATGTGAATGTGTAGTGTATACTATGCAATGTGTGAGATTCATGTATATAGGATGCCCTCAATAATCAAGTGTGAACCAAAGCACAAGAGTGCATCATAGGGTAATGACGATTCAAATGTGTGTGAAGATGTATATGCTAAAATTGAGGTGTGAAATGATGCAAATATAAGACATGTGTCGATGCTAGGGGGAAGAAATAATACGTAATGCCCCCAAGTGTGTGTTGATGAATGAGATATCCAATAAAAGTAAAGGATGAAGGTCCTCTACCCGATGCTTACGGTGATGAAGGCGTGTGACCATGCTCTAAGAGTGGTGGTATATGAGATAGATGTTGTGCAGTGAGTGAAGTCTATATGCATGTGATAGATGAGTATATTGTGGGCACCTTGGTGTAACAAAAATGTGTAGGTGATGGAGACCTATGTGAAGTAGAACACGGTGGTGATGGACACCTATGTGGAATGAAACAAGGTGGTGAAGTGCGTCTAGATGTAGGATTTATCCTAGCGATGGACCTAGACTGATGTATTGGACTAGCATAACGATGAGACTGCATAGGTCATGTGTGCGAGCAGATGAGTTAGGAGAAGAGTTTTCTTTAGGTTCTAGATGTCATGGCATACTAGATGGACTAGGTGATGCATGAGAGGAGATGGTGACCATGGAGTAGATGGAGGTACACCATTGATAAAAATTACTTGATTGTTTGAATGAATTTTAGATGTAAATGATTCATGAGATGATAGACTTGAACTTGTGAATCCAATTGAGGCCTAAGAGCATGTCACACCATCAATTTCTTGTCTAACAAGGAAGGGTACCAACATAGTGAGAGGACCAACTATAACATGGATTTTGACAACACCATATGAATTATTCATGGGATATGAAATTTGTGAAAGTGGATAACCAATAACAACAAGAAGTGGAATAGAACATGTGTTGATGGGCCATGATGGATCAACCTTGGTGTTATTAATAGGATAGATCCGATAGAACTAATGTGTAAGTGATTAGAAGAAAATGTCCACATGATAATCATGATCAAAGAAAGAAATAACTGGTGGAGAAGTGTTAGTATGATAAACTAGAAATCAAGAACCCCTATGTAGGAGGAGGAACTACATGATATGTATGATTATTTGAGGAATCAACCACTTTCTTGTCATGTTTTGGAAGTGGATTGTTAAATATTTTGAGCTTATGATTGTCATTGATAGTGTAGAATGTAATTCAAAGGCTTTGGAAGCTCAATTTTATTATTGTTGATCAGATCTTGAATGAGATTTCAAAGTTTGAAACAATGATCTGTAGAATTCCCTACGCATTGATGATAGTCACAATGGAATTTTTCATCATAATTATGACCTTTTGATGAGATGGATCTAATTGGAGTGGAGAGGAAGTGTGATGAGATTACTTTTGAAACAAGCTATGGAAGTAAAATATGTGGAAGGATAGTTAACTTTGTGTATGTATGCTGAGGCGGTTGTGATTGAAGCTCTTTGGTGGTGGATGTCGCGTTGATGATGGTGATTTTCACGTCGGTTGATTTAGTTGCTAATGGTTTGAATGTTGAATTACTTTGAAAACATGTAGAAGATGATTTTTTCTCTTGATATTTAATCTTTCCTATAGATAAGAGCTTAGTTTCACAAAGCTTAAGAGTATGACATAGTTGATTAAATGAGGAGATGTATTCAAAGATAACACTCTCCTGGAGAGGTGGTAATAGACTTTGAATGAATAAGTCTTGAAGCTCAAAGTCTACAAGCACATTTGACATCTTAGCTAAGTTGTTTTTATATCACAAAATGTAATATGCTAAGTGTTTATTAGATTGGGTGAAGTTGTGTGAGTTGAGCATATGATATCTTAGAGCCGATGTTGATAGAGAAGTGAGTGAGAAAAGCATCACCAAATGCGTGAAAGATGTTACCGAGTGGACAGGTAGGTCATAGAACCAACACATCGCATAATAATAGAGACTATAGGGGAAGATTTTAGCCAAGAGGATATGATCATCTACAAAATCTAGATAAGCCACATGGAATGCATGGAGATGCTATCATGGGTCACCATGCCCATTAAAAATGGGAATATTGGGCATTATGAAATTAGGAGGAAGGGAGTAAAAGATGGTAGGTGCAAATGGAGTGTGTAGTAATAAAGTGGAATCCAAATATGGAGACACATGAGAAGTAGCCTATTGTAATTGATGAGTTTGTGCTTGAAGGTCTTCATAAGGAAGCTAAATCTTGAGTATCAGGGAATAAATTTGTTGCTTGAGAAAAACAAGAGGCATGAGTGAAGTGGTTAGTGGGAGTAGGTACATAAATGGGGATGGTAGAAATGGATGGAAGAGTATAAGCAGTGGTTGAGTGGAAATGGAAGTGGTGATGGCAGAGTGAGAAGTAAGCTCTCAAAGATTGGTGGCCTCCTCACAAGAAAAGCATGTAAGAGAAAGTATAGATCTTAGTGATACTCAAAAATGATATGATCATTAAGGCTTTAAGATGATCTTTCAGAAATTCTCCATAAGATTGAGCCATAGTGATGAGAGGATAAGAGCCCTAAAGAGAAGGTCATTTGAATGATGGATTCACCAAAATTATTAAGATAAAATGTAAATAAGAGCCTAATTTGAATGTTATTGCAGCACTAAATAAATGAATAATTAAGTACAACAATAAATACTCAAGAAAATAAGTAATGAATAATGAAACCCTAATTTCAAAGAAAGGGTAAGAATCCTTAGTTGATTCACCAAAATGAATTAAGCTAAAATGTAAATATGAGGCTGATCTGAATGCCATTGTAACAATAAATAAATGAATAATTAAGTGAGTAATAAATACTCAAGTAACTAAGCAATAAATAATGAAACCCTAATTGTAAAGAGAGGGTAAGAAGCCTTAGCTGATTCCCAAAGTGAGATCTGGATTGATCAAGCTCTAATCTAGCTAAACAAAAATGAAGAAGTGTCACACAAAAGCCCTGAAAATTTAGATCTAGAGGAATAAGGCTGACTAGGGCACCTGGAGAGGGAAAAGGGCGCCCGTGGGTGCCTTAGACCTATTTCTGGTGCCTGGTCTACGAAATGCTTGGAAAAAACTCCTTTGAGGTGTCATAAGATGTTATCCTATAGTTTCCTTTGGTTACTCTCAGGTCACAAAGATCGTTGAGGTCGCTGGAAACCTACACTAAAGAATGAACCTACAAAACCCTCAAATAGACATCAAATCATAAAAACAAAAGATGTAAAATGGGGGGTTGGACTATCCTCAGCTGTCACAATGGTGAACTTATGATTGAGCACTACATTACATCTCAAACCCAATGTATTTATGTGTGTGTGTGGAATTGTTACCTAGGTTACTCTTGTGCATTTCACACTTAGAATAATGAGAAAGTAGTTAGATGTAGAATGTAGTAAATGTGTACATGGAATAGAATGAACTTCCATCCTATGAAGTGTGATGTAGAAAACCATCCCTTGTGTCCCTTGTGATGGAGCTAGATGGATGTAATGGATCTCTTAGATGCCTTGATGGATGCAACCTTAGGTGGTGATAGCTAATGCTTAGTGTTTGTCCCCTTATTATGATCACATAACTTAATATTTATATGATTATTTTTCTTGAATTTCGTAATTAACCCCGAAAAGGTTGACTACCAAAAATATTAAATGATAAAATGGCTAGAAAGGACCCAAAAAGTGTGATTAAAGTACAAAGGGGACATGAGTGCACAATGGGGATGAGGGCGTCGACACTAGAATCCTGGTTGGGCGGTGGTGTCTAGGATGAAAATGTCAAGACTAAAAAGGAAGACTGAGAAAGTAAGGGTGTAAGAATTAATAGAAATAAAAGAAAGGTGGCCAAAGACATGGGTTAATTAGTAATTTTATTACTTAGGAGTCATATGAATAGTAGTATGTGATTGAGACTAGATAAATACCCAAAGTGCGTGATTGTGTGTCTACACAAACCCTCACTATAGTTTGAAGAAATCCTTCAACACAAAATTGAAGAGAGAGTGTTTTGGTCTCCTAACAGAAATAAATGACCTTGAGGGTTTCTATTTCATGAATAATCAAGGGATAAGCTTTAACCAACCTTTATTCCAAACATCTCCTTGATAATATCTCACCCGAGTTACACGCAACAATAACACAAACAAGAAGGAAAAAAGGGGTTAAGAGAGTAAGACTTTAAGTGGATGATTGAAAATATCTTCAAAGCTAAATAAAAGGATAGCGAAAGAAGGATAGAGATAAGAGCAGACTTTAGAGGACCTAAATATTTACAACTTTCATCAACTAGTGCACATACCTGTAGGAGTGTATTGGAAGCTATGGTTTAGTTACCTAAGGAAGAGAAAATGGATTACAAAATGATTCAAAGTCCAAAAATGGAAAGATAGAATCTTGAGAGGGTGAGAAAGGATATTTAGGAGATTATAATAGATAAAGACTCACCACATTGTGAAAATCCATAACATCCTACTATTAACCCGAAACTTATACCTAAGACCTAATTGTAAATGCAAGATAGGGTAAATGGGTGGAATTATCTTTAGAACATCCTAATGAAATTGGCATAGAGGAGGATAAACATAATGGGTGATCCAAATGAATCTATGTTTGTCAAATGAAGCAGAAATCAAAAGTTAAGAGCAAAACTTCTTAAAACATGGCTAGAAGGATATAAGTGAGCCATAAGGAGAAAAAGGAGAAATTGGTACTTAGAAAAAGAGTTGGAAGGTAAAATTTTACACACTATAAAAGGGTATTGAAAAATGTGTTCACTTTTCTCTGGGTCATTGTAGATGTCTCTATTCATGGTTTCATCGTGGAAATCCTCAAGAAGCTTTAAAAGGCATTTTTGACAAAAAAGGTAATTTTATTGATTCTTCGTTGAATTGATCCAATTATGAAGGATGTTTGAGAATTGATTGAGGTTCACTAATAGAATTGGTGGAAAATGCAAGATCATATGAGGATTTTAGGCTAATATTAGCTAAGAATGGAGCACGAATAGTGCTCAAGAAGATGCAAGATTTAGCTTGTAAAGGCTTGTTGTTGGAGATTGTGATGAAAAGGACATTTGGAATTGATAAAAGTGGATAGGCTATGCATCAATAAATTTCATGTGAAGTGGATGAATTTCATATATTAGGTGTCTACTAATTCTTATATGGTAGAAATGAGTCTTAACTATGTCATAAAATAATATAACCCATAGATCAAAAATTATGTGATGAAGTTGCTTGATAATTCATTTTATAATTTTATTGTTGATATGTTGATATAATAAGAAAAAGTGTGATGGAAGGATGGAAAATGTTAACATATTTGGTTGGTAGTGAAAATATTTCCTTGGGTTAAAAATCATGATTGAACAATTAGATAGGACTAGATAGATGAGGATGTGGGCTAACATGTGAAAGTGTGAGGCGAGGGGGCGCATGAGTGTTTCCCAAAGAGGATCTAAGATACCCATTGTGATTTAAGGTTAAGGATCAATATAAGGAAATGACCTCGACTTTGCCAATCATGTGGTAAAAATAAACACACTAAGACTATTTAAAATAATTCAATAATCATATTTAATACATCATTCATCTCAGTATCTCTCTTGGCTATAATTGAATTTGTTTCCTTTCTTATTGCCTTAGAAAAATTTGTTAACATTATTTTCCATTGGTTCCTTATATTATCAATATTATATTTCATCTCTCTTGACCATCTTAGTTTTTTATCACATTATATAGATTTTTGTTGTATATTAACTATGTTATTGCAAAATCATTTTATACATGTATATATACTCACCATTTTAAATTTTTCATTCATTTAAGATTAGTTGTATCTTTCCATTTTTACTCTTGCATCATTTAGATTTGCATTGATAGGATTTCATCGAGTTACAAAATTAACATCATTTTATTTGTTTATGTGTATTGTAGTATCATAATGTTAAAACATAAAATTATATTGAGACTGTGTATATTTTCATGATGTTGATTTTTTGAAGTTGATATTTTTGTATCCATCATGTTGATTATTTTGGACATTTTAGATACTCTATGTGTACCCATCATCGGGAGGAAGTATATAAATGTGTTAATTAACTTTGAGGACAACACCACTTGAAACCATTAATAATACATTCTAGTAACTTTATTTGAATCAAGTATGTCACCTAACTTATTGAGTCATGTATCTCACCTAGCCTTCACTATGGATATAAATAAATATATTCCTTAAACTTAATCTAAAAAAAAATTGCATCTTTTAAAAATAGTTTAATAAAGGTTTCTATGATCTCCCAATATGAAGGCCATTATCTCTATTTATATTAATTGGTCTCTTTTAAATTTCTATAGATTCTCTAACCTTTATTTTCTAAAAATCTTCATCTTTCAAAATTAATTTGGCTTGATCTATGAAAACGCGGTGCTTGGAAATATAGGAATGCTCATCTAATGTAAATTTTATCCATCTATTGTTGATAATGTCCCTAGAATGTCCCTTGATTCTAGTTTGGAAGCACCTTCCCATTTCACCTATATATGGTTTCCCACATGAGAAAGGGATAATGTAGACACTTTTTTCCCATTTGGATCGAAATGATATTTTGTAGAATTAAGAGTGGTACACAAAGTTTTGAGAGGTTTTAAGGTGGTTTGTATACCATACTTACTCATAATCTAATCTAGTTTCTCTAAAATTCCATTTATACAGGATGCTTATTCTAGGAGTTATATTTGTGTACATTTTATTATTTCTTATTCTCATAGTTATAGCTTTGCGAAATAATCTTTCTATTTCCCATCTTGTTCAACCATTTGATAATAGGACCTTGACAAGTTTCATGTTCAAGGTGATATAAATAATATCTTATAAGATATGGTTTCAGAGAATTCAAAACCACATTTTTACATAGGGATGGTGGTAGGAGTTTGCTTGTAGGTAAAGATCGGTATGATTTTTCTTTCTATATACATTATGCGATAAAGTTTTGCCTAGTTTATATGAGATAATGACATCAATGAAAGGTAATTTATTGTTTTCTTATTTTTCCATCATTAAATGGATCTACTTTAAACTATTATTTAAATACATGAGAAATCTTTCAAGCTCATACTTGTCATGTGACCATTTTGCATTGGTGGCATCAACAAACCTACCCCACCAATCAAGTTTCAATGGATAAGATTCTAGTGTATTTATTTAAAAATGTTCCATGAATAAGTTATCAATGATAGGAGATAATGGTGAACCGTCAAGCGTATAGGGCCGTGATCATTCCCGGTGACTTTGATGGATTGATGGCCCTCTAGTCATGCCTCGCTTAGCTAAAGGAATGACTTCGATGTATATGTATGCTTACTCACAAATTTTAAATCAGTTATATGTAATCTCTTGTTTACCATGGTCGAGAAGCGATATCTATGTAATCGAGGTCTTCAAATTAAAACAATAATGGTGAACCCATTTGTTTGTTCATAGATCTCTTCTTTAAAAGTGATTTTTAATCGCAAGCATAGCTCCACTGTTATCACCAATTTTGACTTCGCAAAATTGTTAAATTTAAAAAAAATTAATTAAAAATTGGAAAATTTTTAATTGTGTTACTTTGCGTGGTTAATTGGACTCTTTGCGATCGTCTTATTTTTGTGATCGTTTCGGTCTTCGTTTCATGATTTTCGGGCAAGAACTCTTCCCGCCAGGCTATAAAACGCGTTAAAATACATTAAAATAATTAATTAATATTTAATTAATTAATTGCTCCTTGTTTGATTAAATTAATTTTTAAAAATCACTTAAGGAGTATTTAATTAAATAAATATAAATTAAAGTTCATCCGACAAGTTTTAGTGCCGGGGAAGTAAGCTTTTGTTTCCAACGTCCGGGTTGGCTTCCCGAACCTGGATTTCCACTTTCCTGGCAATTTCCTTCAAATTTCCCGCACGTGGGTTTTCCTCTGCCAATTGCCAAATCATGGATTGGCAAACGGGCATAAAATTCCCCAATTTCCCACATGGGGAAATTGGATGGGGATTGCCAACCCATTTTGCCATTCCCGTTGGCAATTGCCCGTTACTTTTCCATTTCCCCCTGGCACTTAAGCCACTACCCGGGATGAGAGGAAGTTGAATTAATCCTCGTAACTTCCTCCATCAAACCCGGTGGAAAAATTCAAAAACTTCTTTTTCTTCAGAAGACATAATATTTTGTTAGCATTATGCTTTGGTTTTGTTTCCAACAGCTCCACGCATTGCATAAGAAGAAAACAAAAAACAACAAATCCACGCCTAGGCTGAAGGAAAAGAAAGACAAAGAGAACAGTCCAACAGCTTGGACAATACAAAGAAATGCGTAGGAAAGGAAGGGAATAAGCCAGTTTTTCAAAAAAAAAGAAGAAAAAGAAACAGTCCAAAAGAAGAGACCACGTTTTAGAGTAAATAGGCACTTCTCTCACGCAGCCCAGGGGAATAAAATACATTGTAGAAGTCTTTGAGGAAAATTTTCAATGCATGCAAAGACAGAAACAAAAAGAAGCCGCACCTGCAAAATTTCCCACGCACTGGCCAAGACAGAGAATAGTTTCTAAAAAACTCCACGCATGCATAGGAAGAAATAAAACAAAGTCCACGCCTAGCAGATTACACACAGTTCAAAAAAAAGAAGAAAAGAGAACAGTCTTCCAATCAGAACCAGTCAGCAAATAAAAAATATGCGCTTGCCACTCATCTGTTGCAGCATTTGATGGAGCGCGAACAAGCATTCGTGGTTTAAGGCAAAGTCTAGGAAGCATACGGAACAGTGTGTGATCTATACTCTGAAGAACATCATCGATTGATCCTGCGCCAATTCTGTCAATACTGTTTGCATTATTATAGGATTGCCTGTAGCTTTTAAAACGGAGGGAATCAAGAAGCTTTCAATGCCTTCCCACGCCTTCCCATGCATCCAGCAAGTTCTCACGTAGGGGAAAAAGAAGGAGAGGCGTTTGTATTAAAAACAGTCCAAAAGAAGACCAAAGAAAGCATTCATTTTCACGCGTGAAGAAAGAGGACTGCGCAGGAGAAAGAAGGGACAGTGCATGAAGGTGGAAAGGAAATAGTTTTTAAATAAAATAAAAAGGAATAGCACACAGTGTGCACGCAGGTCCACGGATACGCCATTCACGCAAAATATTAAAATCGGGAGATTTTAATTGTTATTGTCAGAGTTAGAATTCGAGCTTGGTCTCGATTTGTTTTTATTAACATACTAAAAGTTGTAATTCGAGGCAATTATTATTATCATTTTTAAAATAATAATAATAATAATAATATACGGGAACATTTTTCTTATATCGACGGGGTGTCGAGACTAAGACTGAGACCTGCCAGATTGCATTGTTTGGCGTGCCTGAGTCACCTTTTGATTAAATTCATAATGGCCGAAAGATCCAAATCTGCAGGGAGATCGAGGAAGCCAGTGGAAAGATCTAATAAATCTGCCCTGAAATATGAATTCCAAGGAATTATTCCTCCCAGCTCCATTAAGTCAGCGTATGACAACATCACCGATACAAATCTGGGTCACATCAATGTGCAACAGTTTTGCGAGCGAGTGAAAACTGAAGGCAAAACCATTTTCTCTGATAGGCTTTACCACAGTGGCCTACCTCAAGCAGCAACATTCCCTGTCTCGGTGCAGTGTCCGGAATTGGTGATTGCTTGTGCAGAGCATTACGATCCTGAGAGACGAGGAATTTATAAAGACAACCGCGAACCTTTCCTCTTAATCACACCTGAACACATTGAGGAGTTGCTCGGGATACCTGACTTTCCTGAGAATGCAGATATCACTTGCCAGTCTGCGCAAGATTTCTGGGACGAAGAACCCCTAAGATGGAGCAAAATGGTTAACAACAATTGGCTGGTAACCAAGAGACCTCGGATTGACAGGCTTCCCAAAGAACTATACTGCGTTGAGTTCGTGGAAGAGATTGGAGACATGATCACTCTCCTAAGTCAAGTTTTTGGTTTACCTTCTGCAAGGGTCTTCCACCCATGGATGTACCAGTTTATCTGTATCATCCTAGCCAAGAAGGAGTTTGTGGATTGGGCCACTATCATCAGCAACACCATTCACAAGCAATTGATAGAAGTCAAAATGACTGGATGCTTCTACATGACCTCATATCTGACCTATGTAGTAGCACGAAGAAAGCTATTTTTAGGACTTGAAACGAGAGGGGTCCTGGGATCATCAAACAACGTTTTTCACTATTACCCTCAGCTTAGCTTCAAAAATAGTTCTCACCATTTTAGAAGAGTCAACGATGCATTCACCTTCCGCGTGATCCGAACTTGAATCGAAATACCGAGGAAAGGTTTTCCAAAGAAGCCATGAGTGTCATTTCCCAATGGGGAACCTGGTTTATACAATTTTCATCCTTTTCCTATATTCGCGTGAGTGGCTTTACTGGGACCCCGTGGAAACTTCCCAAGTACGTCAGTGATAAGTGGGCGTTAATGGAGCTGGCGCGACAATTGTTCCAAGTTCACTGCTTACTTAGTGACAAGCACCGTCCAGGAATTCATTTCCCGATCCAAATCGGGGAATACCAATGCCCAAACTTATTCAGTGCACAACTAATGGAAAAGGAGTTTTCTCTCATAACCATCCATCCATATGTGAAGAGAGCCCAGTTCGATATCAATGGTTATATGCAAACGATTATGGGAGCGAAGTATCAACATAATCCTACCATGGAAGATTTTTGGGCCGCTTGCTCGGATGAACATGAGGTAAGGAGACGGAGTACTCTCTCCTAACACTTTCTCGATCAAGGCCTTCCACATCCGAGTCCTCCCGATTCATTCATAACCGATGATGAGGATGTCGCCGATCCCTCGTATGATGCCATTGCCTTCACACCGTTGCCTCGAATCGACTGGACCAAAAGAGATGAATTTTCTCTCGATGGCAAGAACCAACCAATTATCGAAAGAAGCATATCTTGGTATGATAGGGAGCTTGCCAAATTTCAATCAATTCCGGATCACGTTTGAGAATCACAAAAATTGCCTATATCAGGACACCTCCATTCGACCAAGGTTTCTTCTCGATCAACTTCGTTACCATCCAATCATACACGACATACAAGAAAAGAATGGTTGCCAAAATCCACTTCGCCGAGCAACGTGTCACGAGGAGAGAGATCCAAAGATCCAAACCCTGAAGAAGGAAAGGAGCGTGTGTCTGGATTTTCTACCTCGAGTAGAGATTCTTCCACTCACATCATTAATAGCACTCATACGCTGGTAGCAAATGATCCTCAGCCATGCTTCAAACAAACACCCACTCAAGTGCAAGTAATTCAAATATCAAATACTTTGGAGCACGTAGTTCATGAAGGGATTTCCCAAAATCTCCCGAATGATCAGGAAGTGGACATTGAGGTTGTGTCTCCTCAAATCGAGGCCATTGATAGGATTCAAGAAGGATCTCATGATGTCAGGGATAATGAGGATATTGATTCAAGCTCCAGGATTCTATATGCCGAGATAGTAAATGAAACTCCTTCTTGGGTTGATTCTGAAGTGAAGAAAAGGAAGAGAGTTGTCAAGCCAATCGACATTGATTTTGATGCCCTTTTCAAACTGTCGAATGATGCCATTCCTAAGAAGCCTAAGGTACTTTCTCGAATAATGGTGGATAATGATGGAAACAAGTTTGCAGACCTTGCCATTCCACAAGTGGATAAAGAGCGCAATGCTATGACGCCAGCCGACTATGAAGTTTCCAGACTAGGACTTGGGAGATCCACGTTAGAAAGTGACATGGCGATGGCTCGAGATTCAATTGATATCGTGCTAAAAATATTGGAGAAATACAAGTCCCAAAATTCTCGGCTCAAGGCTGAAAAGAGTCAATTGGTGGAGTATGTTCAGCATTTGATAAATCCCATATCATCCACCTTCCCAGTACCTGATGCGGTGGCTGCCCCAGATGAAGAGACTCTTAATTTGTCAAAGGAAATAAACACGTTGGGCCATGTCACTAAAACTTGGCTTTCGAGATTCTCGTTTTGGGCCAGGGAGCGATCAAGACTGCAGTTAAGCTTCATGAAGATATCAGTGTATATCTGGATCCAATTCTTTCTTTCAAAGAAACTTTTGTTTCTACTATATCAAATTTGGATGAGATATTGCCCAGTCTGCAGGAGATGACAAGTATGGAATCTTCAGTGTTGGCTATTGAAGGGATTCTCGAATTTGAACATCGAGGGACACGTTTTCTCTGGTGTCTACATCTCAAATCGAGAAAGACGCTTCTTGTGGATTCTATGATCCATTATGACAACATGTGCAATGAAGTTTTCGCTTCACTTTCCTTGATCCAGATTTCATAGCTGAGATTCCTTGCAACCTAGTAAATGAGCATAATCAAAGGTGTTCATCGGAGTAGGTGGAAGAACAATTTTCACGATTGTTCAAAGACATGTACACTCCTGCCAACAATTTCTCGTCGGTTTCCATGGAACGGTGTATCAAATTGAAGAACTTGTTTGAGAATGCTCAGTCTAAAATTGTTAATTTTAATGATATGCCAAGTAGAATTCTTGAATTGCAGGTATTTTGTGAGGCTATTCTTCGGCCAAGTGAACCTCCAGAAGAAGAAAATATGTTTGAAACTTTGGGAAGGTTTAGATCCTTTCAATTATCAAAAGCAGCAGATCCTAATTTCACCGGCGGTGTAGGAAGTTGATTTTCTTGATATCCAGCGAATTGGGAGAGTCCATTTCTCATACGTTTGAGATAGGCGGACCCCGTTTCAATGGATAAGGCACTAGTTATTATTGTATATTTTAAAAGGTGTTGTTATTTGGGAAACATTGGATATTTTAAGTAATTTCTATTTTTGGGTTGTATTTAATAAAGTTGGTTAGAAAAGTCAAAGGTCACTTAAGTGTCTTATTTAATGATCATGTAAAACCCTAACTACTTTGTAACCAACTTTTGGGTTATAAAAGGAAGTCAGGGGCTCATTTGTAAAGGTGACTTTGAGAGAGGAGAAGAAGATACTTTTGTGCAAGCTTTGTTTCAAGAAGAAACTTTGTGTTCTTTGTGAAAAACATTTTGGAGTTAATAGAATAAGAACTTTGTGTCTCATTCATTGTCTCTTGTAACATTTGGTGTTCTTATGTTCATTAGATGTTAGGTGTTTGAATCTTGCATGCAAATATTATCTTTGATCTTATTGTCAACATTAGTAATCAGTTGTTCTAGTTCACAGTGATCAAGCTCTGACTATCTACTTGCTCATGTGTGTTCCCTTTTGCATGTTCTTGTTTGGCTAACTCAAACTCTGTTTTATTTGTGTTGGTTATTCATCTTTCCTCTTCATGCAATATTAGGCTCTGTTTTTACCTAACTCTTGCATGTTCTTTCAGTCCATTCCATTCCACTCCTTTCCTTCTTTCTATTCCATTTCCTTCATTCACTTTTCTTCCATTGATGTTCCAAAACACCCCCCACATACAATTTTGAATGTACAGATGTAAATACAGTTTTGGTTTTCAATAAAGGCAACCTCACCTTCATTGAGGAGGGACTTCATTCCCACACTGTTGCATGTCATTTGCATGCGTGCAAATCCATATGCTAACACCACCCAATTTTTTGTTTGTGGGTTTTGATGTTTATAATTATATTCATGGTATCGTTAAGTGGTATATTTTTGTACAATGATACCAAATCAAAACTAACAAGGATTATGTTATTATTTACCCTTATATTATGTTAGGGTTAGTCCTAACATGGGTGCTTAAGTCTTAGTGCTCCACTTTAGAATATTATATAATTATTGATTTTGAGAAAATAATAAGTGGAGAAGAATAATGTAATTGATTGCTACATGAGTAAAGATCACATTAGAATAATTTTTTTGTAGACACTGTGAGAGATTTAGGAAGATATTATAGAGATTAGGATGATGAAGATATCCTAGTTTGTAGGAGATGATTCCAATATAAATGTAGCCATTTTGTTATTGAATATCAAGTTAAATTTTGAACACTTGAGTGTATTCTCTCTCCAAATAAAGGGGACAAACCCAAAATTTAATGTTAGATTAGGTTTCGAAAGAGGCCTCTTTGAGATTCGCCCACTCATTTTTGTTTTCCAAGTTAGGATATGGAACCGTGAAAGTAGAGTAGACCTTGTGTAACCACATTTTCCCTTGTCTATGTGCCATCCACTTGTCGCTTTTGTCAAAACATGAAAATAATGGATACACACAAAGAACCTCATAAAAACCCCATTTTTGGTTTATTCACCCTTTATATCTTATCCTGATACATGCTCTCGACCTCTGTAAAGGCACAATCTACACTTAGTTCTCGAAGGTCCCATCTCGACTCAGTAGACTACTCGAGATCCCTTGATGTATGTCAAAAACCTGACTTTAAATCGAAACAAACATTCTTAGGCATAAACTTAGGTCTTTCTCTATTGCACATTGCAAATATTTCATAATTATCTCGGCATCAATGCAACAGAGAGGATACAAATCATTCCCAATGGTGGTACACTAACTCTCAAGGATCTTCATAATAATACAAATCCTTAAAACTAATGTTTAATAATGCCCTAGATTGGTGAGTAATTTAAAAAAAAAAACATTGGCAAATATGTATTGTAGAAAAAGAAGTTTTTCATTGATTATAACAATGGTCTCAATAGACTAATTGGTAAGAATTTTTATGAGAATGCAAAGTTTGAGGGTAGATGTATGAGTCAAAACCCTTACACACCCATCACCATATTGTTTCAATTAAACTATTTTGTAAAGATGTATTTTATGAAAAAGGGGTAGGACTATACTTTCAAAAAATCGGAAATTATTGTAAAGGAGATAAATATTTTTAAGTGGTTATTACCAAATTGTATTTTGATGTATTATCGGTGGAAACCGACATTCGAGAACAATTTACATTGAGGGGGAAAATTCACATCGGTGAACCTTCGCCATTTGTAGCAACTCGAAGACATAAACAACAAATGACTAAGGTCAACCATCATGATGAAACTCCAAAATAAATTTCCTCTCCCCATGTTCACACGAAGGGGGGAATGTTAGGATTAGTCCTCACATGAGTGCTTAATTCTAAGTTCTCCACTTTAGAATATTATATAATTAGCGAGTTTGAGAAATTAATAAGTGGAGAAGAATAATGTAAGTGATTTATACATGAGTAAAAATCATATTAGAATAGGTTTTTATAAATATTGTGAGAGATTTAGGGAGACAATGTAGAGATTACAATGAGGAAGATCTCCTAGTTTGTAGGAGATAGTTTCACTATAAATGTAACCATTGTGCTATTGATATATTAAGTTAAATTTTGAACACTTGAGATTATTATATCTCAAGATGAAGTGAAAACCCCGATAAATCCTTTACCTTACAAATAAATTATTCTAATTTTTTTAATAAAATAAGAAGTATTGGCAAGAAAATGTTTCAATTTTCCTACAAAATAATTTGCAAGTGAGTAAGTGGGAGAGTTCCTTGTATTTATAGTAGATTTCAACAAAAGGCCATCCTTATGTATCTTGGGTGCACCATAGATCCTTGGGATGATGGTAGAATTTGGGATTAACCATTTTTTATCTACATCACTTATGGATGAGTTCTTGATGGATTTGGTAACAATATTGACCACTTAATTCGGAGAGGATTGAACTATTGCAACATATGACTCCCAATATAATATGATCCTTATACCAATGACGGTGATGTCAGAATGGAAGTTACCCTCCTACTAACATCATATGAAGTGGCCTTGATACTAACATAATATTTCGTTGATTTCATGATGAATATGTTTTATTTTTGCCCTTTCCCTATTATTTTATGTGGATACATAATACAAAAATAAAATCATTCAATTATGTCCTCATACATTCATTACTACCCCAAATAAACTATTCCTCTTCAATTCATTTTGAAATTTCATCCATGACTCTAAAATCCTCATTCAATCAAAATATTTATCCAACATTATTTGGTATGTTTGGTCTGCATGGGACATATCTTAATTGGGGTGGCACCAAAAATGTAAGTGGCTCTCCGATAACATAATGAATGATTAATTTTACGATGGTTATATTTTCTTGTTTAGCCTTCTACTTTCCTCCTATATGACTACATAATTATTTAAAAACATATTTCATTTCCTCTAAATATATGCCTTACTTCCCTAAGTCAGATATGCCTCTTCAATGCATCTTGGAATTTGTTCTATGACATTGAATACCTATTTCTTTAAAAAAAATCATACCAAATCATTTGGTAGGATTTATTTGTGAAAAAATATAAACCCCAATATATCGTGATTTGTATGCCAATTGGATTGATTCCACAATGAGGTAGCCAAACTCATACTACCATAGTGGTTGTTTTGTTGTGGGATGAGTATGTTTTCTTGCTTGAAATTCTCATCTCCTCCATCATGGCTACATAATCCCCCTAAATTATCCATTCCTTTACCCTTAAGTACATGTCTTATAGCTACCCCAAGATGGATATGTCTCTTCAATATATACTTACATTACTTAAATATGAATCATATATTTTCATTCATTCAAAAATTAATTCCACATTTTTTTCTAGGATTGGTCCCTAGAAATATATCAAACCCAATATAAATATGATCCTTATGCAAATGAGCGTGACACCACATAGGAAATGGCCCTCCTACTAACATGATGGTTTATTTTTCCTATGATAAATATTTTTATTTCTTATATTTCCCCTCCCTTCTTTGTGGCTACATAATCCCAAAAACATCATTCGATTTCATCTACATATGTATACCTTCTCCAAGTCGGATATGCCTCTTTAGGGATTATTGGAATTAATTCTACAACTCTAAAAATTCTTATTCATTTAAAAAATTAATAAAATATATTGGTTAGTAGGATTAATCCGTGACAACATATAAACTATTAAAATAAAACATTATCCTTATTCTAAGAGAGTTGACACCATAATTATGTATGCGACCCTCCTTACAAGCACACTAGTGTGTTAGTGGTGAGATTTAAGTATGTCTCTTTTCTAAACCTTTTTCTCTCCTCCTTTGTAGCTACATAATATTAACAAAATATGTTCAATTTTCTCTCGAGTACATTTCTTACAATCTCAAGTCTTATATGCCTCTTCATTGCATACATAAATTTCTTCTATGACTCTAAATTATACATTCATTCAAAAAAATAATCCCATGTTGGTTAGTAAGATTGATCTCAGTGAAAACATATAAACCCTTATATTCCATGATATTTAAAGAAATCAGAGTGACACTATAATATATGTGGCCCTCCTACTATAAGATAATTAATTTATGAGGAATTACAATTTTTTGTTTAAGATTGAATATTTTTTCATAATAATATATTGAACTTTAGAGTTTTTAAATTATTGGTAAAGGAGGGATATTTCACATGCCCAAATCTTTATAAAAATTCAAATATAAGATATGAAATTAATCTTCAAAGGTAAAAACCAAAAACTAGTATGATACACCAACCAAATATTAGATACTTGATTGTTAATCAATAGTAAACAATTAGCTAGAGATTAGCAAGTAATCATGGAGCCAAAATGTGGTCACCCGCTCAACCATCAATAAAACTCCATTTTGGGATCAAGGAGTAATTTTAAGAGGTTTTAAAACCTCTTTAAATTACCTTTATTATTATTAGTATTCACAACTGTCTAGGCCTGTATTTCACCCATAACCTCATGGTTTAGGGCACACGGGAAATAAAATTCAATCATTTCAATGGGTAAAAACTAATTTTTGGTGGGGAAAAATTTGACCAAGTTCCTACTACATAAATTGGGTTATCTTAGGAGCCACTTCCATATAGATACCATCCAATAGTACCACTAAATCATCCTTCGATTACATGCTAAATCAAAATCTTTTGTTCATATGTTGGGAGTTCTAAGACCGTTTCTAAGGAAGAAAAGGTATCAAATGAATTGTCAATAGTTACTTTGATAGTAATATGATGGGGAAGAACATATTTCCAAAAATAGGTTGTACCTTCCACCTTACATTTAAAACTTCATAAATCCAAAGCCATGTAACCTATTTTAAAGCATTAATTGAACCTAAAAGATAAACCCTCATAATCAATATACTATGACCAAGAATGTTAAAAAAATAGATCAATATTAGTAGGAATATATTTAGAGATATCATTATCCATAAGGATGCAAGATAAATTAGTGTGGTTAAAAGAGAAGTAGAAAATTCAGTCATAATAACCCACCTAGAGTATTGACAATGGATTCAAAACATGATTCAATCCAAGATTAAAGTAGGAGATTTTGAAATCTCACCTAGATATGCTTGACATTAAAGGATTCATCAAGGGTTTAATATACATATACCACGCTTTAATAAAGATAAAATGTTGACATAATCCCAAAGATGATTGCATAGTACAAAGTCATTATTCATAATAAGATCAAAATCCATAATAAAAACCTCTATCATAAGGAAAAATATCTAGGTTACCTTAAATAAGGATTTTCCAAGATTTTGAAATCCACACATGAAGAAGCGGGTAGACTAGGCTAAAACTGGATGAACTAGAAAATCGCCCATCTAGTTGTAAGTTATATTTCATTTTTAATCACCTCTTACCCAAAGTTTAGAAAGGAGTGGAATTAGAATAGACCCAAGGCCTTAACACAATCTTGATGGGTGTCACCACTCAGGAAAAGAATTCTTCAAAAGTACCCACTAACTCAAAGATTAACGCATACCTCCATATGTAAGGATTTCTTCATTGGATCTTCAAAAACACCACATGCCTTACTTGAAAACCTACAAGGAAGGGCTAGACAAGAATGTCTCCATAAACAAATCCATTTGTTCCCAACACTATAGATATTTTACAAATAGGGAAGAGAATCCATTTATTGAGTGGGTCCAATACTTGAGAGGGGTATTGGGGCTATAAGGTCCAAATATGGCACAATTTTACTATGAAAAGTAGATTAAAAAACCATTATTTGTAAATCCTTCAATATCCACTAGTTGTACACTTATAATGTATATTAATTCAAAGGTAACCATTAATTTACACATACAATCTTAAATAGTTGTCACATCTTTCCATGTCAAAAGTCATTCATCAACATACAATATATATTATATATTAGTAATAACTTACCACACATTAAAAATCACATTGTTTTCAACAAAAATTATATCCTTCCCTTCATAATTGATAGTCAGTATCCCATAAAATTTATCTTAAAATAATGTATTCACATAGGCATGGTAGTTGTCATAGTGAGAGTACAATATGTGCAAGTATACATGCACTTTGACATAGATACACAATTTGGACAAAATTTTAAAAGTGATTTGATATTCAATATTTGACTTGATATATTGTCAAAATATATTATGTCATTCTAAAAATAAACCCAACTAAAATCCATTGAAAAATCCTTCACCTTCATTAATTTTCCTTGTCCAAGTACCTACAAAGCAATACAAATAAGGTAAGGCTCACCACATTGCAATTTTTTGAAAAACATAAAACTAAATGGTGTATATGAATCCATATAAGACTAAATAAACAAATGAGATGTAATTACATGGATCAAAGTGGAATTTGAATTATAATTTCCCTATATAAATGATGCATATTGACCATTTCTAGTTTACATAATGAGTTTAAATAATTTCATTTTGTCCCCTAATCAGTTCTATACAAAGTTTTTGTTTCCATTGGATTCAAAGAAATAAAACTAAAAATTTATATTTCATAAAAGCATTTATACTTTATTCCTTCCATATTCCTTCAAACATGACTACTATATTGTACTTCCAATTTTGTTTCAAAAGTGTTGTGATGTCATGTTTGTTTTATATATATATATATATATATATGTGTATATATATATATATATATATATACATACATACATTACTAACAATAAATATGTATGTGTGTGTGTGTGTGTGTGTGTGTGTGTGTGTGTGTGTGTGTATTCAAATGAATTGTAATGTTACTATTATGTTATGTATATAAAAATGTAATTATAATGTAGCTCATGTTGGTTCCCAATTTTACAACCCACGGATATGGAAACACTTCACAAATAAATGGATTAAAGAGTGATAGAAGGATGATGTGCCATTTGTAGTTGGGAATAGATCTAACACTCTTTCATCACCAGGTCCTGGAAATGACCGAGAGACACATACAAAGGAAGTGGCTAGCTTATGCTACTTTTGGATTTTCCCGAAGCCGTGAGAGGATCCAAATGGTATCATGAATGAAGGAAGAATAATATGAGTTGATATCCTACATATATTGACAAGTCAATTTGAGAAAAGTGTAGCCATAGATGTAATGTTCACTCACATATTTTTCACACAAACATTACACACACTTAATACATCAGACACAAGCTACTAAAGATAGACAAAATATGATCCCAAGCATAATTAAAAGGATGTTAACAACTTTGGATGGAATGGTGCTTGGTGATACTAAACTTCACAAATCATAGAAAACACACTTGCAATATGTGGGATAGGTGTAATTTGCAGGAAAACACATGTAAAATAAGTTGATTTAATGTGATTTACAGAGGTAGAATGGTACAATACTTATTTAAAAAAGGGGAAGGTGGATCTAAATGGGGAGAAATAATGGTGTTTACCGGTAAACTCGTGACACTCATAATTGTAAAAAGATAGATATTAAGATGATATAAATGTTAATGGAGAATTTGTATTCATTGATACCAAGTTCCTGCAAATACTACCACATAATCTTTAGAATCTCAACCACAAACACCTGTAAATGAGATTTACATGAAAAATTTATTTCTTTAATCAAACAACACCCAAGATACACTCATGAGTTATAATAAATTATCCCCAAATAATACTGCAAGAAGGATTTTAAAACTAAGAAAATACTGCAAAGTAACACTACAATACAAAATTCATTTAGTAGAACTCAGGTCTATTGCAAGAAACACCATGAAGAATTTCGTTGCATTTAATTGATTTAATAAACATAAGATCACATCAAAACTTACATTCCTTAACTATACTCTCATACATCTCAAATAATACACGGCTTGAACATGGCATACAACTTTGTATATTTTATTTTTAACAAGGGAGACATGCACAAGATGCTCTCAATTCTTTTTAATGACTGTACAATGTAATCACCTTAACCTAAACCCAAAAATTATAACTTCTAGAATGAAGACCAGAATTCATTCTTATAAAAATTTTCCCTAAGTGAATATACCCAAATGGCCTTCTAGAAACAACAAAAACCTAGAAAATGTGGGACTTTGGTCCATGATGAGCCAAAATAAATGGAGAGGTAGTTCCAATTAAAAAGGTTCAATCTTGATGTTCCGAGAATGGATCGGTTCTCGAATGAAAATTGAATCCATGGAGGAAGGAGAAAATAATTTCTTGCCAACAAATTGTTTTTTCTTGTACTACCCTGTCATCATTCCATGTGTGCTCATAGGAAAAGTCCGTTATTCTATGCAATCATTCTCTATGTACACTCCAAAAGAGTTTGTTGTACATGTGATCATTTGACTTGATTTCTCCTTTTTAATGAATAATGAATTAGGAAAGAATAATGAATGAGGGGGAATAAGAAAGAAGAAGGAAATTAAGGAGAGTCAAGGTTGATTTGCTCACTCCTCCTTTGTTCCTCCAACTACTACCTATATGCATACAACCTTTTAAACATTTCCAAAATGGGATCTTCATAAGGCCCAATATGATAAAGAAATAATATCTCTTATTTACACAAAATTCTATCAAACTCAACCGAAATAAACCTTTTCTTCTGTGTTCTTTTGGCTAATTTATTTATATGTCCTTCTAAATGAATAAACCTTTGAATAGATGAATAATAAAAATCTTTTGAAGACCCCAACTCACCCCCAATATGTTTCTGAAGGATTTCAATCAACTTATTCACATTTGTAGCTCTTGGGGTGTGAGTATCCTAGATAGGAAGCATCTTCTCAATCTTAGAATCGATATCATCAATATAATTCCTGCTTTATCAGTCATGTCTTGTAGTTTTCTTATGTAACCTCCCAAGGTGTCCATTCTTAATTTAATGGATCTCCCATACTCATATTATAATTCCTTCCTTTTCCACTAGCTCATTATTCAAGGCGTTGATGGCTTTGAGATTTGGTAACATTCCATACCAATACCGCACGTCATCATTATACTTTTCAATTTGTGCCTTCACAACTTCAAATTGCTTTGAAACTTTTTTATAACATTAAAATATATTCTTAAGGACATTGTTACCTTTTTTTTGATCAATTCCTATTCTCACTTCTTTGTAACATCTCCCCGCATTCAAGCTATCAACATTCATCAATGCATCATGGGTGATGATAGAAGTAGTAACTTCTTGATTCTCAATAGGAGGGTGTAACCACCTTTGTACATAAGTTGGCAAGATGCCAAATTTTTCTTTCAGCTGCTTCTTTATTTCTTTATCTTTCTCTATTTTCTATAAGAGGCCTCCCATTATAACTGTGACCTCATGCTACAAACCCTCAGTGGTCATTTTCCCAATGGGAATTATGTAATTTGATAATAGGAGGGAGTAGCATCGTCCCTCAAAATGTCACCTTTTGGAGTAGAAATTTCCACAAAGCTATCTCTTTTCGGCCCCACCATATTTCTTGACATAAGTCTAGCATTTTTGGGTTCCCTAGGTGGTCTCATAGAGATGAAAATTTTAATGTCCACTTCCTCAAACTTTACCTTCACATTCTTCTTCCTTGGGAGTGCTTCTCCCAACCATCCTTCGCTAGGGTATTTCCCTCTCCTTTTTTTTATTGTTGCTATTGTGAAGTATTTGAGTAACCCAAATTTCTCTTAAAAAAGAGGGTGATACTAGAATCAAAAACCTTTTCCTGTGGGGTTTTCACGTTCTCTTTTTCTTGCACAAGAGTGATTCAAAATCTAGATCAAAATTTTTAATATATATTTTTTTACCTTCGACCTTCGGACCCATATAGGCTTATTAAAATTACCATAAAATTTTACTCCATTTTAAGTAAAACAATCCAAAATAATGCAATAATATAAATGACACTTTGCACACGATTGATTACGAAGTTCGGCAATAGCCTACATGTCCGGTTCTTATCAAATCGTTCCACTAGTCAAAATTTGTAAGTACAATGTTATATCTTACAATAAAACCTAATGGAACTTTACTTTCCTATAAAGTGCTCCAGCCTTTCGAAGAACACCGATGATCAATCGGTCCATCCTCCACCTTCCTGGTGCACAATCTCCTTTGGAACTCGATCGGCTTTCCAGAGGTTCGCAAGTCACCCTATGGCTCTCTGGTGAACATATTCAGGCTTCGCAAATAAAAGTGTGGCGTTATGGGCCAATTGGTGAGTTTCAAATAACTCTCAATTTTATAATTTGCCTATTAAAATAATAGGACTTAGCTTCCACAATATTTCCTATAAAATATTAAATAGGACTTACTCTCCAAAAATTGCCTATAATTAATTATAAGGCCTTACAAAATAGTTTGGAAGCTTATAGCTTTTGTTCCGTGTAAAGTGTATGTGTATGAGGGGCCTTTTATAGCCTTTGAGCACCCGAAATATAAGGATAAATCATTTATCCTTTTGTTTTATAATCCCATATAGGGATAAACAAATTTTAGCCTTAATAAGGCTTTGAGCGGGTTAATAGGGATTAATTCTCTTTTTAAGCTTTTAAATAAGCTTAAGCCATATTTGAAAAAATCAACCCCATAATAATATCCACTCTTCACGTGGATGGAGCAGCTTTATGTGGGGAAAATCCCACATTATATGCAAGCCTTTTTAATAGGCTTTATCCACCAAAATTTGTTTTCACGTGGACTTTCTAATATATATATGATATATATATTTTTATAAGATTCTAAAATATTTTTAAGTGGGTAAAACATTAACCCACTTTTCATTCCATGTGCCCAATTCAAATCTGCCAAGTGTCTAGAAACAACATATCCACGTGTCCATAAACAACAGTGCCACATGTCACTCCACATTAATGCCACATCATCTCTTTTGTCGGGTTTGACCAGAACTTTGACTACTCATATCTTTCACATACGGACTCGGATTTGGTCCGTTAAAAATGCATCGGAAAGGTCTTGGAAATATCTATGCAATGGTGCTAACTCCAAATGATTTCAATACCATCAATTTTACCATTGACCAACGTTGACCAAATGTTGACCATACTTTGACCCAAACTTTGACCAGTCATATCTTTCACATACGGACTCGGATTTGGTTCTGTTCAAAATGCATCGAAAGTTGATGGTAAGCTCTACACAATGGTGATGACTTCAGATTATTTCAAAATCATTCATTTTTCCATTGACCAATCTTTGACCAGACACCATTTGCATATGTGGACTCTGTTTTTGACATTCAAATAGTTGACGGAAATCTCTCAGAGTCATCTTATGCACTATGTTGATCCTAAGAGATTTAGGGAAAATATTTTCTACATATTTACCTCTGGATTAAATATTTAGGTGTGAGATATTTATATCAGTTGGTCTTACCATTAAAACATCAACCCCTATCTCTTTCGATGGAGCTAACTCTTTAGTTAGATATTCTTGTTTCTCAAATTAATATTGAGCCTTCATCTCTTCCATCCTTTCTATAACTTCATGAGTTGTAATTAATCTTTCTATGTCCTCCAAGGATGATTTAAGAGGCTCCATCGATGTAAGTTTTTCAACGTCGGTGGTTGGATTTCCCTTTATCTCAAGTTGTTTCTCTTCTAACGTTATATCTACCTCTATGATAGGTTATTGAGATAGTTTTGGGAACTACCCCTATTCTTCGTTGATACAAATTGAGTGGGTGTGACATGGAAATATTGTAGGACAATGTCAACACCAACATCTTGACCTAAACCATGTAACAAGTCAATAAAAACTTGTTCTTGAGAAGGCTCCTGGACCTCACATTCCACAACATAAATTGGTTCAACTTGATTTTATTGAATGATAGTTGTGGTAGGGACCTTTGGCATTGAAAAGTTAGAGTGGTATCAAACACTTTGGGCTCCTCTGTTACTTTGGAAAGCATCTCGTGGCCTGTGTGTAGCTCTAAACATGGTTGTACTTTCAAATGCTTCTATTGTAGGTGTCACCAAATTTTATTTTTATCCCCTTACAAAGTGCTTGAGTTTTGGCTCATCCTCCTATTCCTCATGTACAACACCAAATCTAGGACCCAACCCTAATTTCTCTAGAAGTATTTCTCCCTTCATCCTCTTCTTACTTGACAATTATGTAGGAATAGAAGAGGCAACACCTACCTATACTTCTTCATGAGAAACACAAAATTTAGGTATTGAGGTGTTAGGAGGCATAGATTAAAGTGAAGTGGCCAAAGTGATAGGTGCACATTTCATTGTTCTTATCAACATCTCCTTTTCCTTTTGTGTTAAATGAGACACATGAGTGTCTGTATTACTTCTAGTTGTACTCAATTCTTCCACTGCTCCGATGTTGGTCCCTTGGGAAAAATTTGAGGCGACTTTCCCTTTAGTGGGTCCAAACTAGATTCTCTCTTCACCAAATGTGGAATAACATCCTTAACTACCCTAGAAGTCATGTATTATTGTAATAATGCAACATTTCTAAGAGATAAATCAACACCTTTGTGGATGATCCAAAAGAGATTTCTTCTTAAATGACATTAGTTTTCCTCTCATGTAGATGGGTTGGCTCCTATTTTCTCCAATCAAAGGGTGACACTGGATGAGCTACTATATTTTATTTAATAAAATAATTTCTTACCAACTTCTTATCATCTTCCAAACCCTCAAGGATAATTATAATTTTATAATCAATAATTTGAGAAAGATTCATTTGGGAAAAATCCCTAAGTCTCACCTCCTCCTCATCCATACATTTCATCCAACAGAGTCTTCATAGTGAGGCTCATGTTCATAAGAGTTTCTAAGGACTGATTGCACTATCCACTTGATGTCATAGTTTTGTCTTGGCTTGGAATTTCTACATGATAACTCTATTCATCTCAGCATCTAAGAGTATATCCTTGACCAATGTAGGGCATGTGTATCTCCCAATAGTGATTGGGAACTTAATATTAGTTTTATACTTCCATATTATAAGCTTTTGAGCTACAACAAGTTGTTTGGATAACTCAAGCAATGCCCATTTATCATATGAGTACCAAGGCAACATATAAGGAGTTTCTTGGAAGCCACTGTAATGTCCCCCTTTTAGGAAATTATTTGCATGGAAGGATTTGAAGGCCCTCGACCCAATGGGTTTGAGGATTGGGCTCGTATTTCAACTTAAGATATTCATGATCTCTTTTGTAAACCTTTGAGGGCCCTCTTAGTTTAGAAAAGTGCACCTAGGATAGGAATTTCTTAATATTAAATTAAGAAATTAAATAAAGTGCACAAGTAGTTTATTAAATAATTTTTAATTAGAGGGAAAACATTAAATGTTTAAACATTGGTATTTGCACCTCTTATTCTATAAGAAGGGGTCGTATTTCCTTACATAGGCATGTTATGATGATATTTATTTGATGTTCCATGCTTGGAGTTGGGATGTATTCCCATTAATGCTTTCTCTCTCTCTTGCATGGGAAGTTAGTAAGTTGGTTTTGATCAATTTCAGATTTGCCATTATTGCTGGAGTTATTTCAGTTTTGGCGCCAAGTTTAGAGTGTGAAAATCATTTGATATTGCTCCTTTAAATTATTCTATTATTATTGCAAATATTCTTACCATAGCGACTTGGGTTGGTGATGATTTGATTATGTTTTGATGCCATAAATGATAGATCTGCAATCTGCCATGTGTTATTGATTATTTCAGAGCAAGGGGCTAATATTTTGGTGTATTTGGGGGCTAGGAAAGAGCTGGAATTATTTTATATAATTTTATCTAACCCTAGCGACTTGAAGTCATTTTTCTAGGAATATTTTGGCTAGGTTTAAATACTCAAAAAATTCAGATTGATAGCTCTTTGGAAATCCCTTAATTTATAGAACAATCTACAATTTATTTGGTGACGAAATATTCAGTTTTGAGTGAGATATCAATTTTAGAAGATTTCAGTTGTCTGTAAGCTTTCGGGTTGCTATAATTTAATATATATTTTAGATCTGTTGTTTAGGGGTTAGTTTAATAGTGGATTTTATTGTAGAAATAAGGAGAAATAAGGAGAAGATGTTTTCATAATTTTTGGAGTGGCTTTGATGCCCTAAATGTGCTGGGAGACCTACTTTTTAGGTCAAAATTAGGGTTTCGGGTTGGCTGTGTGAAATCTGATTTTTGCATATATTGTTCTTCATATTTTTGTGGTCCATTATCCAAAATTTCAGCTCATTTGGACTTCTCTAGCAAAGATATGAATTTTTAAAAATTGCGAGTTGGGGTTTGAAAATTAATTATTTACAAAACAGTGTGATCGATTTGTATGAATTCCTAACTTGTCATAGAAGGGGACATTACAAAGTGGTATCTTAGCTTCCTTTCTCTATTCGTGTGGGTCATTTGTGAATGCAGGATTTGTATTTTCATATTTGTATACAGAGATAAGAGGCTGAGTGGAACCATGGAGTTAATGAGTGAAGGTGGTTTGAAAGAAAGGATCATCAGGGTTGGGAAGAAGCTTAAGCATCTACATCATTCCGAGGATGCCTTGCTTAAGGACTTGGAGGAAATAACAAATTGTTTGGCCATGGTCGAGCAATCAGATAAGTACATGATTCATTCATTGATGTTTCAGTTGATTAAGCCTAAGATCTTTTGGCATGAAGATGTGAGAGTGAAAATTATGGTTGTTACTTGCATTGCTGAAGTCACAAGGGTCACAACCCCTAATCTTCCCTACAGTGATGATATCATGAGAGACATTTTCAAACACATGGTCAGAATTTTTCAAGGCCTTTGGAATGTCACAAGCCCTTATTACAGTAAGAGGGTAAAAATTCTGGAAACTATGGCAAAGGTAAGATCTTGTGTATTGATGTTAGATCTTGGTTGTAATGATCTCATCCTTCATATGTTCGAGGTATTCTTTGGGGTCATACATGATAATCGTTTAGAAAAGGTAATGGTTGCAATACAAATTATCATGTCTACGGTGATAGATGAATATGATAATGTTCCTCAACATTTGTTGAATGTGCTTAAGGAAGAATTGAGATAGGAGGCATCATGCATTTCTCACACCTTGGTAAAAGGTGTCATGAACCAAATCAAGATGAAGACATATAAGGTAGCCAAGTCTTCAGAAAAGGATACGGGAATGGATTCGCAAGGTATGAGTTCTTTGATGCATAATAATGAGATTTTTGTATCTAATACTTTCACCAAATGTGAAGGCACAGAAAAATCGAGATGCTAAGGTAATGGAGTATTCAGAATGTGATTTGGCTAATAAGAAAGATTAAGTGGTTGATGAATATGGGAAGCTTGGTAGTGCTTTGAAGGAAAAGCAATACTCAGCCATTCACTTTGGGGAGCTCAAGGCACAAGAGGTAATCATTGAGGAATATGAGGGTACTACATGGCACAAAGGTATGATGGGTAGCCCCAAGCCTTTCGTTTCAGTTATGTTGCTTCCTTACATAAGGAAAAACCATGAGCTCAATAAATGGTATGATTTTCCTTGCATTTTTGATTTTCTCTTTTCTTATGTGAATGATGGAGTTGAAATAAGGGGGTATCATCATGCACATATTACCCCATGGTATGAAGAAGTAAGCCACCACTTCAAACTATTTGTTTTGATTCTTCCACGTGGTTACGGGGTGATCAAGTTGAATGTTCTATTGTTTTTATGTCATGGGGAGAAAATGGTTTCTAATTCTAAGATTGTTTTTGATGATCCTAGTCACATGTCAAGTGAGAATGAGTGTGATAAGCGAGGAAGATGGGAAGAACCCTTATTTCATTTTTAAAGGCTCCCAAATTCCATGCATCAAGGGAAGAGAGTGCTCAAGAAATTCTGAGTGTTGAAAAGAGTGGGGATAGCCTAAGGTATGGTTTATTTTCCCACTTCATGATGGATCTTAGCATGTGGGATCATGGGCAGCTTGCTAAAGGAAGCAATTTGTTTGATTGGGTAAGTCTTCCCAACAAAGATTTTTGTTTTGGCATGATCATCAAAGGTTTTGTGTTAACTTGAGAAAAGAAATGAAGGATACCTCATGGGATCTTGTGAGTATGTGTGGAAGGGAGAAGGAATCGAAGGCCTCTCATGAAGGGAAATGTTGGAATGGAAATTTTGTTGCTATGGACAAGGAAGCAGCCCCTAAAGGTAATAATTTTCAGTCAATCATTCTTGCATGTGGTTCCATTGCTAACATTCCAAGCACAAATTTGGAATGCATACTTGACCTTAAGTTGAGCAATTGGGGGGAAATAGGTGCAATTGTTTACTTGCAGCCCATAGCTCACAATTGGAGGAGTCAAATTACTATTTTAGGGGCCCTAAGACAAGTCAGTGCTGCTATGTTACCACTTGAGTTTGTTGCCCTACATGTTGCAATTAATGATGGGAAAATGGATGTACACATTGTCTTGCTATCCTTGCATGGTTGGGTAATAGTCTTGGGATGTAAAAATTGTTGTCATAAGATTTCATTGCTTGTCATCTCCTTGATTCCTCTTACAGTTCAGATTTTTGATGTGCACATGATGATGTGGTTATGGGTGTTTGTTTGCAATTCATGCATGATTGATTGGGAAGGGCCAAGTCTGATTTTTGATGATAAATGGCATGACTACAGCAGAGTATGGGACTGCATAGCAGTTTGTGGGGGCAGCCCATGCATGGAAGAAAGTTGGGCACTATCCAAGCCATGGAGATACCAAGAAGAAGCAAGAAGAGTGTTCTTCAACGCTCGTTTTCTAACAAGTTTGTTCCATGCTTAGGTTTAAAGAGAAGATGGCAGTGAAGACATTCCACAATTTCAAGAGGAAGAAAAACCACAAGTTGTTGCAAGTGCTCTTTCACTTGATTGGTACGGGATCAAGACTTTGGGAACACCCCAACATTGTATTTGGATGCATGAGCTTGATATTGCTTGAGGGAAAGCAATCTTGGGAAGGGAGGACTGTAATGTCCCCCTTTCAGGACATTATCTGCATGGAAGGATTCGAAGGCCCTTGACCCAATGGGTTTGAGGATTGGGCTCGTATTTCAACTTAAGATATTCATTATCTCTTTTGTAACCCTTTGAGGGCCCTCTTAGTTTAGAAAAGTGCACCTAGGATAGGAATTTCTTAATATTAAATTAAGAAATTAAATAAAGTGCACAAGTAGTAGTTTATTAAATACTTTTTAATTAGAGGGAAAACATTAAATGTTTAAACATTGGTATTTGCACCTCTTATTCTATAAGAAGGGGTCACATTTCCTTAGATAGGCATGTTATGATGATATTTATTTTATGCTCCATGCTTGGAGTTGGGATGCATGCCCATTGATGCTCTCTCTCTCTCTCTCTCTCTCTCTCTCTCTCTCTCTCTTGCGTGGGAAGTTAGTGAGCTGGTTTTGATCAATTTCAGATTTGTCATTGTTGCTTGAGCTATTTCAGTTTTGGCACCAAGTTTAGAGTGTGAAAATCATTTGATATTGCTCCTTTAAATTATTCTATTATTGTTGCAAATATTCTTACCATAGTGACTTGGGTTGGTGATGATTTGATTATGTTTTGATGCCATGAATGATAGATCTACAATCTACCATGTGTTATTGATTAATTCAGAGCAAGGGGCTAATATTTTGATGTATTTGGAGGCTAGGAAAGAGCTGGAATTATTTTATATAATTTTATTCAACCCTAGTGACTTGAAATCAGTTTTCTAGGACTATTTTGGCTAGGTTTTAATGCTCAAAAAATTAGATTGATAGCTCTTTGGAAGGCCCTTAATTTATAGAACAATCTGCAATTTATTTGGTGAAGAAATATTGAGTTTTGAGTGAGATATCAATTTTAGAAGATTTTAGTTGTCTGTAAGCTTTCAGGTTGCTATAATTTAATATTTATTTTAGATCTATTGTTTGGGGGTCAGTTTAATAGTGGATTTTATTGTAGAAACAAGGAGAAATAAGGAGAAGATGTTTTCATAATTTTTGGAGTGGCTTTGATGCCCTAAATTTGTTTGGGCGAACTACTTTTAGGTAAAAATTAGGGTTTCAAGTTAGTTGTGCAAAATTTGATTTTTGCATATTGTTCTTCATATTTTTGGTCCACTATCCAAAATTTCAGCTCATTTAGACTTCTCTAGCCAAATATATGAATTTTTAAAAATTGCAGTAGTTGGGATTTGAAAATTAATTATTTACAAACAGTGTGTGTGATCGATTTGTATGAATTCCTAATTTGTCCTAGAAGGAGACATTACATCCACTCACCCTAAGGTATGTGAAATACTTGCAATGAATGAAATAAAATCTTAATTCATTAATTACCTCCCTAGCTTTAGGTGACATCCTATACTACTCCCATTAAGGTTTAAAAAGTAAATGGTAGGAGAAAATAATACATCATGGGCCCTTCTGGAATCATACTTCTGAATTTCTAAGTTGAGCTGAGGGTACACATCATATACCCTAAATTTGTATAATTCCTTGGTTCTTGGAATGTTAGGAAATTATTTTTGCATGCTACATTGTAAACTAGATAGGAGGTCATGTAAAATTCACATTTTTGTCTAGACCCCTCATGAATCTGTACTTGCCATTTTGATAAGTTGCTCATGAATAAAATTGTTGATAAATTCTCCTCAGTGAATATGTGCTTTGAAGTGGAGGATAATATGGATATACCTAAACATCCAGTCATGAAAGTAATAAGCAGATTCATTACCCACAATTCTACTTAACAAAGTGATGAGGTCTCCAACTTCTTCAATGAAGTCAACCCTAGTCAACCTCTTAGGAATCCTTGTAGCAGAAATCCTTGGTTTTAGAAGCCATTGATTGTTCATTATATTTGAGAACTTTGCATAATGAGTAACCCACAACTAACATGCTGATTATAGTTACATCTACAACTTCCTCCCATGCAGGAAGTCCAAACATTTCATCAAAATTTTCTAGGGTCAAGGAAAAACTTTAGCACCACTCCCATCAAGCACTTCCCTAGTTTCTGGATTATAATTCTCAGCACATACGGAAACTAGTTTCAATTACTGAATTAAAGGGGGAAAATAGAAGCTAAGGAAATATTGCTTTCATCAATTAAGTCATGAACTCATTCCTATCGACCACATGCAACCTCTGAAAGAGCTCATTCATATCAACATTGCCCAAATTTGTGTCGGTTACTTGATCCAGATCAGATATAAGATGGGACGATACACGGTTTGTAGATGATTAAATCTTCATGGTAGCCAATGTAGTGGAAAAAAACTCCTGAGAATCAAGGAAGTAGGAACCGGAGGTATTGAAGAAATAACTCATCTCACAACCTAATACAAACCCGCAATACAAGAAAATGAAAGTATATCATGTTGAAAGACTTACCCATGTACAAACACAACTGAAATATCCAGTTCCATGCCAAAACACCAATTTCACTTAAATAGTAAGTTACTCCAACACAGCTTGTCCGCAAGATTTAGAGATTTTTTTCTCCCTCTAGGGATCTGGAATGCTCGATAATATTGAGTTTCAAATTTCAAATGCGTGACTTAGCCAAATTATTCAAACATATAATCCCTCGCACATATCCATTAATGGCGAACCTTCTCTAGATTTTTTCATATTTGCATCCATTGATCCTTAGCTCAAGTTTAAACACGGGTCGTACACATGGACCAATTTTCAGGGTAATGAAGGTAGGTAGCATTTAGAAACTTTTTAAAATTGAAAACATGCATGCTAACATGTTGCAAGGAATGGCTGGCCCTGAGGTTCTCTTACAAAGCGCCACATGTCCCTTTTCGGGTCCAGGAGATGGGATGACAGTTTACAACTTAGCAAAAATTGTGAAGTTATAAATTGTCATGCTACAAATATGCTTTCATGGTCAAGTGTCTCTAGATTATGCCATGTTTCCTTTGTCGTCATACTTCAGAGATAGGGGAGAAACTTGCAACTTTGTAAAAATTATGGAGTTGCAAACTACAAAGCGAAAAAATCTACCCACCTAATACTTCTAGTGATTCCTCTAATATTCCCTTTTCGGGCCTCAAATATTTCATTAGAGTTTCCAACTTCGCAAACAACTCAAAATTTCCTATAATAACCACTTTCACTCAAATTCTTGGAATATTCCATTGTCGGGTGTCAGAGGTGACATTACAGGTTACAAAATTGTAGAAATGCAAGCCTGCAGAATTGCATAAGGCATATTTTTGGAGGCAAGGGGCTTCATTTCAAGGATCAATTATACCACCAAGGCTAGTAATACGTCTCCCATGCCCCCTTTAAACCCATAAATCACAAAATCTATAAGAAACATGAAAAATATTAAAGTGATAGCTCAATATGAATGATTGACCCTTAAAACGACATGGTTTGCTCAAGTACGAATCTTGGAGCAAAGTGTGATTTACTACAAGAAACTATAGATCCGAGGAGAGAACATAAAAATTATGACAAGAAACCTTGGGGCATACGGAAAATGCATGATTTATATAAATGATCGAATCAAGCACCAAAACTCACACTTGTCATTATTGTTTTCAATGTATATATGTAACACAACATCAAGATATTTATTTATAATGTCTTCAATAAATTTATATGTTTAACACAAAGTAGCAAAATCTAATTTTTTTGAATATATAAAAAACACAACAATGCATATACTTAACATAACAACATTACAAATTTGTATTGTGTGTGTGTGTGTGTGTGTGTTTATATAACACAATGACGACATCACAAAATGTATGTTCATGTTAAGTTACATATATAAATTGAAAATAATAATGACATATGTGAGCTACATCATATTGACATTGTATATATATAACACAATAGTAACATTACAATGAATTTGAGTGTGTGTGCGTGCATGTGCATGTGCGTGTGCATGTGCGTGTGCGTATGGGTGTGTGTGTGGGTGTGTGTGTGTGTGGTGTGAATGCATTTTGTGTGTGTGTGTCCGCGCGTGCACGCGAATGCGTGTGCATGTGTGTGTGCGCGCGTGCGCATGTGGGTGTGTGTGCATGCGTGTGTGTGCATTTTTTCATGTTCATGTGCGTGTGTGTGTGTATGCATGTGTTTTTGTGTGTTGTGTGTGTGTGTGTGTGTGTGCGCGTGCGTGTGTGTGCGTGTGTGTGCATGCATGTGAGTGTGTGCATGTGTGTGTGTGTGTGCGTGTGTGTGTGTGAACTGAATTAAAACACAATAAATTTGTAATGCCAAATATTGGAAAAGTTTGGAGGCTATAAAATACACTAAGGTCCATAATACGCAACTATCTATTCGTAATATCTCTTGCCACAAAACCTCAGCCACTCATATTCACATTTATATGACAAGCATTAAAGGATCCCTTAACACAATTTGTAGGATCCCATACCCCCATTGTTCTCTCTCATTTTCCTGCAAAAGTGTCAACAAATGCATTGAAAATGGTTGAATTGTACTATGTTTGGGTAAGCTTTTATTTTGCATTATAATTGTGATGAGTGGGCATGGACAAGAAAATTTATCAATATTTAAGAGGGTGAAAATAAGCCATGTCCATCTCATGTATATAAATGTGTACTATATTTTTATTGTTTATGATTCTTACAAAATAACACATTCAAAGAGAAAACAAACACCTAGTAGGGTAAGGCCCAATAGAAAGAAGGGAGTAAGATTGGATTTCTAGTTTGATGTTGAAGAAGTTGTAGAATCGAGACACAATCTATACCTACCACACAAGTGAGATAAGGGCCTTCAAATACTAAGAAGGTGTCAGTTACAATTCATTGGGAAATAATTGAAATGGAGCATGCTATGAGGGAAGTTGAAGACAATGGATACTCCATGTGATATTTTGTAAAGAATTGGGTTATCCCCGAATCTACTCTTGGGTATTGATTTCTTGGAATTACACCTACAAAGAAAATGGGGCCACTTACCATTTTGATAGAGGAAAAAAAGATGATATCATCCAATGGTGCAAATATATGGCAAACCTTGGATGTGGTATTGAATTCATAGAACTCAAGGCATATGCATCCCACATATGTGAAAATAGGCTCAATCCGTTAACTACTTTGGGTTCTCTGGAAAGTTTTTATGGGTAGGATATAAGAAGAGACACACAAATTTGACCATTAGATATATAAAAGGATTGGATAGAGATGAAGAAATTCAACTAAGGCCTTCCATTATAGATGCATTTTATAATAACATGGAGAAGGTCTATTAAACTAACAAATATGGACCTTATAAAATTTGGAACAGTGATAAAACTGGAGTGCAGGATGGAAGAAATAATAGTATGAGTGTGATATAAAAATAGGTATCCGAAGTGTTCCCACATTATTCCAAAGAGAAAAGAATGGATCATCATTCTTTGTTATGTAAATGCAGCAAGCCAAAACATCCTTGGTTTCTATCTTTTCAAGGGAAATGAAAATTAAATTACAGGATACGAACCACAAGCATGTATGGTAGCCCATCCCAACTCTTGGATGACCAATACTTACTTCTTAATTAGCTACACTATTTTAAAAGATCAATACCACGTGGGGTTTTTCCTACCAATAGGCAATTGTTGATATTTGATGGCCATAGTAGTCATGTAGTAATGATAACTCCTGAAGAGGCCAAAAATTTGGGAATTGATCTTGTAAATTTTCTAGCACACACTTTCCTGAAGTTACAACCATTGGATGTGAGTGCACTCTTATCTTTTAATAATTACTTAAAAATGAAATGTCAATATGGATGATCCAAATAAATATACAGAGGTTTTGTCTTTATAGTAACAGACCACCGCTCTATGCAGAGTGGCGGTTACAAAACCGCCAACCAGGGCGGGCGGTCTAGGACCGCCATCTGTATTATTGGGCAAAGGGTCCTAGCTCTTTCGGACATAAAATAAAACATGAAACAAACAACCTCATAATTTGAAAGGTTGTTCATGTCTCTTCTCCTCCATGACCTTTCCCATTCTCCAGTGCACATGAGGACATGAGAAAGGCTATAAATATATGTTTTTAGAAGAGAATAGATCATCAAAGCATGAAAGCAAGTGAGAAAGAAGTTCTTAGTGTTGGAATTGTGTTTTGTAGAAGAAAGGAGTGTTGAGACAGAGAAAGCAAGTAATTGGGAGGAAGTGTGAGATATTATCTACTTCTCTTTCATACTTATTGTAAATTTTGTACTTATTGTTTGAATTGGCCAATAAAAGTGGGAAGAAAGAGAAATTTCCCTTCCCGACTGGTTTTTCCTCCTCTGGAGGTTTCCAGATAAAAACTTGTTAGTGTTTGTGAGTTTATATTCTTTCCTTTCCTACAATTGTTGATTCTAAGCACAAGAAAAATTCATTCACTAGCTATCTCTTGTCATTTTCTAATAGAAAGTAGAACAACAACATTTAATTTGTGATTTGTGGATAATTCCAAAGTTGAAGAGTTTACAAATCATTTTGGTATCAGAGCTAACAAGTATCCAGGATTGTGGTATTCGTTCTTGGATTTGTATGATAGTGATGAGATCTAAAGGACAAAGAGGCTTTACCTTGCGATCCAGAAATTTCTACAAGGAAGTGGAAACAGAGAATTCTGGGGACAAATGGAGGAAGAGAACTTGGTCCATAGAATCAAGATGTTGAGACCATGATGGATAGGATGTTTAGAAGGAAAGAAGAACTTGCAGATTTGCAGAAGACAACTTCTTGTCAAGCAAGACTCCATGGACTCAGTGGTTCGAGGCTTAGCTGAAAAGTTTGGCATAGGGAGGAGCCACCATGAGGAAGATTATGGGGAAGAGCATGAAGAAGAGACTTCAAACACAAGAGAAAAGGTAAAATCTGATCATACTCCTTTTAAAGTTGAGACAAAAGTTGAGATTAAAAGCTTTGAAGGACAAGTAGATGCAGAGTTTCTTGATAAATGGTTAAAATAGTTAGAAGTCTACTTTAGCATCCATAATGTCACTAAGGCACAGAGGATCACCTTTGCACATCTCAAAATGGAGGGACATGCTCTGGTTTGGTGGGAAACCCATCTAACCACTTGTGAAAAGAAGAAGCATCCTATTGTGAAATCTTGGCAAGAATTTAAAGAATTACTTAGAGCTAACTTCTATCCTATTGGCCACAAGACTGACCAAATGATTAAATGGCAGTATTTTAGACAAGGCAGTGGTCAAAGTGTGTAGGACTATACTACGGAGTTTCAGAGGCAGCCATGTTGCTAAACATGGACTTGGAGGATGAGGATATTCTGACTAAGTACTTGGGAGGACTTCACACTCACCTTCAAGAAAATTCATCTCCACAAAGCCCAAAGATCTCAACGAGGCATGTGTGTGTAGGCATACTACATAGATGATGAAAAGAAGGAGAAGTAGAGCCAAGGGAAAAGCAATCAAAAAATCAGCAAAAAAAAGAGTATGGGAAAACAAGTAACAAGGGTAAGTGGAAAGGGAAAGGTAAACAAGCTACCACTACTTTAAATACTTGTAAAGATCCCAAGAATTTTTACAAGAACTATGATATCAATGGTCATACTGACGCTACATGTTGGAAGTTGCATCCGGAGTTACATCCAAGAACCAAACCAAGGACTCAAAGAAGTCCATGACAACTATGTAAAAAGAAGGGGAGGTGGAAATCAAAGATGACTCTGATGTAGATGAAAGGCTTGGATGCATGGCCACCAACATGGACAACCAGAAGAGGAGATGAGTAGACTATTCCATCAAAATCCAAATCAAGAGAACTAAGGTAAATGCTTTGGTTGATACTCGGTTCTCAGTCTAACTTGATTTCTGAAGCAGTTGTAAAGAAGCTTGGTCTTGAGACTTACGAGCATCCACACCCTTATCCTTTGGGTTAGGTGAAGAAGGGTGTTGAAATTCAGGTAACAAGAAGATGTAAGGTCAAGTTTGGGATAAATTCCCAATATATTGATGTTTTGGAAGTTGACGTTATTCCACTTGATGCTTTTGATGTTGTATTCGGAGTCCTTACTTGTATATTAGGGATGCTATATTTATGAGAAGGGAAAACCGATATAGATGGGTCAAGGATGGGATCAGCTACAACATCCATGGCACACCAACGATAAGACACGGTTACTATGGTGAGTGCTAACCAAGAAAATGACTTATTCAGAAAATCATAATCAGTTTTGTTTACTTTTGTTAAAGGATAAACAAGATGGGGTAGAAGTTTCAAATATTTCTAACCAGGGAAAGCATGATTTGGATAGTATTATTCAATCTTTTCAGGAAGTATTTCAGGCTCCCAATGGGTTACCACCAAAATGGGAAGTAGAGCATGAGATTCAGCTATTGCCAAAGTCCCCTCTACCGAACATCGGGTTATATAGGCAATCCTTGCTTGAGAGTACTGAAGTAAAGAAACAACTCCAGAACTACTAGACCAAGGGGTGATATGTCCGAGCACCTCACCATGTGGTTCACCTATTGTGATGGTGCCAAAGAAGGATGGTTCTTGAGAATGTGCATCGACTACCACACTTTAAACAAGATCACCATAAAGAACAGATATCCACTTCCCGCATAGATGATCTCTTGACCAACTTCAACATGCCAAATTTTTCACGAAGTTGGATCTCAAGTCAGGTTATCACCAAGTCAGAATGAAGGAGGAGGATATATGGAAGACTTCCTTCAAGAAAAAACAGGGTTTGTATGAATGGTTAGTACTTCCTTTTGGGTTATGCAATGCACCCGCTACATTTATGAGATTGATGAATGATGTATTATGGGATTTCATATATTCATGTGTCATTGTATATCTAGATGATATCTTGATTTTTAGTGCCACATGGGAAGAACATCTAACTCATTTACAACAAGTCTTGCAAGTTCTCAAGGAGAAACAACTACTTTGTAATATGAAGAAATGTGAATTTTCCAAATAGTCACTTGTCTATCTTGGGCACATGGTTGGAGGAGGAGAGCTACAGTGGATCCAAAGAAGGTGGAAGCCATCACTAATTGGCCAACACCAACAAGAGCCACAGAGACTAGGAGTTTTGTGGGAGCAATATAAGTACATGTGGAAGTTCATTTCGGGCTTCTCCGTGATTGCAACACCTCTACACACAATGGCCGCAAAGAGTAAGGGTTTTGACTGGGGTAAGGAACAAGACAAATCCTTTGAGTTATTGAAATACAAGATTAGTCATGCTCCAATACTTGCTCTTCCTAATTTGCAGCAACCTTTTGAAGTAGAGATAGACAGATGCCAATGATTACGCTATGGGCACAGTGTTGCTTCAAGGAGGTAAACCCGTATGCTATCATTCTGAAACTTTCACTTCAAAGCAGTTAAAGGATATTCAATATATGATAAGGAAATGTATGCACTAGTTCAGAAATTAAAAATGGAAGCATTATTTGTTGGGTAAAGAAACTATTGTGCACACTGACCACAAACCTCTCCAGTATTTGCAAGCACATAGTCTAAATTGCAGCAGACAAGGCACTACAAATGGATGGGGTTCCTTCAGCAGTTCCATCTGGTGATCAAATACAAGAAGGGTAGTACAAAATTTGGTGGCAGACATGTTGTCTAGGCCACCCACACAGAGAAGTTTTCCTGTTTGGCCACTATCTCTCAGATCGAGCCCTTCACGAAGGAAGCTTACAGAGAGGCATATGCCCAAGACAGAGACTTTGGGGTGACATTTCAGCAGTTGCAGTCCCAAGGGACTAAAAGGATAGGATTGAAGATTTTTATCTCAAGGATGGGCATGCTCTACCGATGGGGGAAGCTTTGTGTGCCTAAAGAAGAAAGACTTCTATTGATGAGGGAAGCACATACCTCAAAAGTAGCGGGACATTTCGGTGTTGGTAAGACCCTAGCCCACTTGCAAAGGTATGTGTATTGGCCCAATATGCAAGAAGAAGTATCAAAATTTATACGTGGATGTAAACTTTGTTGTACTAGCAAGCCTAAGACTAGGAAGGAGGGTTTGTATATGCCTTTTCCAGTACCTACTCATCCATGGGAGGACATTTCTATGGATTTTGTAGGAGGATTACCTATGTCTAAACATGGCCATGACTATCTCTATGTTGTTGTTGATAGATTCAGTAAGATGTGTATTCTTATGGCATGTAAAAAGACAATAAAAGCACATGAGGCAAAAATATTTTCTTTGCTAATGTATGGGTGCATTTTGGTTTTCCAAAGTCTATTGTTTCTGACAGGATTCCAGGTTCTTGGGGAAGTTTTGGACTACTTTGTGGGACAAGATGGATACCAAGTTACAGAGGAGCACAACTTTCCATCCACATAGATAGATGGATAGACAGAGGTGGTGAAAAGACTTTGGTACAATTGATCAGAGGGTATAACAACAAATACCCAAGGACTTGGGATGAGTCCTTAGCCTACATTCAACATTCCTATAACCGGACACACATCCACTATGAAGTCACCATTTGAAGCATGCTTGGGATATCTACCTACAAATCCAATAGACATAGCAATGGGAAGTAGGATGAGGAGGAGACACAGAGACACAAAGGTGACTAGAGAAAACAAATTCATTGAGAGGATCCGAAAATCCATCTCAAAGTCAAAGAACAACTAGAGAAATCTCAAGCCAAGTACAAAGCTAGGCACGATCAACATAGGAGGGAACATAAGCTTCATGTTGGAGATAGAGTTTGGCTTTACTTGAGCAAGGAGAGACTACAAGGTCAAGCACGGAAGCTCAAGCCACTACGATATGGGCCCTTCACCATATTGGAGCAGGTTGGAGAAAATGCTTTTCGACTTGATTTACCATCATTTATGAGGATGTACTCTATAGTAAACTATGAGAACTTGCACCTATATGAGCCATCCATGCTAGATGAAGATGAAGGACTACAGTTGCTACCTTCCATTAAGGATTGTCTTGGACTCACGAGGTGAATTGAGGAGGATGTAGTGCTGCAAAAGAAGGTCAGAGAGACTAGGAGAGGTCCGTAAGAGTCTTGGTAGATTAGACTAAAAGGAAAGACACCAAGGCAAGCCCGGTGGTACTCAAAGGAGAAAGTGAGGGAATTATTTCCTCATCTACTCCCCCACTAAGATTTTGTGGGACCAAAAGCCTCCTAAGTAGGGGAGGTGTGATCCATAGGGATCCAAAATGACTCTACTTCATCGATCAATCAACACAAGAAGGAAAATAAATACACAGAGGTTCTGTCTTTATAGTAATAGACCGCCGCTCTATGCAGAGTGGTGGTTACAGAACCACCACCCAACCAGGGTGGCGGTCCTAGGACCACCAATTTACATTGGGTGGTGGTCCTGCTCTTTCAGATAGAAAAAAAAAATGAAATGAACAACCTCAAATTTGAAAGGTTTGTTTGTGTCTCTTCTCCTCCATGACCTTTCCCATTCTCCAATGCATGGGAGGACATGAGAAAGGCTATAAATATATGTTTGTAGAAGAGAATAAGATCATCAAAGCATGAAAGCAAGTGAGCAAGAAGTTCTTAGTGTTGGAATTGTGTTTTGTAGAAGAAAGGAGTGTTGAGACAGAGCAAAGCAAGTAATTGGGAGGAAGTGTGAGATATTATCTACTTCTCTTTCATACTTATTGTAATTTATGTACTTATTGTTTGAATTGGCCAATAAAAGTGGGAAGAAAGAGAAATTTCCCTTCCCGACTAGTTTTTCCTCCTCTGGAGGTTTCCAGGATAAAACTTGTTGGTGTTTGTGAGTTTATATTCTTTCCTTTCCTACAATTGTTGATTCTAAGCACAAGAAAAATTCATTCACTAGCTATCTCTGTCATTTTCTAATAGAAAGTAGAACATCAATGTTTAATTTTTGATTTTGTGGATAATTCCAAAGTCTTTGGGATTTTCAAATCCAAATGTAGGTATTTCAATGTCATACCCCATACTACTATGACCAATGAATAGGTTGTGTACTACTATGTTGTGCTTGAAGAATTTATTGCTTGTGATGATGCAAGTGCTTTGGGGCCAACAAAAGACATTACAATGTGCACAAATGAAGAAGTGGAAGATATTCCATCATATAGTTAAGATTAAGAGGGCGAGAAGAAAAATTTAAGTGGTATTCTAAAGCTTCAATAGAGAGGGTTGTGCAAAAATCCCATGATTTACTAAATGGCACAGTGAGACCGAGCAAAAATCACAAATATTAACTACAAATGACTTTGTTCGGATCCTTGATGACCAAGAAACAAGAAAGAAGAAAATAGAAGAAATTAAGGCAAGGAAAAAAGAATAGGTATAAGATAAGAAGACATTAAACCTTATTGAGATAGAATTGAAGTTACAAAGAAAAATGGAAAACAAGCTCAAAATGTAAAGAAAGGGAAGAACAAAGGCAAAAGGAAAAGTGTGAGGAGAAAAGGAAGGATCAGGGAAAAAGTATGAGGGCCTATGAAAAAGTGAAGAAGAAGATGGAGAGACCAAGACAATTAAAAACATGGAAAATTATTTTCCTAAACAACATCCAACCATGATGAAAATTATAAACATCTATGCTCTAGCCTTTGCAAGCATAAACAATTATCGTGTAGGAAGTCCACATACTCTAACTCATCAAATGCAGCTAATAGAAGGTTCTCAACAAGGGTGGCCAATGAATTTGCAAGTAGTAACACTCAATGCAATCAACATACGAACAACATTAATGGTAGTAGAGAACATATATGCAAAACCTTCTAAATAAAAAGCTAAATGAGGTTCAAAACTAAAATTCTATGATATGTAAAACATAACTACACATTGGAAACTGGTATATTATAAGAAAATCATGGACTCTATGCCATTTTTGTATTTTTTGAAGATTGGACATAGAACATGTAACCTATTAAATATTGAACATAGAATCATGCCTAAAGTTTTGCATTGCAACCCATTAAATATCTATAAATTTATAGATGTATACAATGATATTTTACTTCTCAATATATGCCTATAAATGTAATAAAAACAACCCACAACAAACATGGTAAAAGCCTCCACAAAAAACACAAAAATCCCAACATGGCTCATAGCCTTAGTGAGGTTGTAAAACCTCACATGTAGTGAAACACGACTTGCTTTGATACAAATATCCCACCATTCTGGAAGGATTAACAAACAAAACCTACTATTGGCATGTTTAAGAACACCGGAGATAGATAACAGACTGGAATATCCCCCTTCAAGTGTCATTGTCACACTTTGGCTTTGTAAACCAGAGTCCCCAAACTGTAAACACCAAAATGAATAGTTCTCCAAGCCAACACATCACAATACAACTTCCAAACATCAAAATGAAAGTGTATTCCTCCAAGGTGGATCGACCACATCTCACAACCACAATATTTTATGCAACCTTGACAAGAAATGTTGGAACAAGCTCCTGTGAATGGCGGAATGGATCTCGGATCCTTGAATGTTGTTTGCCGCAGAGTGAATGCACGTCAGTTGCGTGCTTTGGTGGGAGTAAACATGAACAAATGTCTTCCTCGTCTTCCAGTGTGTGGGTAGTAACGTTGAAAATATCTGGCAATCGATCACTTTGCATGGGGTAAGCCGATTTTTTTTTATGTTTTATGATGTTTGAAGGGGAATATTCTCTATTGAACTTTTCTAACTTTAAAATTTTAAAATTGTTGATTATCTTCAACATTTATTTTTTTGATAGTTTGAGCTTTATATTATTTACAATTATTATAGGGGTGAAGTAATTTTCCTATGATTAGTGTCTTATATTATTTATATATAATTTAACATTAATTATAGTGTTAATTTGGTTTGGAGTTTTAAATTATATTTTCTAAATATAATTTATTGATCTTGACAAACTGGTGCATTTTGATTGATGTTATTTGTCAATATTTAGTACTAAAATTTTCAAAGATTGTAATGAATTTATTAATTAATGTGATATACATAAAATCTAAGATAAGATTCTTAAAATTTGTATCTATTGACATTTTTGATATTTTGAAAAATGTTGATAGATTGAAAATATTTGTATTAGTTTAATAATTATAAATTAATCTTTCAAGATTAATACAAATTCCAATTTTTAGTTTTAAAATTGTTAATTATCTAACATTTTTTTATAGTGTGTATTATCTACAATCATTGTTGGTGTAAATTAGTTTTCACATAATAAATGATATGGTATCGATGTGTAATACAATTTATCTACAATTTTATTTTGCAAGAACTACATTATTGACAAAAATGTTATGCAATATAAATTGTGCATGATTAGTGTTTGTAACTATCATTAATGTGAATTTATCACAATTTGGGTTGCGAGGAGTCATTGACTACCGGAATTATCACAATTTGGGCTTCATGGAGTCATTGACTACTAGAAATAGTAAATTTTAATTTGTAAAATTGTAGCTAGTTTTTGGTTTATTATATGGATTACCCAATAAATAATTTTAAAACTTGGGTTGATGTAGAAAATTCTTGGTTCATTTAATTTTAAATTATTCATTATTGAAAATTTAAATGATAGTAGTATAGAGTTCACTATATTTTATTAGTGTACATGTATATTATTGATAACTAATTTTAAGTGATATACTAGTTTGTCCATAATATAAATATTTTATATTTTAATAATACACAATCAAAATTTTAGTTGTGTAGGATTGTTACAATTTATGGATACTACACAACTATTAATGCAACTCGATTCATAATTTCTCAAAAAAATATTGTGTGGATAACATTGTGGGTAAATGGTCATAACTTGTATTTGTGACTAACCCTTTTTTCAAGTTTTCAAGAAAAGGAGAAGATTATGATTCAATAAAGAAAAAGCTTTATATCAATCATAAATGTGAATGATACCACTCCTAAAATAAAAACGAAGATCGTGCAAAATCCATTATTCATTTAAGAATTACATAAGAAAAATATGTTCATTCAAGAAAAAGTTTCTTGAGTGACTTTGTCGAGACATACGACTTTGTCATGCTTGTAGTTCCAAACCCCCAAAATTTCAAGACAGTTACACAACCCTCTTGCACACTTTCATCTCAATGGCACTTCATTTCAACAAAATATTACTTGATCCTCTATAACCCTAATTTTTACATTCCTAATTAACTCATCAACACGAATGTAAATTTACCGAGTATGATTAAAGAATTAAATGTTTACTATTATTTATTATAATTTATTCTTATTTCGAGAATATACTTAAGTAGAATAAAAACTAATCTTTACATTAGATTTTGATTAACCCACTTCTTTATTTATAGAGTTTTTAATTTGAATCCATAATATCCTCTAGGATTTGCATATCTCCTCTATAGATTCACATTATATATCGCTAGTAGGTTTGACATAGGTACTTCTATTGAATTTAGCTTCTTTCTCCATTCCATCTTATTCCACTTCAAACAAGATAAAAACAACTATTCTTGAAAACAAAAACAAAAACAAAAACATTATCTATCGACCTCAAACAAATATTTTGTATCATGATTGATGTCATCGAGAAGCCCATTTGGATGATCATGTTAGTGTTTCATTTGGATGACTTGTTAGTGTTTTATTTTGATGAATTCTAAGAAATCGAGGGATTTCTCCATTTTGAGGCAACGAAGCTATGATATTCACGCTCAAAATGTGTAATTGACCTGTTTCCCACATCCCTTTAGAAACTCGCAGATACTGACACTTTATCTTTCAATATATCGTGACCTCAAACAAAAAAACATCATGGGTGGAAGAACATTAGAAGAAATACTCTGCGTGCGGATTCCCCCATCGGATTGCAAAATGGATGGTCCCTTTTACTTTCAACAACGGGAAAGCCTCCACATGACATCTGATCAAGCTTCAAATTAAACACCAGCGACTTGAGACTTTACGATGTCGTCCGCTCTTCCCCCGAAATAAGGGTACATCAAAATCATTCCCTTCACTTGGATTTCCACATAGTCACCGCTCGCCACCTAGATGCCCACTTGTGCACAATCTTCCTCCTACTCTTTTGCTGCCATAAACACATTGGAAAATTTGGCGTGGGAATGGAACCGATCCACCTCTCTGCTACTTCCACTTCTTGTAGTGCCCACTCCTCTTCGACATTGATCTTACTAGGATTTTGCTTAGTTTGGATTGGAGACTTGACTTTGTTATCGTATTTGATCATTAGACATTGATAGATGGACATTACTATGTTTGATTATCCTATTTGATAAACAATATGGATGTTTTAGACGTTTTACATGATGTGACTTATATGATGGATTACATGCATGGATTGACATATCAGTATTTGATGATGACCTATAATTACTACTTTATATATGTACTGACACATTGGATTTTGATATACAGATTTTGTTAGATGATCTAGTTAGTCTTGTGATCTTATTGTTAATTGATGAAATGATAGAATTGAAATATTTTAAATTGTGAACAATTGGTGAAATTTCTTGATTTTAGTGATGATTTAGTTATGTTTTTGATTATGTGAATTGATATGTATATGTACGTTTATTATTTTGATGTCATTGATATGGCCACGAGGCCAGAGAGGTATTGTTTTGATTTTATAGGAAATTATAACACAACAAATAAAAGGGGATAGAGACCAACAATGAAGGAATTTTGGGTATTGGCAACAGGTCACCTTGGCAACTTGTGTTTTGTGTATGTTGTTATGTTGTTGATAAATTGTTAGGAGGTCCCCATTGGGGGTGGCCTCAAATGTGACCTTGGGTAAATGTGTTGTTTTCCTTTTTGTTTTTATTATTTTGTGAGTATGTGATTTATTATAGTAATGTGATTCACTTTATTTTGTTAGTTAATGTACCCTTATTTAAGCTAATTAATCTTGTTAGTTATTGTAAATTGGATGTGACCAAAGGGGTATTAAATTGTGGTAGGTTGTCCTTGATTTTATTATGGATTTGAATGGATTTTATTGGTTTTAGTGTTGTGTACTCAACCTTGCATGTCAAACTCATATTTTGGCTTAAAGGCTATTTTGGAGGCTTGTGGGACAAGTTAAGCTTGTCCCACACCTCTTAAGGCCACCCACCAACTATACCTATGATGGGAGGGGCTTATTTTAGGCTTCATTATGTGTTTTGGGGGAGAAAAGAGGCAATTAATTGCACTCTCTTACAAAAGATTTTAATTTTGTCCTTTGGAGTATGTCTTTGGGTTTGTGTGTGGAAGAGTACTTGTATTTTCTCACCCACCAATTTATTAGTTTTGAATTTGGTGTTTTACAATGTGCTGTGGAGTTGAGGATAAGTGATGTGGTATCTTACATGGAGCCACCTCACCCTCCCCTTCTCCTTTTCTATTTATTCAAGTTTATTGGATGGTTTTGGGGTTACAAGTTTTATTTGGACTCTTGCATTTTTGGTGGAGCTTGCTTTTGGAGCCTTTGTTTGAAGCTTGGAAGATTGGTTTGTGCTTGTTTGGACTTGAAAAAGCTTGGAGCTTGTGGATTGGATACTCTTGCAATGGCAAGGTAGGGACTTCACCCATGTATTTTTATTTCTATTTTTGTGCAAATGGTTGTAAATGAATGTATGTTGTATGTTTTGGTTTGGGGAGTAGAATGGCCTTAAGGTTGTTTAGGAGAAAGAAAATGGGATCTATTGAGGGAGGGATAAGAGTTTATGTTTTACATTTGGAGGGAGTTTTGGGTTGGGTGTCCCACCTTGTGATAATAAGAAAGATTTCTTATTTATCTTGTTATGTTTATTGAGGGAGGCATAAGAGTTTTGAGGGAGGCATAAGAGTCTTTTTGGTATGTGATTTGGGATTTTGGAGGCTTTTAAGGTGGGCACCTAATCCCATTGGGAGGCATAAGTGATTCCCCATGTTTCTTCTCTCCCTTGGCTTGGATTGGAAGCCTTTGTGTTTGGGAAAATTGTATGTTTGTTGTGATTTTTGTATTATGCTTATTGTGTTGAAAGTTTGTTTGAATGGTTTTGTGGAAGCCATGTAAAAGTTTCCTTGGTTTCCTTATACCTCTTATTAATTCATTTTGGGGGCTCAGGGGCTAATGAGGAGGAAGGATTATCCTTCTCATTGGATTATTGGTTGGGTGGAGAGCATTTCCTACTCCCCTTATTTTGTTGTTGTGTGGGATTTTGGAGAAATGGAGGAGCTCAAGTTGTCATCTTGGAAGAGTTGTTTTGTGGAAGATCAAGGGACTTGAAGAAATAGTTACTTTTGTAAATTTTTGTCATGTTGTCTCCACCTAAGTGGAGGGCTTGTAACTTGCATTTTAAAAGTTCCAACTTCTTGTAAATTTGATTTGTATTGATTATCAAAAATGTATATTTTGAAAAGGAGGCAAGAGAAGTTGTATTTGTTGATTAGATACTTCCTTCAACTTGTAAGTCACACCAATAGTGCATTGACTTGTTAATGGGAAAACTATCCTTATTTGGAATGGAAAGGTTTATTTCATATCTATAATCTTATTCAAGGATGTATTATGGAATTTCATTTGAAAAGGATGGCGTGTATAATGGAATGTATCTATTCATTTCTCTTGTAAAATTGATAACTTGTTTAAATGGAAAATGGAACAAGTTTCACTTAAGTATGTCTTACTTATTCTATTCAAATGAATATGCAAGAAAAAAGAAATTGATTTAATTTTATAGTCAAGTTTGACTTTGTAGCAAGAGGAAGTGTTACAAGTATATAAATCTATCACAAATTACATATACATTTATAGTTGTTGCATGAATGAGTTTGAATTGACAATTTTTTTGAATAGGGAAAGACTCAAAATATAAACATGATTATAAATACCTATACTTATATAAATTTATACTTCTATGGATTTATATTTACAACAAAACTTTACATACTTATATAACTTGCAATCTCATACATTAAATGGAACAACTTAAAGAATATATATATATATATATATATATTCAAAATATAATACTACTATATTAATAATTAGAAATAATATTGAGAGGCCATATGTCGATTGCATTGTTGAAAAATGATTTTTTAATATAAAAAAATTAAGTGATTGTGGTGGGCCAAATGGCCATGGTCACTTGTGGCCTTATTAATAAACGTTAGTGGACAACCCACATTTTAATGAATGTGGAGTGGGTGGGGTCGGCACCCCCATACACATTGTACCATGTGCTTTATATTTAAAACCTGCAGCTTACATTTATCTAGTGTGTAGTATATTATGCGGTTGAACTCTTACTTAAACACACACACACACACACACACACACACACACACACACACACACCCTCATTCTATGTATATATCAATATGTAAAACTAGTTATAAAGAAAGGGCAAAAATGCCCTTACCCAAATAGGGTAAATTCAAAATAATAATAATAATAATAATACACAAATAACAAATGATAATCTTGGCAAACCCTAGGAGAGGGATGCAAATGAAATATAGCAACTAGAATGTGTGTATCCATCCAAGAGCTTTGAGCAACCTTCCATGGCCTCCATCCTCCTCTTTCTCCCAAACTTGCAAAGTGAAAATGAGAAAATAGGGTAAAAAGAATGAATAAGAATACCTCATAAGGATGATTAGGGTTAGAATGAATACCTAAGATCTAAGGGCTCTAAATGAATCAATCTAAGGGTAGGGAATCAATCCTACAATTTTTAGGTGAGGATATTTTGTGGGAATATGTTTTAAATTAAATGTATGTGTAATTTGTAAATGGGGCCACTTGATGGTTAGGGTAAGTTGTGACCTTAGCCTTAGGTTATTTAGTAAATAAATGACATTAGAACTATAAGGATGAATTAAATAATTTTGTAAAATGGTAACTTAGATAATGACTTATAAGAGATAAATTAATGGGAACTTAAATATATGTTAGAAAACTATAAGAATAAATTAGGTATAATCAATTAGGGAACATTGGATCTTAATTTTTAAAGTGGTATTTTAAATGAGGAAACATTAACGAAATCAAATTGGCCAACCTGTTTTAAATGGGAACTAACGGAAACTCTAAGAGGTGATTTAAACCCGAAATGTTTGGAATGAAGTAAAGGTAATTAATTGTTAATTTAATTACGACAACCTAGCATTATGTGGGACTTATTAAACAAGAAATATTTAATCTAGTTGTTAGTCATCTGGATGTAAACCCTTTTAAACAAACAAATATATATATATATATATATATATATATATATATATTCCAAAATTTTCCTATTTAATTATTGGGTTTTATCTTGTGTTTTGTGCGTGAAAAATGTGGACGTGACACTTCTCTGCCACCGTCACTTTTTGTTTTCATGGAATCAATCCAGTGCAGTGCAGCGATGGCATTGTGGTAGGCGGAGGAAGGTGGTGCTCAGGAGCCAACTTGTAATTAACAGAAACAATGATGACTCACAGCGTTATTGCCCACTTCTGGCACATGTCGTGGACGATGGAAGTTTCCAGAGTAAGGAAGAAAAATCCACCCCCTGATAGTAAATAAGTACGGGCACCTTGGTTTCGGTTATGGGTGGAAGGTATACGATCCAAGTTTATGGTCAAAAACTATGTCTTTGAAGGGCACAAAGTTGTAATCATGTTTGGGCAGAGGTAAAGGTCGATCCTCTCCTCGGACAATTGATCCATCGTTGTATAGTTTGATATGGCTACCCACGTCCTCCACTACCCACAACTCGCGTTTATCTGACATTTTCTTCTTCTTTCTCATCGTCTTTGCAACTGCAATGCCTCTGCATTAGAATGAAAGGTTGGGGATTTTATTTGTCTCTCTGAATGTGGATATCCTTTCATCTGCCCCGGTATTTGTCGCGTTTACCATTTCAAATCAGCGGGCAAGCGACGTCTGTAAAGTAAATTGATAATACCTTAGGTAGAGACAATTCAATTTAAAATTTAAAATTATATTTTTTAATCTTTATTCCATGTTGTTTTGACCACCAATCATGAAACTCCAAGTTTTTCCAATGATAAATAAGTTAAAGAAGTTCAATATTTCTCTACTTATTAACAAATACTAACATACCCATATTGGAAACAATAGATTTTTTTAATAAATATTTTATATAGATGTATTATATAAATAGATGTTATAGAAATGTGAATTTAAATTTGGCATCCATTTGACCTTCATTATGAAATTTTAATCTTAAATTTGACACCTATTTAATCATCACATATAATTAAGTTTTTATTGAAATAAGAGTTTGAAGCATATTTTTAAACAAAAATATTTTCTCAAGTCTCGATAACATGATGTAGATAGATCAATACCATTCTTCACTAATCAAAAATAATTTGGTAGAAAATGTAATGAAATTATTAGTCACTTGGTATGTGAAAAATTTAAGATGATAATATCAATATTGATATCTCTCTCGTATATTTCATATAGATGTACTCGTTTATGTAATGATTAAATTCATTAGGTTTAATCATGAATGTTTTATAATTGAAGCTAACAATTTGGATTTGAGTCTATTTCCTTCCTCTTCATCTTCTTGTGTGTGTAATAGATACTTCATTCTCTATGTGCCCCTGTATGTGAAACAAAAAAATTAGGTAAATTACTTTTTTCAACGAACTTGAGTAGCCAAAAATTATTGGCAATGCAAGATAAAGAAGAAAATTGGTTCTTTGTCTAGTCATATGTAGTTGTACGAGTTTCATTCTTTCAATTTTCTGAAGATACTGAGAAATTTCTTCTTATTTATATATTTTTGGAGTTAACCTTTGTAGGCCTTCCCCTCTACCTATGTCCGCCTACCTTTTTTGATAAGTAGAACCATCAATTCCTCTTGTTGTTGATGGATTTATTTTTTAAAAAAATTGTTTAAAAGAGTTTAACGCAATAATATAACTACCAACTAGGTTTAAATATTTCACGATTAATTAATTCAACATATTCATAAGGTTTTCGTAAATAAATTAACGATTAAATTATTATTACTTCATTCCAATCATTAACCCTTGTGATTTATTAACCAAGTTACCCTTTTTATAATTACTTAATTTAATGAACCCTTGCAAAACTCCAAGATTATTTATCTATAGCAATAAAGGTCACAATTTAATCATAACACTCTATTACCCTTAAGTGGCCCCATTCACATATTACCCATACCACTTTAATTAATTTTCCATTCCCACAAAATCACATCACTTAAAGTTGTAGGGTGAATCTCATCCATTAGATTAAATCATTTTGGGCCCTTGGATTAGAAATGCCCTAAAAATCCTTATGAGGTCTTCTTATTCTTTCTTTTACCCTAAATTCATTCATTTGTTCCATTTTGTTGGGAGCATGGAGACCATGGAGGCCATGGAAGGTTGTTCATTATTTTTGGATTGATACACACATCTGGGGAGTTATTTTGCATCCCTCTCCTAAGGTTTGCTTGTATTTGATTTTTTATTGTTTTAGTTTATATATATTTTGTTTACCCTATTTGGGTATGGGCATTATTTTCCTTTTTTTATTTCTAGTTTAAATTGGTATATACACAGGATGAAGGGTTTAAGTACACACACACACACACACAAGCTTTTGATTTGATTATATTTTTAAAAAAATACCTTAATCGAGTTAAGGCAGCGGCCTGGTTATGACCTGATAAAAATGTGTTTTTTTAATTCAAATATATATATGTGTGTGTGTGTGTGTGGGGCTTGAAGTAAACGACAGCTGCATTGCATTGTTTTGGGGTTTAAATTAGTATGGGTGGGGTGCTGCCCCACCCAACCCACTATTCATTCCACCATAGGCCACGCCCCAATGTACACATTCTTTTATTATCCTGCCGAAGGCATGGATATTGTCTTCACAATTACAATTAGTCATTTGCATTTTGTCCAATCAGATTTTTCCATTTGTTTTTAAGTGGCTTGGACTAAAGTTTCATCCTTTAATTTTTTTTTTTTGGCAGGATTCTATTGGTCATCCCCTTTATTTGCACTGTAGAGGGAAAATGAGATGTTGTCCTGGTCATTAAATACCTTTACTATGCACGCTGCAAGTTTGGACGGTTTTGTGTGGCTCGAGGCAGGGTATGGTTTTTGGTTTGAGCACGTCAAGTTCGCACTACCATATTTTCATGGACCTGGAGGAAGAAATGGTGGTCCGAAGAGCACAACAGTTATAATCTATTGCCATAGCTTTTGGTGGATACACCCTCGCAGTCTCACCGCTAATCTTGCCAGTTTCACCCGGATCCGCTCCACCAGCCCCCAAATTATTCATCTCTAAACGACTTCTGCTAGGACATCACAGGTCTCATGGCGCAAAATTCTCGGAAAATTTACACAAGCCCGCAAGCGCTCCCTCCTGCAGAGTCCCCATGAGCATTTCATATACCTGGCCTACAATGCGCTCACCCTCGCCAAGCTCAGAACGTACGGAGAAGCCTCAAATGAATTGGACACCCTCGGATATTTTGAAGATCCTAAGCACAAGTACGAATCTCATGGCTATTTTTATGAGGGTATGTTTGGCTCTATGATTCCCTTTTCCTTAAGGTGGCTGCACGTTGAGATGCACAATAGCTCGGCCGCAGGCAGGAAACCCTCGATCGCTTGTTTGGGTTGTTCGAATTTGTTGAAAATAAGATTAATTTGAAAAAATCATGGATAAAACAGATACCCATTTGGTCGAAACCTCTGATAATCCTTCACTGCGATCGGGCTTAGAAGCTCTAGAAAAAATCCCTGAAACTATAGAAGTCCCACAAAAATTCCTCGAAACCCTAGAGTTTCTAGAAAAAGGGCCTGAAACCATATAAACCATTGGAAAAGGGCCCAAAACCCTAGAAAATATGCAGAAAGTAATTTCATCTTCCGTTCCTTTTCCCTTTACATATTCATCTGCAGAGGAGGGGGGCGTGGTTTTGGATCTAGTCAGGATAAATGAGTGTGGGTATTCTAGGGGTTTGGATTTTGTCCCTACTTCCCCAATTCGGCATGTGGGTGTGGTTTCGACAGTATGGATTTTGCTAGTAGTACACAAATTCAGCAGACATTTGGTTGACGTTGAAGGGGTTGCTGCATTTGAGTCATTGAAATTGGATGAACCCATCTATGTTGAGATTGGTGCTATAAATCCTACAGGCACTCTTCTTGTGGGAAAGGATTGAGAGACTGATCATCGTGTTCATTGCTCAAATAATTTAGACGAGGATTTTGGTGAATTTGTTTCTAGATATTTTCTCGATCCATTAAGGTGCTATAGAATTCCCTTGAGAGGGTGCCTATTCTTACATTGAATGAGAATTTTGTGTTAAACATATGTAGTATGTATGAATTGGCATTTGTGAGCAATGTTGAGACTAAGAGGACTCTGAGTTCATGGATTGTGTAAATTGCAACAGAAGATTTTGATCTGTCTTGTACACGACTCTAGGAGATTAATTCATTTATTTTTTAATCTAGGTGATTTATTTCTGTGATATACATATTTCTAATACAGTAGTAGAGCACATAAAGTTCTATTTTGTTGTGAGTTTTTTTTTTTGGAGAATCTGAAAAGGTACTTTTTATTTTCCAGTCTTTTTAGACATAATAAATTTCTTGTTGTCTTAACTAGAACACATTTGCTATTTGGATTCTTCTGGTTTTTCGGTTTTCTTTTGTCTAGTCAGCTGATACATTTTAAATCTATATCTAATATATTATTCACGAATTGTATTTGCAGTTGATTCAGAAAATCATTCATGAATCACCCACTTTGGGCTCATGAGTAATGTTGACATCATGTGGGAGTTTTGTTCTTCCTCTTATGTTTTAAATTCATTTTGAAGGACCAATTCTTGTGCCAAAATGGTGAACTGGATTATGTGAGAATAAGAGTGGTACCAATGTTTTCTTATTAAGTTTAGTCCCATAATTCTGATGGTCTACACCGCTCTTCTATTTTAACAACGATTGAACTTAATTTTGGGGGCAATATTTATGATGAAATAGACCCAAATGATGTAAATGATGATTGATCTATAAAACAGGATACTGGTTTTACTATCATTTACTGTCAAGGAGCTTGGGAAAAATATGTGAGCCAGATTGTTACAATGTTGCATCCCTTTCCTTGCTCTTATTTGTATTGGCAGTGAATATCAACTCATGACCTTTTCAAATATGACTTGGCCATTTGTAATACCTATAGAGGGAATGGGGTTGTAAACATTTTTTCTTTCTTGTATTTGATCTATGCATATGTAAAAGTTTCATTTACACTTGGTTGATTGGTTATTCTACTTTCTAGGTCCTATAGGAGGCATCATTTTTGTGGACTATTTTATTGTAAGAAATCGTCTTAAATATGAATGATCTATACTCATGCAATCCCCTTGGGAATTACTTGTACTACAGAGGATATACTATGAGTTCCTTGATATCTTTGTTGCTTGGTATGGTACATGTCATTTTGGGCTTCCTGCAGAATGTTTCCATGTTAAAACTCAATGCATCCATTTTTGGGTACAAGCTTTATGTCCTCTAGAAAAGCTACAATAAGAACCTGACCCAGAAGGACTTGCAGTTGATGACATCATTTGTACTATTAGCTGTTATTTCTGTCATGCCCTCCTCATTTTGAAATCGAGAATGAAAAGGAAAGGACCTTAAAGATGGCTGGCCTTCTTGGATTTAGTTTGGATCCCAAAAGGGATGCCCGGGAAGTGGTGGGCTACATCCATGGTTCTATCTAGATTATACATTTGTATCATTTTATTTATTTATTTTCTTTGGAAGGAGTATTTATTGTATACTAGATGTTTTGCATCAATTGATGATCCTCCCTGTTGTCTAACACTTTATGATAATTCATTTTAGAGTTGTCACGCTCGGAAACTCTTTCAGATTTGGTAAGATAAAAATATTAGAAATTACTAAAGTTTAGTTGTTTACTCTCAAAAATTGTCCAATTAACCTATAATATACATTAACTTTATTGAATCATATGTTATGTTCCACACTCCATTTTAAATATTACAACATCTGTTTGATATCACTTGAATTGAATGTTGCATGCCAGGAAGATGGGTGATCTTCCATATGTAATTCACCTAGAGTTCAAAGTTGTATAGCTGTTATGAATAGGAATTGTCTCTTATGAATCTTCTGACACAACCTTCCATCACAATTAAGTTTACATTTTACATGCTCATTATCTATTAAAAAATCTTATTTTCTACACACAGGTCAAAGTTTGTTTGGATGCAAAGAATGAGTTTGTGGTCTGTACTAAGTTGTTTTCTCCTTTTTTGCATGTTAGGTGTCTAAAGGTGTGATGAATTATGTCCCGCAAGAAGTTAAGGATCTGTATTATCTATTGGAAAATGATTTCCACCCATTGGATCTTGCTGAAAAAGCTCAACCTCTTCTGGGAAAGCTCTCTAATCTTAGTGACAAATTATCCTCAGCTTCTCTTGTTCCTGAAGTACAATTGGAACAATATATTCCTTCTTTGGAAAGGCTAACCACATTGAGGGTGTTGCAACAGGTGATGTGGTTTTCTTTTTTCTTTTTGCATGTTCAGTCACTCCGTCACTTATTTCTTACTTTATGCATTTAATTCACTCGTTCATCATATGTGTAGCATTAATCTTGTTATTGTGTCATGGAGGATATCTTTTTAAAAATCAAACCAAATTTTTTATATTTACTTTTCCAGATGTATTATTAACTTTTATTGTTGGCACACACATGTTTCACGTATCTCAAGTGTATCAAACTATGAAAATTTGAGTCATAACAAAGATGATGCCCTTTTTTGCCTTCACTATTGTTGAAAAGTTTAGCGTGGATGTTGTTAAGTACAATTTTGTGCAGATGAAGATTGACCATTTAAAGGGTATTGTACATTTTGGCAGTGAGGAAGAAAAATGCAATGCTGGTTTCTATATACCTTGTTTATTTGAAGATATTACTTCAATGATTTGGATATTTTAATATTGAACATTAATGTAAGCTACTCCATGGATTGTTTGTGCAGGACCTTGAGTCAAACAAAATTCCAAATCATTTGACTATTCTTGCAAAGTGTTTAAACAAGGTTAGAAGTCTCATACAACCCCAAACCATTGAGAAAGCAACAAAACTGACTTTGCATGTACCCCTCTTACTTGAGACAATAGAGAGAGAGCACTAGAAGCTTCTTGCTCACAAAGTTTTGATTGAGAGGCGCAAGGAAGAGAAAGGGCGCCAAATGCTTGAAATGGTATTTTACATTAATATGCAGCATATAATATTAGTGTTTGTGTCTATTTTTTTGATGTTTCTAATTTACTTACTACCATTGGGCTTTATCAAGGAACATGAAGAGGAGTCCAAGAGATTGAAGCAACGCAAAGACTAAAAGAAGAAGCAGAAGCTTGCTAATTTTTCCATGGTCATCAACGTTATTCTAGGTTTCTTCAGGACTTATAGGCATGTTTGTCTATGGACTTGCAAAAGAAAGCGGACCACTGACCTGGAAAATACAAGCGATGCGTCTTACTGCTTCACCGTTGTACACGTAAATCCTAAATATATGCCCAAACTGTATTTATATTGACTACTGTCAAAATCTGTCAAAAAGAAATGGTAAATAAACAGACTGCTTGTAAGCAACATTTTTGCTCCCAATTATGGAAAATGCATTTTTAGGGGTGTTTCATTGTTGTAGTTAGGGTGGAACATTGACCTTCCCATAAATATGCTTGGCATGGCGGCCCAGTTTACCACTTGTGTTTATAAATTAATGGACAGTTGCGGTAGGGAAAACATTATTTATCTTGCTAATTTTACTCTAACTACATGTTTGGGGATGAATGCATTTTTCTTTCACCAATGTTGCTCCACCGATCGTACATTGGAGTGGACACATGTTGTGGCTTTGCACATTTAGTAAACAATTGTTTCATTTTAAACGATATAAATAATTTAATTTTTTTAACAAGATACATTCAACTAGTTCATTTTTTAATATTATTATTATATGTAAGTTTATTCACACTTGGTTTGGAGAGTTTGTAAGCCAAACTGTAATTAAATCTATTAAAATTCTTAATATACACAATATTTTAACTTGATCACTTCCACTCAGATAGCTCAAATGCGCTTTCCTATGTCACCTCATTTCTACTGGTATGTTCTGAGAACATTAAAGATAAATACTTGTTGCGTTGTGCAAAAGTCAATTTTTAAACAGATGATTAATGTTTCATACTAGCCAAAACAACCAACCACTGTGTGAAGAATCATATTGATGCCTCTTATATTTTTTAAGCCCTGATAACTTGTCCATCATCTACAGGTGGCAAGGCATGTCAAAATTTGACATTTTACCCTATTTATCTTCTTCAGGCATGACAAATGGAATGTTCTCTTTACCTACAACACTCTCCACTCTACATCACACCTCGTTGTGCACTTGTCAGGTAGACAAAACATTCATTGCATTTCCCCTCCTCATTCAAGCACTCATAAATTCATTACCATTCATTTTATTTTGATATTTGATTTCCTTTGAACAAAACAAATGCCACTACATAATCCTTCCATTACATCAAGATTATGCTTTTAGCTCCACCATAATCCACAAATAACCAAAGCACATTTCGTAAATATTGTCATAACCAACCCACAAACTATATACACAAAAAAAAATCTCTCCCACGCATTTGCTTTTCCAAACAACAAATTTATGAGCTCGCAACAAGAGTAGCTCAAATCAAGCACTCTGACTCCAACTGCTACACAAAAAGATCTCACTTCTTTGACTACATAAAACACTCTTTCACCAAATACAAATCTTCTCAAATATCCACGGGTTCGCACACCATAAAACAAATTCCCGCCCAAAAACATAGACCACAACCTCCCCACAACACAAAAACACCATCTTCGGCAGGATTTGCCATATCATGGCCTTGTTTATAAAGCCTTCTACTTTATAAGATGTGCACCATGTTTAGATTCGATTTATAATGTATAACTTTTAAAATTTTATATAAGATGTGCGACTAAGTATGTAGTTTGTCAATATTAAGATTTTAGTTATATATATATATATATATATATATTATATATATATATATATATACACACACACACACACACACACACACACACACACACACACACACACACACACATAAATATATAAATTTATATAAGTATATATTATTGCAATTGTATATTTTGTTCTACCCTAATTTAAACATTCAATTCAAGTTCATTTATATAGTGAAATATAAGGCAAGTAGTTGTAAAAAAATTTAATCTATTTATTTATATGTGAATTAGTAAAACTAATGACTTTTCTTATTCAACCCAATACCACTAATGAAGAGGATATATTCATTGTTTGAAACACTAAATATCTATTTTCTTTTTACGCCAAAGGCATGTTCTCTGGTAGAAGGCCTCCTCCCGTCGACGGAGAGAGAGACAACAACAGATTCGAATGCATTAGTTGACGATGCACACTTGTTAAGCGCCCTACACGTGGCGACCAAGATAAGGATTGACTGAGCAAAGGATTGTAATGCAACATCATTCATAAATGTGGGACATGTGCCGAGTCCCGTTATCCAAAATTTTCCCCTCAAGGTAATTTTGATAACATGCATCAAATTCTTTAGTCCCAAGCAATTATATTGATTCAAGGAAAAAATCATGTTTCTGGGGTCCCCTCGGGTTCTTTCTAACTCTTCTGTCCAAGAAGAAAACCCAGCAAGTTTTAAAAATGTGAAAAAATTGCAAAAACAAGCTCGGGCCAGAAAAAATCACGAAAAATGGCTAAGTCCTAGTCCAGGCGGTCCTTGGGACAGTTGGGACGTCTGGGCGCGAACCGGCCGAAAGGCCGCCAGGCGGTCTGCGCAGCATTTGGGACAAGCGGGACGTTGGGACGCGCGGGACGCGGAAATCCGAACTGGCCGAAAAATGAGAAAATTGACTAACTGTTGAAACAGGCAGTCTGGGACATCTGGGCAATTAGTACGCGGAGGACGCAAGTCGGCCGAAAAGACTTAAGGCAGCCGGAACAGTTGGGCCGAAGGTACGCGAAGTATGCGAACCGGCCGGATCGGCCGAAATGAGAACTTTCGCACCGGGACAGTTGGGACAAAAGTACGCGAACCGGCCGAACCGGGCGAATCGGGAAAATTTGTCCCAAATGATCAGGGACAAGTGGGACAAGAGTACGCTGGAAGTACACGAACCAGGCCGGTTCGGCGAAACAGGGACTTTCGAATCTTTGGGACATCCGGGCCAAAGGGACGCGTGGGACGCGAAAAACCGGCTTGCCGGACAGACGAAGAAGAAGAAAAGTCAACATTTGGTCCGGAAACTTCAAACGGCCATAACTTTTGACTCCGAGCTCCGATTTTCATAAAATTGGACTTTCTGGAACGAGCACGACGTCCTCTACGCCACAAAAACTGGATTTCTTATTTTTAATGAGGGTAGGTATATTTAAATGAAGGAAATATATTCGGCTCCAGTCATTTAATGCTCATTCCCGTCAAATGACAGAAAACGCCTGCCAGACCCAAAATAGCTGCCTGCACTCAGAAGGCCATAACTTTTGCATTTCTCAACGAAATCGCACAAATTTGGTACCGTTGGAATCATGGCTCTGAGCCCGACGCACAGAAATCAAGAAATTATAGATTTGATGAGATATTGATTGAGATTTTTAACAAAACGTGGCCGGGTTCATAACAATGTTTTATTTGTAGCTTGGGAGTGCAATTAAGAGGCATGGTCATCATTCTTTCTCTGCTGCAGCACATGGGACAATATGGGGAGCATTTTTCAAGTAATATATAATCATTTCACTCAATTTAATGCCTCTTATAGGTGGTTGAAGGACAGATTTCGGGATTTCCATTTTCCCTTCTCTTCCCCTTCTCATTTTTTCTATAAATTGGAGTGTTGGGCTCATTGTAAAGGGGGAGTTCTTTGTAGCAAAGCTCTGTCAAAATTGCTTTGTGAAGCCAATGTGCTGCAGGCCCTTGTAGTGGACTCCTTGCATGGTGATCCAGGCCCTTATCTTGTAATAGATTGAACTGTGCATATCATGAAGCAATAAAATACCAGTTTGTGGATGTATCTTCCCCTGCTGTGTTTTCTTGCATTCTTCTTGCCCCTTTAATCTTTCTATAAGAATATTGTGTCTATTTTTATGTTCTTGCAGGGATCCATTATCATTGTGTATGCTTGGAATATCATTGTGAATGCATTTTGCTAGATTATGGAGAACTGTCATCACCTCTTCTAGTGTGCACTTTGTTCATATTTCACACATTTGGAGAATACTCTCACCCCTCCTTTTCCTCGGTGTATCACCGCTTAAAAATGACATGACATTTTTAGGGTTTCGGGAGTAAAGTTTCAGTGGGACAGGGTTTTCCATCATCACCATGAGTTTGTAATGAGGATTTGGGTGTTTTTACAACCCGTTTTTATTGTTCTTTGTGTGTGGCCATCAAACATTGTAGCCGAGAAGTCCATTTCTCTTTTCCTACTGAGTGTGGTTGGAGTTGGAGACTGCGTGACTGGAGGAAGCCATCCAGCATCACAGCCGCGATTTAAAGAAGAGGGTAATTATTTTTGCATCTTCTACATCTATAATGTGTATAGTTATTGGTGATGATTGACAGTTTAATCCATCTTTGAAGCAGGCTTTTTTCCCTTCACAGATTTCCCTCTGACAAATTTAGCTTGTGCCTGTTGCCGCATCCAGATTTGTTTTAATTTTGTGTGAAATATTAAATTTGTTTACAGTATTTGCATGGAATTGTTTATATAAAATAGAATTTATACAAAGAAACATATGGATTGCAGTTTTCCGAATAGTAATTTTTGATTTTGTGCATAAATCTAGAGATACTTGTCGATGTGTTAGAACAACAGATAAATTCTTGTATACTTTTGTATTGAGACATCGAATCGACTGCATATAGAATGATGGCCCAACCATGAAACAACCTATGGCAACCCCTCCGCCAGAGACCTAAAAAAACATATTTTCATATAGTTGTGTTAGAAACAATCTTCCTGCAATTTCAGGTATCAGTAGCTTTTTTTAGGTCACAATGTCATTCTGTAATCTAACTGCTATATTTGCTGACAATAGTCACTAGGTACTACTTTATCTGATAAATGAGATGTATTTATGAACCATAGATTTAATTAATATGACTAAAGCCCATTAGAATCTGAACATATATATTCCATCTTTGGAAACTCCATACTTTTCTATAATACTGAAGACCCTGATACATTTTGGAAATCATTTTTTGGAAAAGCAAGATGATAATTTTCAAGATGAACTTTTGTCAAAATGACATCTTACTGTTCTTTTATATTCAACCATTATTAAATTTTTTAATGACTGACACACACAAAACTCAGGGTGTAGGTATGCCTTGTTTTTACTCCCAAGCTCGATCATGGGGTTGAAACCTAGGACTACAAAAATTGAACACTATATATGGTGAATGAAGGAAGAAATACCATTGTGTTCTTCCACAAGAGAGCTCTTATATGCCAAGTTAGTGTCTCACATAGTCATGAACTAAAAAATGACTTTATCATAAATAGATTTAACCCAAATTTTCAAAATAGGACATACGAGCAAAGCCATTGAGTCTTAACTAAGAGCTACTGCAACTTTTCTAACTTGCTAAAAATAGTCACTAATTAGTGGAGAGAATGAAATCTTCACAAAACTTGACTGTCCATCAGTTTGGCTAGGATGGTTTGTAGGCATTTTCAAGATGGCACTGCAAACTCTCCAGCTAGACTCAAGATACCTTTGCTGAGTTGTTTGTATGATTTTGAGCTTCAAATAGACAGGACAATTTTAAAGATTTATGTGACAGAGGCATCTTTGTGCTGCAACGAATGTAATTTGTTTCTGTGCTGTCACAAATGTAATGCATTTCTGTACTGTAAGCTATGGCTTTTATTTGACACTGGCCAACCATTATCAATGAGAAAACCAATGATTACCTCAAACTTGTCAAATGTTAAATGTATTAGATTTTGTAAATATTTATTGTTTTTGTTTTGTAAACTCTTCTGTACATCTTTTTCTTAGAATTTGGAGAATACTTCCAGCTGCCCCCTTTTCCCTATGATTCGAGGGATACTTCCAGCCCCTTTTCCTATGATTTTCAAGATACTCATCGCAAACTCTCTACTACGATTTAGTGGATACTTCCAGATACCTTTGTTGATCCCTGTTTGTATGATTTTATCATTCCTTCAAATAGCATAGGCAATTTTAAAGATTGTGATGAGGATCATATTTTGCCGCAACCATAATATGTTTTTAAAATTTCACAACCATATAATCATAATACTCTTTCTCTTTCAATGAGAAAACATTGATGAAAACTTGTCAAATGTTAAATGTATTATAGGTGAAGTATTGGGCATTTTTATTGTTTTTTTTTGTGTTGAGGTTTCGTGGGTATGTGGGGTTCCTAGATTTGGGAGATCATATACGTGGGGAGATACCTTTTAACTTTTACGAAGTGGTGGATACTTCCAAATATATGCCCCTACTAAAATATAGAAATTTAAAATGTACAAACAATATTTTCTGATTTAATAAATAATCGTAAAAAAACACAATGAAACAAAAAGGGTTAATGGACTTTTTAAATTGGAATAGCTTCCTATTTAACTTTCTTGAAAAATAGATTTAAATGAGAGTATTTAATCATATTATTCTGGAAAGGTTATCCCTTTGTATAACATTATTCTTTGAGGAGGTTTTCTAACAAACCTATGATATCGAGTACCTTTTGGATTGATGAATCAAAAGTAAGAATTGACTAATTTCTTTCTGAGGTTTGAAAATGTGGAGCATAAAACCCGACGGGGATTGGTTCCAGATACGTGAGGAGATACTCAAATTATACAAGTGGTTGACAAAATAAAAAATGGATCTGCTGAATGGTTTGTCATGACCCATAAATTCTACAAACCACAGTTCATAAAGAATCTACTCACTATCATGTGATGTGCATATTTGCATTTAAAAATAATCGTAGTCTACACTTGGGAAGGAAAACATATTCCTCAACAAGATAATGATTTATAGTTTAAATTACAATCCAGCTCAAAATTTCTTGAAAAATAGATTTAAAGTTCTTCCTGAATCAAATCAATCATCTATAAGCTTACTCCATGACTAGTTACTTTAATTTAAAATTACTATATTCGCTATGGTTAGCTTTTATACTGATTTATCCAAATTATATCTTTAAGTGTTAGCAGAATAAGCCATCTAAGAAATAAACATTGTCTTCTGCAGATCTGATCTTGTTGTTTTGCATTACTTTCTTTGTGTACTCTCATGTATAGTTATTTCCTTTCAGTTTATAGAACTCCACAATTCCATTCAATGCACATTGTTGGTTGTTTAATGCAAAGATATAATTGTGATGTTCATGAACTTTAAGATTGCTCTTAGAATATGGTATTCTTCTTTGTGAATGAAGTGTCTCGCTTGCCTTTATGTAGTTGTTGTGTTCATGAACTTTAAGCTTCTTCTCAAAATAACCTATTTTTCTTTATCGCATGAAAAAATCCCTACCGTATTGTTTATAAAATTGGTTATTGATTATGTGTTGTTTTTTTGCATTTTTTCCCTTCTACATTTTTATAGATTCTTAAGTATGTGGGTGAATTTGTCTATCTTAAAACATCTTATTGTTGTATGTGTTGCATGAAGAAAACTATTTTTTTCTTTCAATCTTCAACCACGGCATGAAGGGGCAAGTGCCTTCGACAATGGCAGGATTCGGTGTGTGTTGAGGGGTTATTGCCCTAGGATGCCAAATCGGGCACTCCTATTATTGGGCGTTAGACTATCCATTGGCAAGGATTTTAAAGCTTCCTGCCAAAAAAATGACACCCCAATATTTGTCTTTGATTCCTTGTTGGTGCTCTGCAACAAAAAAACAATGTGTTTGACTTCCATTTCTAGCGTGGAACTTATCAAGGTTTGCATAGCATCTATAGAATTGCTTTTTTACATTTCTATTACTTTGGGTTGCTTGTGAAGTTGCAGCAATGAAGACTCAAAATATAGTTGTTCTTCCTCCACATGGTGTGACAATCACCACTCCGCACTTGGAACGAGAAGATGCTTTCAACCGAACAAAGTTTTGTGGTCAATGTGCTCCATTGTAGGCAACCAAACCGAAAAAACCTGTGGTCGCTGAATTGGTTAGAGAACATCTCTGCCTGCATCCTTCCTATCCTCTTTATCTTTCCAAGTTCCGTATGGCAGGCCCCAACTCAAGGGGATTTGGGCTTGTGTATGATCATCCCGAAGATGCTCTAAAATACGAACCTAATCACAAACTGAAAAAGATGGGGATAACTGCAAAGACAATACATGCTGGAGGGAAAAAACCACATCGGGCAAAAAAAATTGCTAATGTCACCAAGGGAAAAAGGGAGATGCCAAGAAAAAATGAAAACCATTACGGGCGTGCTCCATTAAAATTTTGTACATAAAAGTAGTTTAGGTAGTTATATGGTGCAAACATCTACTATGTGCTCTTTCAGTTGTTCGATCAAAATAACATTGTGTTATGTTTTTGATAGCTCTTACTTCCTTAAGTTTGAGACTTGCTTCATTGTACAATTGTCGCTTTGTCAATCTTTTTAATGTGAAAAAACCTTTTGATAGATAAATTTCATACTTTCTTTTGTTTTGCATTTAACTAGCTTTCCTATCATCATATTATTCACCTTGTGGTTGTATCTTATTAACTTCATATGCTTCTCTTATATCTGTAGCCAGGGTACTATGTGCTATGAGTGCCAATTTTTTGGGCACTGTAAATAAAGTAATTGCTTAAGACTGTCATCAGCAGGAGATATTGAAAGTTTTATGGTCAAAATGTTTGACGGAAAGGCTCTTGCTTTCTGGAAATTTTGCCTGGTTCCTCTCATCTGGACCACAAGTGGCAGCAGTTTTAGGAACTTGGTGAATCTACGTTTTAGACAAAATTCAATAGTAGAAAATTATAGATGGAAATACTTGGTGATTGAAGGGATTCAAAAACAAAAAGATTAATAAGGCCTCCCAATTTTCACATTTAAAATCAGATTTAGCAAATGTGCATTAGCAATAACAATTTTTATTTGCAAATTATATATAGTTACAATTCTTTCAAATTCTCTTAATCTACAGTTTTGAACTTAGACATCAACAAATTTAGTATGTACATTTATACTAGCTTTGTGTCACTGGCCTTCTATGATGAGCTGAGAGCCCTTTGATGGAAGCTGAAGACTTCAATTTTATGCATCTCCAACTACTTCCTAACTCACTACTATAACAGGGTTCTCTTTTCATGCATTCCTTTCCCTCTTTTACATTTTATGGTTCCGTAGATGTCAAGATGTGATTAAAAGGAACATTGTCATCGGATTTTGAGATCATGTTTGATTTCTTGTACTTTCTAATCATAATGGCTATTAGTAAAAAGACAACCATGGTGGCTTGATATATTTAAGTGTCAGAACCGTTGTTCTTTGACTGTTTGTTACCATAATTCTGAGTGTTTTTAAAAGCATTTTAATACTGTAAGGTGTCTTCCATGATATGGGTTGTCTTATGGTATTTTATTACACTATGGGAATTTGAAATTGTGTTGCTTTCCATACAAATGAACCCTTTAGTTGAGCTAGGAAACTACAAAGAAATGCAATGGGGATTATCATGGACTGATGCTGAAGTTTTTGATAGAAACCAAGACAAATGCAATTAGGATTATTTTTCACCGGTAGTAGATTTTTGACAGAAATCAAGAAAAATGCAATTTTGCGGGGGCAACCAAGTGTTGACAAATTTTTCTTTTTTCTTCCAACTGTTGTGTTAAGGATCAATTGGAACAAGGGTTACATCCCACTGCTTATAAAACTAAGATGAATTATATGTTATATTGTATATTGTTTCTTTTATTTCCAAAGGTCAATATATTGAATAGTACTTGTGCTTTCGGTATAACTTCTAGACCAGATTAGTGAAAGCAATCCATATACCTATCAATGATCCAAATATCACTGAAGAGGGGTCTAAAAGTCACACCCGAAGGCTTGGAAGAAAAAGGATATGATATAGAAGCAACCAGTTATATATTATACTAAAAAAATAAAGGTTGATATGCTCTCCAACAGGGTATGTACGACCTCGGGATCTCCAGTAAGGGGGTTTCTACTTGATTGGCTGTTGGGGCAAATTAGGGTTATTTAGCTGAAAGGCATTTACTATGGGAATTCATTCCCAAGCATGGCTGTTAACTTTGTCTCATGCCGTGAAACACCTCTTGTTGGCCTGGAAAAATTAGCGATTGCAAATCTTTGACCTTCTTTCCCTGTTTGATATGAGAAGCATTGAATCTCATGAGATTTGATAGAGATAAAAGCTGTGCATATAGAGATTTCTCTGCACAAAATATTTTGATTTTGACTGGAGAGTAAATAGCGCTTAGTGTTCTGAACCACCGTAGTTCTGAACTGCTATAACAGATCCTATATAAACAACGTACAGATGATACTTGAACATGCCCAGTTCACAAGATGGATTGTTAATTAGCCAAGTGTAAGGTCTGCCTGATGGGAGACAAAGGGTGATTTTGCTATTGAAACTGAAGGCAACAGATAATTGAGTGGCCAGAGACATGCGACCTCTGTTCGGTCCTGCTATTCTGGTAACTCCATTTTGGGCTGGAGCGCAGGAGAATGTGAAGACTTTGTGCATATCCATTTGCTTAACAATCTCGAAGGATTTTCCAAGAATCACATTTTGCGCATATCCTATTTCCATCAAAGCACATTGTTATTAAACTATATAAGGGTCTTTTGTATGCAACCAGATTTTGCATGCATGTCTAGTAGGGTAGTCTCAATGGCAGCATATCATAAAAATCCACGTTTAATTATTTTTTGATGGAACCCATGCCCTAGCTCTTGTTTTCGCAAAAGGTTGCCAAGTTTGTCTCTACAACTTCTCATTGTATTTGTTGAGAGATCACCATTACTCTATCAAGAAGCCACATATACCATCATGTCCTATTAGAATGCCACATTTCATTGAGACGTTTTGTCATTTTTCATTTGAATAACTTCATTTGAAGGGAAAGTTCACCACATTTGGGTTATTCTTGCTACCCCTTTTTATTGTGGCTCAAACATTAAAGATAATTAAAAATCAAAATAAAAATCATTTACTCCAGTTTATCCCCGCTACTTAGTATATGAATTCAATTGCATTTTCCAATATCTTGTGAATACAAAAGATTTTGAAATTTATCTCATTGAGAAAAATAAAGATCACCTTATATATGTGTAATCTTTAATTTTATCATATAATGCATGTTAAAAAATCAAATTAAGATGGTGAAATTCAATATCACTCCTATTTGAAAGTTCATGAGGACCTCATATCCTAGTAAAATTTTGAAATCCATTATGCTTAATAATCATTCTTGGTTAAGAATCCTCTCCCTTCATTTTTTATTAAGCAAGAGAGCACTTGGAATAACTTCAATTTATGAAGTCCCTTTTTTAAATCTAAATTTTATTTTTGGCGAATGCCCTTTGGGTTTTTTAACAACTTCTAGGGCCTTCCCAATGAGATTTGATTTTATGTTTATGGAAGTTCATTTCCAAAACATTTTTTTCTAGTGGTAAAAATGAACTTTAGAAATCGAGTATCTATTGGAAGGTTTCTAATTTCTCCTAGAATAAGAGTCACTTATTCAAAATCATTAAGGTTATAATTTCTCAAACCCTTATTTGTATGAGATTGCCCTTTCATGTCTATAAACAATGCTACATAAGGAACATATGATTGTTAGTTTAGTTATATTTACTTTTTATGTCGTGGAAGCATATTATTTCCTATGAATCATTAAATTTAATGGAATCATAAAGGAGATGCATAATTGTTCTTTATTTTTTTATTTTCTTCTTAAAACTTATGTAGTAATGAATTTTGATTTGGAGTCTATAATGCCCCACTACTTTTAATACATAATGAAGGAGATCATAAAAATCCATGTTTAATTAATATTTTTTAAAGTTGGCGATGGAACCCATGCCCTATCCGGAGCTCTTGTTTTGGCAAAAGGTTGCCAAGTTTGTCTCTACAACTTCTCATTGTATTTGTTGAGAGATCACCAGGACTCTATCAAGAAGCCACATATACTACAATCATGTCCTATTGGAAGGCCACATTTCATTGAGACGTTTTGTCAAAAAGTTTGTGTCATCTGAATAACTTCACTGAAGGGCAGGCTCGACCACATCCGAAACATTGGGCTATTCTTGCTAAATGTCAAAGGTGTTTCATTTCATGCACCTTACCTTTTTCATGTGTTTGTGTGGTCAAACATTAAAGAAATTAAAAATAAAAATAAAAATCAAAATTACTCCAGACTATCCCTGCTAACTTAGTATATGAATTCCGACCATTAATATCAAAAACTCATCTGAATTTCTTTTGGCAGACTGTTTCATACAAAATTTCCTTTGAAATTTATCTCATTGGAGAAAAATAAAGTCAGCCAATTGTGACATCAGAATGTGTTTTTTTCTTATTTTATGGAATATAGATGCATGGAATATAAAAAATCAAATTAGTTTGAGGATGGTTGCTAATTCAACAGACTTTATAATCCTATTGAAAAGTTCATGAGGGCCGCATACTCTATTGTTAAGTAAAATTTTGAAATCCAAATTATGCTTACAATAATCAACACATGAACCCAACTTTGGAGCGTCCAAGTCACAACCAGTGCTTTTCCCTTCATTAGCTCCTTTTATGAATCATGGAGGACCTGGAATAACTTCAATTCTAAAAATCCCTTTTTTAAATCTAAATTTTATTTTGGGGAGCATGCCCTTTGGGTTTTGAACCTGACTTACTTCCGTGGTTTTGTGTTTTATGTTTATGGAAGTTCTATTTCCAAAACATTTTTTGCTGGTGGTAAAAAATGAACTTTAGAAATCAGTATCTAGTGGAAGGTTTGCTACTCGCTAAGCATTTCTCCTAGAATAAGAGTCACTTATTTGCAAAGTAATCGAGTGTAGAAGGTTATAATTTCTCGAAAAGCAGCTGTGTGTGATTTATTATTTGCGTATGAGACTACTAGCTTCTATGGGTCAAGATAAACAATGCTACATAAGGAACATATGATGGTTAGTTTAGTTGGTATATTGCCTTTAATATGTCGTGGAAGCAATTTTATTTCCTACCGAGATAATCACCATTAACTTTAATGGAATCATAAAGGAGATGCATGAATTGTTCTTTATCTTTTTTTATTTTCTTCTTAAAACTTATGTAGCAATTGGTGGTTTCGATTTGAGAACACTATAATGGCCCACTACTTTTAATAACATAATGAAGGAGATGTAAAATTGTTAGTCATTTTTATTTTCTTTTTAAATTTTTTATAGTAATTAATATTTCGTGCTCATTAACTTAAAGTTGGCCAAGGTTTAACCCATTTCCAGTATTACCATAAACTATTTTTAAAAATAATGAAGGAAATGTAATATTGCTCTCTTGGTATTTTGCTAGCGAGTCATTCTTATCCCTTGCTTTCCACGTAATTGATTTACATTTTCATGTGCTTAGGAGCCACCATAGGTCGTGGGTATTATCCCGCAACGTACATTAATTTTGAATTTATGGATAATTAGCCACATACTCTAATGTCCCATTTTGATTGAAATAGAATTTGATGCGACATTTATAATCTTTCACAATCTAATACATATTTATATTCAAGATAGAATTTTTGAAATATAATATAATGTTTTCTAATCAATACTTTCACATCACATTTCGTAATCATAAGGTTATCCGGCTTTAACTCCTTGGTATATGTTTTATCTTTATAGTTAATTAATTGCATAATTTGTTACTTAACTAGTTAATTGATTGATTTATGGGATAATTATTAATATTTAAATAATTGTGTTATTAGGTATTTAGTTACTATGGGTTTTTTTCATTTCATACGAGTATACTTAACTTTTTCATGTGTTTGTTGATAAAGAAGGAAAAAAATAAACTCAAATGATTTGCTTATTAATCAAACCAAAAACAACCTTATAAATTAATACATGAAAAAAAACATTAAAAAAAAAAAAGTGATTTTTCCATAGCAAAAACATCTGACATGCTTGTGATCATTCTACGAATCTTAGAAGTTAATTTAAGTCACCAACATCAGCTTCTGATGTCCATTCTAAACCATTCTCTTTGCTTTGAAAACTATTCTGCCATCTGTGTTATGAAGCTTCAATTTTAAAAAAATAGAATTGTGCCAAAAAAATACAATATATCCCGCAGATTACAATTTTTTTGCCAAAAATGGTGTTATATCATTTATATAAATATTGATCTATGTGTACCTTTTGATCTCATATATACTTGTTCTCATTGCACGCAACCTGGCAATGCCTGTTCTCTTTGCCAAGTCCTTGATGTAAACGTTTACGTTTCTGTTAACTTTGCTTTCCAAAAGGTTTATAAATATTGTAATGTGATTTAGCTTATTGTGCATAAATCGCATTGTGTGTTGAAAACAATCTTGATCATGGTTGCACCTTTGACATATGGTGGAATCTCTATTTTGATTGAGGGTTGTACAGATACCGAACCAATAGTCCAACTTCTCAACATTTGTCCCCTTCGATCTGCATTGAACTCTGAGCTCCAACATCACGTGCATCTCTCCGATGGTGTGCACTTTCAAACAACTCTTTTGCCCTCAAAGTTTACAGGCCAGGTTGAAATGGTCGGCATGAAAAATGGCAGTAAAGATTCATTGTCATATGCAAAAACCCTTTGTAGAATGCTAAAACATGAATTGTATGCATCCATTTTCCTTTTTGCATGGATGCTCCATTTTCATTTCTTTTATATTCACTAACTTTTTTCCCTTTTCTTTGTTTTTCTTTGCAAGATTGTTCTTGTCTCCGAAATGGAAGTTGTGATAGAAACACATCCTAAAATTGGTGCTCCCACACCTGTTCCCACCCATGTCATTCACGGAAAGCAATCAAATACCGATACAAATCATGGAGAATGAGAACTTTGGTCCCACAAACACCTCCGCAAAAGAAAGTTGTCCTCCCTAGGCAGTTCAAGGTTGCCTCTAAAAATAAGTGCACTAAATACAACCTTGCGTACGTGGTCTATTGAAGGTCGTGCCCTTGGGAAAACATCACTCAAGGAATATGCAAATGCAAATGGCACCGGCTCATATTTCACCTTTGACTTTGTGGATGATGAAGGTGGGAAATACGCATTACATGCTTCAACGAAATTATGGCGAAGTTTTTGGAGAAATTGAGGCTGGAAAGTTATACACCATCGCAAATGGAAGGATAGGGAATGCAAAATCAGGTTACAACCACCTTAACAATGAATTTGAGATATTCCTACAAGCTTCTTCCACTGTCTCTCCACTGCTTGTCAATAACGCCATAATACCTTTGCATAACTTTCACTTCATAGAAATCAAAGATATACCTGCAAAACCTGTTGGTTCCTTCATTGATGTTATTGGCATTGTTTTAGCAATCTCTCCTTGCTCCACTGTTCGCAGGCAGGATTCCAGTGAAACTATACGAAGAAGCTTGCAATTGAAGGACATGTCAGGATTTAGTGTTACTGTAACTTTATGGGGCCAACATTTACAGGATCTTGCCCAAGAACTTGAGGAACTCCTTTCTATTCCTCAACTCCCAGTATTGGCTGTAAAAGTGGCTCGCATTTTGAGTTTCAATGGCACTTCCATAGACACTGTCTCCAGCACAAAATGGTTTGTCAATCCTCATATTCCTGAATCTAAAATGCTACAAGATTGGGTTGCCTCTGAAAATTACACTGTTTATACTCCCTCTATAATGAACAAATTTCTAGGTCCTCCGCAAAGCTTAAAACCAGTCGCAACAATTACAGAAATACTTCAAATGGGCAATACAATCAACAATGAATGGGCTACGCTTACAGCTACAATTACAAACATCGCAATGGATAACTTCTACTACATGGCTTGCCCCCTTGCAATTGGTGACAAACAATGCCAAAAGAAAGTGAAACCAAAAACAATGGCTCATGGTTTTGTGGAAGTTGTAACTCTCATGTGCATCAATGCGACTATAGGTATGCTCTCTCGTATAGACTTGTAAGATGGCTCAGGAGAGCTACAATTGGTTACAGACATTTGACACAGTTGTTGAAGCAATCATGGGTGTCGCAGCAACAGACCTCCAACTATTGTGCATAGACGATGAGGCTACAATGCAGAAATTGCAAACCAGATAATTGGCCATGGCTACAAATTCACTCTCTCCGTGAAGAAAGAAACTTTCCGTGGAAATACACAGCTGAAATGTGTCATACTTGACTCCCTTAAAATGGAGGAATCCAAAGTTGTTTCTTGACTTTGCCCTTCCTGCCCACCATAACACTTTCCTATATTTCAGTTTCTTCGTTGTTTGCTCTTATTTCCTTTGTAATATGGTTTTGTCTGCAGATACATTTCTACTATGCTTTTCTCCACATGTTCTAATGGACTATAACTATCACAGTTTTCCATTTAATGTTTGTTAATATTGCTTTGTATGCGCATCTATATCGCAGAGACACCTTTTTGTAGTTGATACAAATGTATGGTCCAATACGTATATATATATATATATATATATATATATATATATATATATATAGTTTATGCTTACATTATGCCACGCTTTATTCATTTCTTGAATGTTTGCCTATGTTTCACATGAACTTTTTGCTTGTTTCTACCTTCTTCCTTCTTAATACCTATGTACAAAAACAAATTAACACATATCTCTATGCTTTTTCCTAATCAATAACTCCATACAGACACTTGTATTTCTTCCTTTACTTCCTTAAAAATATATGCAAAAAAAAATCGTTATCCTTTTGCTTTATTGCCTTTAGCTACCAAAATATAAAACATTTAGAGCAAGATAATCATCTACTAAATGTTTTTGCATTCATTTCCCCTTATTCACATACATAGTTTAGTACTCTTTGAATCTTCTCTTATGCCACCTTTTTTTGGCGGTTTACGCAGGTCATTGTTTTATGCACAATGCCTACCCCAGAGCAATGAGAAAGAAGAAGAGATATTTATGCCTTGCACAAAAAAGAAATCAATGCTTCCCATCGCGAACGCTATCGCCGGCTCCAACAGATGCCGAAAAATTCTTCCCCTTTCCAAACTGTTGGGTTCCCCCCTTCCATGTCTTCCCCTGCTACTTTTCCCTCCACACCGAAACATCTCCTTTCCCTCTTGGCATTAACCACACCACTTGTGTCGGACCTTGCCTTCATCATGCCCACAACATCGATTTGCAACCCTCTCCATTCCTACACTACCCTCCATCTTCTTCAACCCAATACTTTTCTCCTTCCAATAATTCACCCTCCACATTTCATATGGGCCATCGGCCGGTGCCGAATGCGTTCGCTTCTCCTTCTCTTTCGAACTTCCTCTTTCACATCCTTCCACACTTCCATCCCCTTCCTCCCAAACTCATCGCGAAAGTCCCACCCAAGATTCCACCCCATTCCACTCCACGGAACTTTCCGTGCGGGCCCTTCTTGGATGGATGCCCAGCGCAGATTCCGCCGGAGACTTGATCTTTTATCAAACATTCACACCTGCTCAATTTGTCTTGAGAACTACCCAGGCATACATACTACCTTCCATGAAGGAAAACACACATGTACTAGGTGCAAGTCTAAAAGAACTGGACACCGCTTCTCATCTTGGAACAACATGGATCCTGGCACGCAACCTTGCATTCTCAAATCTTTAACCCAGGTCGAAGAAATGTTGATTGCTCGCATTAATCTTGTTTTGCAAGTCACACAAGTGCGCAGGGGACAATACAAATATTCAGGGCACACAATAAGTTTCCCAAAAAATTTCTTCCATTGCCAAATACCTTCCTCGTCAACTAGGAGATTTGGATCTCTTGTTGGTACAAAAGACTGGAATGCAACAAACAAAATATGACTTCTATGTAAGTAGGTCCCATGTTTGGGAAGTGCTTCAATATAAAATTATCCATGACCCCTACTATAAGGATGTTCTCATTGACACTGAGGCTCTTTCCTCTCTCCCACAGGAACCAACAAACATATCCTCCTCCCTTAACTCTATTCCTATTGACCTTCCAGGCTCTCACTTCTCTGAACCGCAGATACTGACAACCCTCCTTCCAACCCCTACGAGTATCCCAGGAAACATCCTCATTTGTTCCTTCAGACCCAAACACTGGCACAGAAGAGGAGTTGATCATACGGTACCTGCTTTCAAATGGCCAGGCTACACCCTGCAACTGCCTTGGCTTGAAGTCGGAAAAATGCCAATTAATGAATACACCACAGAGGGCCTTTTCTCAATGGCTTTTCCATGTTTGTTTCCAACTAGTGCAACATTGTTTAAACAACCATGCATGAAGGATGTTCAGATGCATGAATATGCCCTCCACCTAATGCGGTACCATGATGATCGATTTGGCTCACACCCCAGGTTCCGGTACTTCTTGCTTAACCTTATTATGAGACATAGGAGCCAATCTACAGCTGCAGTATTCATGAGGTTGAACCTTGAACATGGTGTCCCCCTACTATAGGCCAACTACGGAAATGCCTGCATGATTTCCCTGATGATTGCCTTCCACAAAGTTTAATGAGATTCGGAACCAGCCTACGCGGGACATGAACATTTTGGTCAAAGAGCAGAGGGAAGTCTCTGACATGATTGAACAATTGGGGCACCTACACTCTTCTTCACTCTAAGTGTAGCTGACACAAAATGGCCAGACCTACATAACATCATGCCAGGTTTGTCTCCTGCTGAGGCCCATGCAACACAACACTGGAGGACCATGAACATTGTTAACCACCCTCATCGTGTCGTTGCTTACTTACATCAAAGATTCACCATATTCCGTGAGGAAGTGTTACAAAAACATCTTCGTGCCAAAGACTACTGGTATAGGTAAAATTATTCAATGCTCTATACTTTTCACTTACTTGAATACAAATCGATTTACCTTCCTTTACTGCAAGTATGAATGGCAACATAGAGGTTCAACTCATGTTCATGGTTTTCTATGGCTTGAGGATGCTCCAGATGTTGATCGCATCGACTGGTCAAATAATGAATCTGTCGATAGAGTGAAACAATACTTTGATATCTACATATCTACGTGGAATATGTGCCCTACTTCCATCCACTCAAAAAATTTTCACAGAATATTCAAGATGACCCTTGCCTGTTAGTTTCGTCTCAAGTTCTTGCAGTTTCACCATTACAGGATTTGGAGGAGCTAATAAATCGTGTTCAACGCCACACAAAGTGTTCTGAGAATACTTGCCTTCGAAAAAAAATAACCATCTCCAAAGGTGTCGTACAACACACCACCGGGAGAATAGAGCCACTTCTTTATTGTTTGTTGATGAAAGTGCTTCAGTTAAATACCTCCCTTCAAGGAATGATGATAGATTGAACACACAATCCAAGCAATGTTATCCATATGGAGAGCCAATATCGATTGTCAACTTGTTCTATCTCACCATGTTGTCCTTAAATACATTGCTAAGTATGCTTCCAAAGTGGAACAAAGGTCAGAAACATACCACCAAATGCTTTCTAGATTGTCGAGAAGTTTAGATCCTAATCTTCCTGCACATTTAGCCATAAAAAAAATGTTAACTGAGAGTGTGGTTGAACATGACATTAGCGCACAAGAAACATGCCACATGCTCCTCAAATTGCCACTTGTAATGTGCAGTCACATTTTTGTGACGCTAAATGTAGGCAGAAAAATCTTAAGAAGATTGGTTGAAGCAGAGTGTGAGGATGCAGAAACATCCCTGCTTTTAGATGCATACAGGGTCCGACCTTCATACATGGAAAGCCTTCCACTCATTGAAGTTGCACGCGATTGGAGTTACAACAAATACCGCAAGCACAATAGGTGGAAAAGTCATACCCAACCAGCTATTGTTCGGGTATTCCCCAAATTTCAATGCATTCCATCTAAGGACTCCCCCTCTTTTGAACTTTTTGTTGGTCTGAGCTCCTTCTATACAAACCTTTCCACAACATTTCTAATGATATTGGTTCAACACCTCAACAAACCATTTCTAATTGGAGCTTGTTCAAACACAATTATCGGCCCTAGCATATTACACGGCGTGAATCTAATCCATCCCACACCTCCGTGGTGACACTGAGTCCGAGGTCGAGCTCCCCCTTCCAGTTGAGCAACTGTATGATTGGCAACTTTTGGCTCGCCACCACCCCAGTAACACTTCATTCCTTGACAACTTGCAAATGTTGGGACTTCGTGAATTTGACACCCTTCACGATTGGAGTGCACATCATATTCCATTTGCTCTGTAGTCTCTTGGTGCCACTTTCATCGAAGATAATAAGGCAAACCATATTTCAGCTTCCTTCATGGATAGATTCGACCCTCCAACTTCAGGCTTGTCTCCAGAACAACAACAAGCTTTCAACATAATTACTCAACACTTCACGCATAGATCCAACCTTCCTCCACTGAGACTTATTATACAAGGGACTGCAGGTACTGGTAAATCATTCCTCATTAACATTTTAAAGTCTTCATTTGCCTCTTCATCCAGCCAGGGCCTTTCCCCTCTCCTTTTGCTCACCCCAATAGGAGTTGTTGCCTTTCAACATTTCAGCTTCAACGATACATGCAAGCCTCTGATTCCCATTAAAGAGCTCAAACCCTTAGAGGGCCAAGCTTTATCATCTCTTCAAGACTCACTCAAGCACATCGAATACATTTTAATCGATGAAATGAGTTTCATCGGCCCAAAGTTGCTTTCTAGAATCGACTACCGTCTTAGGGAGGCTTTCCTCACTTCAAAGATTCAACATTTGGAGGTAGATCTATGATCCTTGTTGGAGACCTCGGTCAACTTCCTCCGGTTATGGACATCCCACTTTATGCGAGCAAGTCTTACGGAGCTACCCTCTGGTGCGAATTCAACATATCTGTCTCCCTTCATTCAATCTTCCGAAACAAGGCTCGATCCAAAGCCAAACAACATTTCAAGGCTTCTTTGCTTAACATTCGTAGCACCATCCCTCTAATCCAAGACTGGGAAGCTCTTATGTCAAGATCCGATTCCTCCCTTTTCGAACAAGAAAGGGTTGAATTTAAAGAAGGCCCTCATCTTTTCACTCAAAATGACCTTGTGGACTCGCACAACCTTTTTATGTTGAAGTCCCTTAACTCTCCTATAGCAAGATCTATTGCCGAAAAGACCAGATGTTCTACATCTGGCGATACCGAGGATGATCAATTGAAGCCCAAGGTTCTTCTCTGCATCAATCAAAAAGTAATGCTTTCCATGCAAACTTGTGGGTTGAGAAGGGTCTCGTCAACGGTGCTACTGGTTCTATCATCGACATAGTCTATGGGATATCCTCTAGCCCTCCAAGTCTACCTCTTTTTGTCGTCATCAAATTTGATCGTTACACAGGACCTCCTTGGGATTCAAACAACCCCTTACATGTTCCTATTCCTCCCATTTCTAGAGGAGGCCGCAGACAACTACCGCTCAAAATGGCTTGGGCTTTTTCTATCCACAAATCTCAAGGACTTACACTACAACTTGCTACAGTGGACATTGGCGGAACTGAAAGACAAGGCCTTACATTCACTGTTATCTCAAGAGTTCCGTCTCTTTCTTCCCTTTGAATTTCTCCATCTTTCTCTTTCTCCCGCTACTCTCGCATGTCCTCCACTCCCCTTCTACAATCCAGACTACAAGAGGAATTTCACCTTCGCTCCCTTCCCTCTTCTCTCGCTCCCCCATCCAGCCTTCATCTTAGCTCCTTATAACAATCACGTTGACGTAGTCCCATTCCTTCTTTGTATACTTCATGCCTTGTATAAACCAAATTTTTTTTGTATCGATAACAACTTATGTTTTTAATTTTTGTTTCTCGCAACTACTTTATTCAACATTTTTGCTCTACGTTTATTTACACAAAAGTTCTATGTTTCATGCATCAATCTGCTACTATCCTATCTATTTTGGCATATGTATTTTTTCCACCTCTCTATTATTCTTTTTTATTTCTCGTTAAACTTCTTCCTTTTTTCATTCTCCACTTTCCTTCCACTACCACGCTTTTCTTTCCCGCTTCGACTTCCTTTATCCTTTATCGCATCTTTCTTCCTTTCCGTCCACTTCTTTCTTCTTCTCTTCTTCCTTCTCCTCATTTCCCATCCTCTCTTTCGGCATTTTCATCGCACACACCACGTGCGATTGCTAGTCTTATAACTTTGTATGATATTTGACTATGATTTCCACATCCCAACATACTAACTTTTACAATAAAATGAGAAGGTGTTTCTTTTCAACCACAATACAAATAAATTCATAGAGAGAAATAATTTAACCATTTTCTAAATGCAAGTTTCTTTCTTTTTTACCATAAAAAATGACATCTATTTCAAGGGAAACAACATACTTCCATATATCTTTCCAATACAAACACAACTATTTTACAAGATAAAAGCACAAGAAACTTTGATACATTTCAGATTTGAAGGAATACATTTTCAAATAAATACAACTTTCAAAGTCCTCCTTTCAATCACTTCCAACCATAGGGGGTTCATTAGCTAGGCAATATCCTAGCACGTGGGTTCATATTGAGGTAATTAAAATTAATAAAATTAAATTCAATATACCGGTAGATATGAGGGGGTGAAAGGGTTTAATTTATTAATATTTTGAATCAAGTATTGGGGGTAGGTTAGAGAGGTGGGCCAAAGGAAATGGAGGTTTAATTTTAATATAAAACTAAAACATTTGAACTCTAGTTTTTAAAAGTAAATACCTTAAAATTGTAAAAGGAGTGTGTACATAAAGTTAAATTATAATATCTTTTTGAATAAAGAAATCTCAATTAAGATATTATTAACCAAGAAATAATAAGATGGTAGAAAACTAGGATTGAGTATGTTTTTCAACGCAAGTGATATTATTTCACCATCTTAATTATTTGAAGAACTATTGATAAATGATTAAAGCTTAACATTTATAAGGTGATTTGTAATAGGTATTCAATGGCTTCAAACTATCTTTTGAGAGGAAATGCATATTAAAAAAAATTGAGTGAGAAATATGATATATTTTTTGTTTAATATATTAGGGTAGAAATAAAAAGGGGTAAATAAAATTGTAATTGAAAAATGGGTAAGTAAGGTACATGGAAAAAATAGGGGGTATTTTTATTTTAATAATATAACATGAGGGGGTATTATCAATTGAATAATTAGAGGTAAAAACTAGAATTAAGGGTATTCTTTAATACCCTTCGAGCGCACGTAATATACCATACTTTTACTGAGTGAACCCCCTGTGCTTCCAACATAGCTTGATAATAATATAATTTACAAGAACTCTTTTAAAATGCAAGGGTATACAAGCCTTCGACTTAAGTGGAAACAACATGGCAAAGATTTACAAAAATTAACTATTTTTTTCTTGATCTTCCAAAAGATGAAAATTTGAGCTCCTCCATTTCTCCAAAATCCAAACACAACAACAAAATAAGGGGAGTAGGAAACGCTCTATGCCCAACCTATAATCCAATGATATGAAGAATTCATCCTTCTCATTGGCCCCTGAGCCCCAACAATGAAGCAATATGAGGTATCAAACAACCATGACAACTTTTACCTGGCTTCAAAAACAAACATTCATACAAACTTTCAACACAATAAGCTCAATACAAAGATAACAACACACATAAATTTTTCCCAAACACAAAGGCTTTCAATCCAAACCAAGGGAGAGAAGAAACATGGGGATTCACTTATTCCTCCCAATGGGTTAAGTTCCCACCTTAAAAGCCTCTAAAACTTCATTCACACAACCAAAACCAAACTCTTATCCCTCCCTCAATTTATCTTATGTCTCCCACAAACTCTTATCCCTCCCTCAATAAATATAACAAGATAAATAAGAAATCCTTCTTATTATCACAAGGTGGGGCACCCAACCCAAAATCCCTCCAAATGCATAATATAAACTCTTATCCCTCCTCAATATATATCCCCATTTTCTTTCTCCTACACAACCTTAAGGCCATTCTAATCCCAAAACCAAAACATACAACATACATTCATTTACAACCATTTTCACAACAAAAGAATTTAAAATGCATGGATGAAGTCCCTACCTTGCCATTGCAAGAATATCCAATCCACAAACACAAGCTCCAAGATTTTCCAAGTCCAAAACAAGCACAAACAAATCTTCCAAGCTTCAAACAAAGGCTCCAAAAGTAAAAGCTTCTCCAAAATTCAAGAGTGAAAATAAAACATCTAACCCCAAAACCATCAAACAAACTTGAATAAATAGAAAAAGAGAAGAGGAGGGTGAGGTGGCTCCATGTAGGATGCCACATCACTTCTCCTCAACTCCACATCACATGGTCAAACACCAAACCTAAATCTCAATAAATTGGTGGGTGAGAATGTGACAAGTTCTCCTTACACACACAAACCAAAAGCCATACTCCAAAGGACAAAATTAAAAGCTCATGTAAGAAGGTGCAATAATTTCACCTTTTTAGCTTCCAAAACACATAATGGGGCCTAATTTTGACCCCTTACCCCATAGGTATAGTTGGTAGGTGAATTTAAGAGGTGTGAGAGATAAGCTTAACTTGTCCCACAAGCCTCCAAAAAGTCTTTAAGCCAAAATCCTAGTTTTACATGTAAGGTTGAGTACTCAACACTAAAATCAATAAAATCATCTTCAAATTTATAATAAAATCAAGGACAATCTACAAAAAAAAATACCCCTTGGTCACATCCCAAATAACTTTAATTAACTATATTAATCAACTTAATAAGAGCACATTAACTAACAAAAATAAAGTAGAGCACATTACAATAATAAATCACATACTCACAAAATAATTAAAATGAAAAAGGAAAATAACACATTTACCCAAGGTCACATTTGAGGCCACCCCCCAATGGGGACCTCCTAACAATTATCAACAATAAAACAACATACAAAAACACAAGTTGCCAAGGTGACATGTTGTCAATACCCAAAATTCCTTCATTGTTGGTCTCATATCCCCTTTTGTTTGTTGTGTTACAATTTCTTACAAAATCAAAACAATACCTCTCTAGCCTCGTGGCCATATCAATGACATTGAAACAATAAAACATGTATATACATATCAATTCACATCATCAATTAACACAACTAAATCATCGCTAGAATCGGGTAATTTTTCCAATTGTTTACAACTTCAAGATATTTCAATTCTTTCATTTCATCGAAAACAATAAGATCACAAGACTATCTAGATCGTCTAACAAAATCTATGTATCAAAATTCAATGTGTTAGTATATATAAGGTAGTAACTCTAGATCGTCATCAATACTAAAATATCAATCCATGCATATAATTCACACTATGAGTCACCACATATCCGTAATCAAAATATCTATAATGTCTATCAAAATACTAATAAAATATCATAATGTCCATCTATCAAAGTCTACTGATCAAATATGATAACAAAATCCATGTATCTAGTCCATAGTAAAAAAAAGCGTAGTAGGATAAATTTCAAAGAGGAGTGGGCACTACACAACCCAAGTCCAAATTCCAAAAGTGCAAGTGTAGAAAATGAGACAAGTAACCCCAAATCCTCCAAATTCACTTAATAAATATAAAATGAGGTGATGATGATGAGGTGGCTCCGTGTAGGATGCCAATTCATCATTCCCCAATTTGAATTCAACAAGTCAACACATAAATACCAATGCAATTAAATGAACAAGTAAGGCTATGACATGCACAAATGTACACTCCAACATGCACTCCATACCTTTCAAGGACATATTAAATGTGGTAAGTATAAAAGTGACTTTATTTACTCTTTTACACTCAAAAATGCATTAAAAAGACTAAAATTATCTCCATACTTCATAAGTATGGTTGGTAGATGAGTTTGAGATGTAAGGGACAAGGTTAACTTGTCCCACAAGTCTCAAAAAGTGGCCTATAAGGAAAAATTCGAGATTGGGAAAGAAGGAAGAGTACACACCTATAAAATGCAATTAATTCATTCAACATCAAGCACAAATCAAGGACCATCTACTCTATTAATTACTCAATTGTCACATCTTTCTTTTTGTTTACAATTAAGTTAAATTAACTAATTAAAAGCATATTAACAAGCACTAATAAAGTGACTATATTTTACAATTAATTAGATACATGCACCACAAAATAAATACACAAAAATTAAAAGGAAGGAAAAACATCACAACCCATGGCCACACACATGAGGTCACCCCATGGGAAACCTCCTAACCAAGCATAACAATTACACAACATATACATAGAACACAAGTTGTCAAATTGGCCTTGTCGCAAACACCCAACATTCTTCTAGGGTTGGTCCCCTATCCCCTTTCAGGTGTATAGTGATATCATTTTCCTACAATCACAAACAATAATACCTCTCTGGCCTCACAGCCGCATCAATAACATTGAGAAATAACACATACATAGAAATCAATAGTCGTCATCAAAATTAAGCAATTATATCATCTATCAACCATATCAAAATAATTCAATTCTACCATTTTACTAACATCCATGAGATCACAATACTATCCGAACATCCAAACATAGGCAATGCATCATGAATATAATGTGTTAGTATAAAATCAGAACAATGTAAATCAACATGTATATAGAACTGTCCACCAGTGTCATCTAGCATATCATAATCCAAAATATGAATCACAACATATCAATAATCCAAATGTATATATATCCACCACCTACTGATCAAAATATAATAATCATAATGTCAATATCTCTAATCAACAATAATAAAAATCATAGTGGAATAGTGCAAAGAGAAGTGGGCATTACCTATATGATGTGTGAATTTGGAAGGTGGAGTATCAAGGCAAGACACGTTAAATGAACCTAAAGAATCATGACATATCTTTCAATGAACTCAAATACAAAAAATACAATGTAATGGAGCTCAATGGTGATTTCCATGATGACACCCTAAAATATATAGACAAAGAGGGTGATGTTGTTTGTTTTGGAAAATAAGACAAATGAAGCGATTAGACAAGAACTAAAACATTTCTAGGTGGAGGTATAAAGATAACAAAAATGCATCCATAATTTGGTACCTTTTGGTGGATGCAGTGTGCCACCTATGAAGCCACATGGGCAATGCAGATTCATCTATAATCAATGCATGCATAGAGTAAAAATATACGCCGTTTTTTCTTGATGCATGTCGATAACTAAAAATCATCACATCTACATTGTAATGGATTCTAAAAAATCTCACGTCTTTATTTCCCTTTTTAACATTTCCAGTTAGTCATTATTGACCTCATGTGCACACTGATGTTTAGACTAACACTAAATCATAACTGTGTAATTACAATTTGAGATATAAATGATTTTCCTATCTAAGGAAACTTTTGTTGAGTCTTGAATCTTTGTTAAAAGTGGAAAACTTAAAAATCCTTACTTGTTAATGACTTTGTAACTTTTTTAGGGTTTATGTAATTACATTTTTATGTGTTTTGATAACTCATGTGTAGAACCGATACAATTTTTTTGTAAGCTTAATGATAATAAAGAATATTTTAGAACATAAAAACATACTTTATTAAGAATAAATTTCAACACATATTGTAAGCATGGCAAAAAAATTGGATAAGTTCAAATATTATGAATAAAATATAGGTTGAATACATCATAACATAGGGGATGACAATGTTAAGTTTGTTGGAGTTATAATTTGTGGTGAAATGTATGTTATCTTTTATTGTTATAAGTATGTGTGACAAGGAGGACATAAAAATGTAGAACAACTAGAATATTTAAAAAAAACTTGGTACTATACCTCAATTGATGTCCATACCACATTGCGAAGATCTTATTTTACCATGACTCATAAGTTTGTTGGTAAAAGGGAGATGATCGGGTTTAATATCCATTTTTGTATTTGGTGAAACAATCTCAATGGCTTTTGAGGATGACCATGTCTTCTATAAGATGTAATTATGATATTCCATTAAAAGATATCACGCCTATCATTTGGTCAAACACATGGCATTCATACTAAATATCTCATTTTTCATTTATATGTTCACAAGGCCTTTTCAACAATCCCATTTGTGAACATTCAAAAATTATCACATTTCATGAGATGAAATATTTCAGGGCATTTTGACAAATAGTTCATATGCCCTTTGTATGATTCCAAATTTGACATGCAAATCAAACATGGAAACTATAACCCCAACATTTGACAAAAACACTTCCTATTATGCCTTGATGGATGTCTTTTAATTGTATTGTGAAATGTTTTTAATGGCGACTATAAGGGATTTAGTCGAATAGTTCACATGACTACAACAGGGCCTCCCATGACCTCTAATAGTGGTGGTTTATATTGGGCATCGGTGACATTAGCTATATTTAGGACGTGGCATCCACGTGTAGAGCAAAAGTGGTAGAGCTTTAGTGGTAACTATCGAGAGGAAGACATGACGAAACAAGGGAAGTTTTCGATAGCTTGGTAGTGTGTGACATGTCAAGTGACATGGATGGAACTTTGCAAGTGTTTATCATTCTAGGATTTTTGGTGTTAAACATGAGCGAGGATCCCTAGAAATTCCACGTCATTACCTTTAGTCATGACCTTATGTTGCAGTTGGTGAGGAGAAAATTGCTAAAAGTAAAATTTAGATTCACATACTTGCACATTTTACAAGCATATGTCGGAATTCCTTAATCGTAACGCTTCTTTTTGTAGTTTGTTTTGAAGCTCTTTTTGGCATAGGATGACATCATGCTAGTAAAGGTTAATTGATCATCTTGGACTCCTATTGGTCAGGATAGATAAATGATAATCATTCCACAAAAAAACAAATCTCCAATAATGGCCTACCACATGTAAGGTACATATAAGTCCATGCATTGATGACCAAACGAATCACGTATGTTTCTACCTCTGCTCCATATTACAGCTAGGAACCTACAATCTAGTTTGGAGAATGTCTTCCGTGTAATAATTTCTTTAGGAAACTTGATCTAGAAATATAAATTATCTCATTAAAACACATAAATTTAAGTAGTTAAAATGATGGCCTTGGCCAAGTTCATCTTAATAACATGATTCAAAACTCCTTATAATCATTATCATTGTTCCTTTATTTATATAATTCCATTTTGAAGCCTAAAATATTTTTACACATGCAATAACCTCCAAGATGTAGGTTCCATCCCCTTAACATTTTATTTTTGTTAGAAAAAAAAGAAAAATCCTTGAGATGTTGGCACTTGAGGGGGAAATGCCTTGTTATAAATCTTCAATTGTGATAGAGGAAAAGATGATGGTGGAAAAGTTTGTGGATTCTATAGTGACACATGTTGATTGCATTTTATTGAAAATTTCCAAGGTCTTTTGAACAATCCCATTTTTATATATCCTACACTAATTTCAGTCCATTTTACCTCATTTATTTCAAGGATTTTTTTAATAGCTTCACATGATTCCACATTTAGTCTCCTGTGTATTTTTATATTTATTTTTTTGGGATTTCATAAGATAGTTTGGGATATGAATAAAACCTAAAGAAGAAGGAAAATACTCCACTTCCATCTTATCTAGGATGTGATGTCCACGTGGAAAGAACAAAGTGGTAGAGATTCAAGAGAGTAGTGAATGGTGGAAGAGATTATGAAATAAGGGAAGTTCTCTAACAAATTATTAGTATGTAATGTGTCAAGAAACATGGAAAAAAATTTAGTGCAAGTGTGCATCGCTCTAGGATTTCTAGTGTTGGATATGAGCAAGGATCCCTGGAAAGAACATGTCATCAACTTCATACGCGACCATGTACCGCACTTCGTGAGGGGAAAATCACATATGGTACAATATAGATTCACATACTTCCACATTTTAGAGACATTCACCGAAATTTATATTATTCTAACACTTCATTGTGCCCTAATTGAAGTTTTATTTTTGGAACCGGATGACATCATGCTAGAAAATGTTAATTGATCTTCTTAGGCACCTATTTGATGTGGATAGAAAAGTGACAACCTTACCACAACATAGACATCTCTTTGATAATGAAGCACCACATGTATGGCAGAGATATGTCCATGTGTTTCTTTCTAAACAATGCACATCCATTGTTGTCTTTGTCACATATCAGATCTAGCCTCCCAAAATTTAGTTTGGAGAAATTCCTTTCAGTGTAATAATTGCTTTAGGACACTCGCTCTAGAAATCTAAATTGTCTCATTAAAACATGTAAATGTAAGAAGAGAAAATCATGGCATTGGCTAGCTTCATCTTAAAAACATCATTCAGTAATCCATGTACTCATTATTAGTGTTCCTTTATTAGTAACATTCCATTTACAAATCCTAACAAATTGTTTGCACATGCAACGACCTTCGAGATGCAAGTTTGATTCCTTTAAGCATTAAAAAATTGTTAAAAACAAAAAAATATCTTATTGACTCATTTGAAGGGCGTGTTGGTACCCAGATTTAATCCTTCCTCAAGAACCGAGCAGCATCAAGGAATGAACAAGACACTCAGAGGTAGATAAACAATTGTGTGTCGTTTTGTAGCCGGGGAAGGAGTTTATCTGACTTTTTAGCACTCGATTTGAAAGAAGTGGGTAGCACCTTAAAAGGATGTGATCTTATCCTAACTATTTCTGGTTGTGCCTTTCAACCAAGGTAAGAGAACCTACTTTGTAACCTTCAAATGGTAAAGGAGATGGTGATATCCTTCTTTTGCACAAATTTTATATAGAAGACCTTGGGAAAATATGATCAACACACCAAATCTGACTCTCACGAGTTGTCACTCCCAGAATATGGAGATATTTTCAACACAAGGCTAAGGTTACTGAAGACATTTGGAAACCTGATATGTTTTGCATACTTTAGCAAATGGATTTTGTTCTTTTGTGGATATACAAGACAAAACAAGGGTAGTTCAGGGTAGGATTGGTTATTTGAATATTTTTTTGGTGGGAGATCAACAAGACAAATTGGACTTTTCCAGATCCTTGAGAAACTTCACAATGATGGAAAACTCAGCAACATAAAACTTCAAAATAGTTAAAACATTCCTTTAATCAGAAGGTGTGCATCAATGGAGGCCCAGATTTACATTTTTCACATAATATTTGAGATTTTAGCACAAAGGCTCGAGTTAGAAGAGCCAATAAAACATCAAAATCTGATATCAATCACACCTGAGGTACACCTAGAGGCTTACAAACAATCTCTGTCAATAGATGAAAGAAAAGTAATTTTAAATCGTTTATTTCATTCCCAAATGAAAGCTCTTCTAAAATTGAAATTGCAAATTCCACTAAACTATCACAGGATTGAGATCTATGTGATTGAGAGATATTTTGATACAAGATTGCAATAAGAACAAGAGAAACTACTTGCAGACATTCTAAAATGAAATAAACACAAAATTGCCAGAGATTCAACACAAGTTAATTCAAAATTTATCAAATTTATTCAACAGGGGAGAGTTATTCAAACAATCTCAGAGCTTGTTGATGGCTATACACTTGTAACCAACTCAACATGAATGGAAATCTAACACATAAGAATTTAACCAGTCTCTCGAAAGAATTCTCGAAGATGAGCTTTTCTCAAAAATTCTCGTGAAAATGAACTCCCGACCATTTGCAAGTCTCAAACATGCATTATATATCATTTGTTTACATCCAAGCCTTCTCTCCCAAGAAAAGGATATCCTAAGCATCAAGTTTGTTACAAAATTCCATCATGATTCATAGAAAAGGACTTTTAACATAAAAATGTTCAAGAGTTGTCAGGTGCCTCAAAAGGTGAATCATTGCAAAAATCCACATCATTACTTCAATAGGGGCACATTTTTCATCCTTGGCACACGCAGACCCCTTTCCTTTCATCATTTCATCTTTTCCCTTTCCAAATTTGCCTCTGCAACTTCTGGATCTGATATTTCACGTTTTTGCATGAGCCCGAGCAAAAATCCTTTTCAAAAGTACCTCAGATTCACAAATTGAACCATCAAATTGATTTAATTGATCATTGCAGACTAGAATGACACAAATTTGCCAAAATCCAATGAAAATTGATGCAAAATTTCATCTCCAAACATCCTGGAGCTCGAATGGTGGAAAAATGATGAAATGCACAGTTACCGTTGATCTTCCTTCATCTTTTAATTTGAGCCCTCCACGTGGAAAAATGTGATTGGAAACGGGCTTGGGAGCGCTTTTTGACATTTTATCACTTTTGGAAAAATGTAAAAAATTGACATTTTTCTCCGCCCCTCCGCCCTTTGAAAAATGGCTTAACACGTGTCCCAATGTGGGTCCTAGCGGAATCACAGCTTGATTATGCTATTTTCCTCTTTTTTGAAAAAGAAAAATTTCCAAATTTTCCCCGCATCTCCGCCTTTGACCTTGCCACATGTTCTTCGTGATTGGAGTGGAGTTGTGGTTCATATTTTAACCTTTATCTTTTGAAGTTAAAAACTTCAAAGTAACCCAACATTCGCCTCCCGCTTTGACTTTTCAAAGCCATGTGTCCTTCTCTGATTGGAGGCGAGTTTCGCCCATTTTCATACTTTATTCCCTTCTTTCCAAAAGAAGGCAAAAAAATTCAAAGTTCTCCATTGGCCCACATCCCCTTTGCTTTTGACTTTTCAAACTGCTACGTGCCCTTCTCTGATTGGAGCGGAGTTTCGAGTTCACTTTGTGACTTTAATCCTTTTATAAAATAAAGTCAAAAAACTTTAAAGGAACCCGACAACCCACAATTCCATCTTTGATTCTGAAGCCGCCATGTGTCCTCCCGTGGGCCTTAGGACTTTTTCTCACTTTAACTCTTTTTTCCAAAATGCCTTAGAGCACAAAAAGACCCGCTTACTCCACAATCGCTCAACATGCGACACGTGTACATCCTCGGGAAAAATTAAGAAATTTTCTCCGCCACTTGAATTCAGCCAATCAGAACTTGGCGGGGCCACGGGGTGAGTTAAAATTTTTAGGAAAAATAGCCAAAAATAACAAGTTTACAAAATAAATCCGTCGTGCCTCAACCAATTAGAAGAAGCCACGTAAGCATCATTAGAACCAATCGAACATCGCGAGCCATGGGACCAATTTTGCCTTTTTGCCAAAAATGCCAAAAAGAACAAGTTCGAAGCAATGGCCCGCCGTTCCTCGACCAATTAGAAGAAGCCACGTAACCACCCAATGCTCAGGAATAATTTGACGGGTAAAATACGCCCGTCAAACCGTCAAAAACACAAATTTTCTAGTCATGCCCAAAATTCATTTTTTTGCGAAGGATGACAAATTTTTGAAACAAAACCAAGTGAAACATGATTCCAAGCATTTTCAACCATGGGGATGGATTTTCAAAGGCATATAAGTATAAATCGATCATTTTCAAGCTTCCATGATCGAGAAAAATAGGAAAAAGCGCAGAGCCACGGATTTGAAAAATTTAGGGCAAAAACAGGCAACTTGGGGACTTCTTTCAAGATAGGGCACGATGAAGAGTTTGCAAATGAATCAAGGCATAGAAACAGAGGTAGAAACTTCATTTCACCCGTTCAAGATATAGAAAACGTTTCAGAATACGCAAAGTGAAGGAAAATTAGGGGAAAATGGTGTAAGATCAAAATGGACACCAACAGGGCAAACCAAGTCATGAATTCAACATTATATTTGAGTTGCATGTAAACCAAATATGTGGCATGCACATATTTTTATAAAACACTCGATGGGTGTTAAAAAAGAAGAACTACTTAAGAAGTAGTAAACACACATCTTCATTGTCTAGCTTATCCTATTGGTTAAGAGACAATAAAGTATCAACCAAAGAAATCATCATTTTTTTGGAGCTATGAATGTCCAAGTCCTTGTGTCATTGCTTGTATGCAGAGTATATACAACTTTTCACTTGTGTTTATTGTTTATTTTGTCAACCTTTCATGCCTATGTTTTCAAAACACATAATAATGTGATTGTATTAATCCCTAAAAGTTGCAAATCCAATAAAAAATAGTGTTTTTCAAGTTGGTGGATATTAATAAACATTTAATGTTAAAAAGACATTGTATCAAATAAATAATGTGGTGATGGTAATAAAAATTGATACATGGTCCATATTTGACTTGTTGGGAAAAAGAAGAGGATGGACTACGTTCTCTCCAACATTCCCCAACCCAAAAGATCTCCTCCCTTAATCTTATGTTTCATCACAAAGACTCTTCCCCTCCCCATGTTTCACCTCTAATCCTTCAACTTTAAATTTTTCAACACATCCTTATTGGCATCTCACACCGCTTATATATGATTGCTATTTACACTAAGTTATTAGACTTAACTTTTCCATCATGAAACATTGGAGAAAAACATATTTTTTTATCATAAAATCATTTTTAAGTAAACTTAGAACATAAATTATTGTCATCTTAATTGAATAAAATACCCAAACAAACAAAAATTATTTCATTTTCTTCATAAGTTTTTGGTTGTGTAAGTCAACACCAACAATAGTGGATCCATTTCATTGTAATATTATATTTTTAGAGGCGAAATTTTTGTGGAGATATTTTGACATATATTTAGAAGCTCTCATAAACCTTTGAGAGGTGAAAAACTTGGTATGATATTTTGACATATATCCAGAAGGTCTGATTAAAAATATGTCTCTTCAGACCATATTTAGGGGTAACTAATTTAGAGAGATAGCAATAGAAAAATGGCCACAAAAATGGAGGATGTCTAGCAGCATGTGTGGTATCATTGTTTCAAATCTCCAGCTACCTATTTCACTACTGGAATGTCCTCGTCATCTCGAGCTCCAATTTGGCACAAGCTGGAAACATGGCGACAAAGGTTAATGGATCAGACTAGACACCTGTTGGCTGCAAACTTATCCAACACACCATTAATTAATTTGCATACGGACTTGGATGGCAGTTTGAAACAAAAACCACCGGTTTAAAACAAATCCTCCCTTTCACACTGCTCATCTTGTTTCATGTGAACATCAATGGCTCCTCCATGTGTGTACATCATCATCCCCTGCTGAGAATCAAGAGCCATCGATTTTGACTTGTGTCAGAGCTAAGGGGTTTGAATCCTCTTTGGAAAATGTCTTTCACCGTAAATATCTCTTTCTCGCATGGAGGAAAAGAATCATAACTTATTTTCGAGGATTCAAAGATGTTTAGTTGATTCATATTCTGAAGAATTCTAAGTGCTTAAATCCAACATTTATCACTATTTTTATATAACTCTAAACCCATTCTTATAGGGCGACCCACTTGAGATTTCACCCTATTATACGACCCAATTCAACTTTGATCGTAATGTGATATTTGAATAATTTTCTTATCCATCTAGGTAGATCGTAAAGTGAAGGGAATAAGTTTTTTTCTAGGAAGGGAATCAAAGCTACTGAAACTATGTATGTGAGCTATATTACTCTTGAAGTCTATATTATTGAAATAAACATATGTGGACATCGACAATGTCTTTAAAAAACATAATATTTTTAGAGACGTTGGATTCAAGTACAATGTCAATGACATCTTGTTTAATACGTTTGTAGTATTGTTGTATTTTCATTATAGCTACGTTACATTATCATGTAAAATTGACAAGGGCAATTTTGCGGGTAACCATACATAAATTTCGTTTTGGTCCCCTTTTAAGGTCCCTTAACGTTCGGGGATGGCATAAAATCCCTTTCCGGAAAATCTAGTTTTAGAACTTGGTTATTTTCAACCTTTTTAGGTTGAGCGCGAGTTTTCATTCACGTTACATCAACCAAAACTACGCCCCACTATTCCTTTGGCGCATTCTTTGGGAGTGTTGTGCCTCCCAATGTTGCGCCTCCGGATGTTGCGCCTCTCAAAGCTATGCCTAGTGTAAACACCACCTTGTTATCTCTAAAGTGCGAAGTGGGCGCTGAAAATGCAGTGTCGACACTCCCAAAGCTGCGCCATGGCGCAAATCTCTTCATGTCGACATCCACTTAAGTGCGCCATAGAAAAAGTTGGTGGCGCATTTATTGCACCTTTTGCTATATATAGGCGTGTCAACCTGTCATTTTCACAATTAAAAAAACGTGAAAAGTTATTCCTTTGTACTTTTCGCATTCTTGTCATCAACCCGGCGCGTGTTGCCATTTGTCACATTCATGGACCCCACATCATCTCCTTTATCGTTATATATTCCTGGTAAGTGGCCCTTGCCTTTCTTGTGGATTTGTTGTGGTTTTTCTGTTGGTTTAGGTGATTAGGATTGTTAAAATAATAAACAATGAACCTAAGAAGATAACACAATCCCAACACATATTACAAAACCCACCTTCAAACCATTTTTTACTCTCCTTCATAGATCTACAAATCTGGAAGACTCTGCCACAAAACAACTCAAACTCATTTGTCCCTTATTCCCTACTTTGCTAAGTTTTCCTCCTAGACATCAAAATCTGAGCCAAAAGAGTGAAAATCATAAAAATTTTGCAAACAACCCACTGTTTTTCCTTCGGCGCAAGCTTCATTCTTGTTACATCAAACACAGTCGTGCCATAGGCGCACTATCCCTGCATGTGGCATAAGCCTTCTCCGCACCTTATAAACATTGCAAAATTCCCTAGGTGCAAAGCACTGGCGCCAAAAGCAACTACAACAACATTTGAATGTTGTGCAAACCTTTCCCGTGCCATGCAAACTAAATCACTTGGCGCACCTCACTCTCATGCAACATCTACCACATCTGTGCCCAATGGCACATCCTGGGACCTTGCTACACCAATCATATATGTGCCCCACTTAAAAAGACTTCCAATGGCGCAGCACACATCCCTTGACACCAACATCTGAATGTTGTGTGTAGTCTTTCCGCGCCCCTGCCCCCCTTTTGGCACTTTTTTCTCCCATGCAACACTTTCCCAAAGTGTGCCTTGCTTTTCTAAGTCCTGCACTGCTAGTAAAGTTGCGCCCTGCGCACCCGAGGCTCATAAATTGCTAACTTTTCATTATGTAAGCTTTGATGGATGACTTAACAACTAACATGGCTCTTCTGTGATGGACTTCCCTGATTCTTCTTGTAGATCAACAGCTGAACTCAGATCCACACATGTCTTCATCGAGTAAGAAGCCAACTAAGTCCAAGGGTAAAGCCAAGCTAATAGAAGAAGAAATGAAATATAAATACCAAAGGGTCAGGATGCCTGAATCTCTTGTAGAGTGTGATCTTGATATCAGAGATTCAGAACTCGGGCACATTGACATGGAGGACTTCTGGGCCAAAACCAAGAAGGTCACAGGTCAGCCCATGGATGGATAAATTGGTTGGTAGTGGTCTGCACTTTGCTGCAGGGATCCCAGTGAGCGCAATCAACAATGAATTTATGATGTTGGTGGGCCGTTGTTACAATAAGGACACAAGATGTGTCGAAAATGAGAAGGGTGAGGTGATAATCAACCTCACGGCCCGACATTTTGAGATCATGTTGGGCATCCCTCACCACCAGACATTTTGTAGCGGTAAGCCAAGAGGATTGCATGAAGACATGGACTGAAAATGAAGACAAATGTATGCAGTTAATGAATGAGGTGTACCTCAAAAATAAGAAGGTGATAAGTAGGTGGCCACAAGTCATTCATCGCAGTGACTTTTCAGAGGAGATGAGTGACACAATCACCTTCCTGAGCAGGGTATTTGGGCTCCCGATGCCCATTACTTTCACAAATGGATGCTCAGGTATTTAGAAACAATGAATAAAAATGTTCTGATCAGCGTTTTGAATGGGGAGAGATTATCAGCAGCACATCTCGGAGCAACTTCAACAACTTTCAACAACTGGGAGGTTCTATATGAACTCCTATGTGGTATATGTTGTTGCCTCAGAGAGGGACTACCCAACATTGAATCGGTATGGGGTATGGCCCCAGGTCAAAATATACAAGTACTATCTAGAGTTAAGACTGAAAACAACATAGCCCAATTCAATAAAGTCAACGATGTCTTCTTCTATGGCATCATCTTGCCTCTTGAGGCCCAACATGACTTACGATCGGATGACCAAAAGCGTGGTCACCACCACGAGAAAGTGGGAGCATTATTCACGCAATTCCCCACTTTCACCTATCTCAGAGCCGCTAACTTCTTGGGAGAGCCCACCAAATTGCCGAGGTATGCGGGACCCAAGCTGATCCTATTGGAGCTGTCTAGACAACTTATCACATACCATGAGAAGTGTTTGAAAAGGAAGAAGGGTGGAACTCCATTCCCCCTCACAGTGGCAAGTACACCTGCACTTCATAGAGCAAAGCCCGAGGAGATGTTTGCAGAGCTTGAATTGCTCAATTTGAAGCATAATTTCTAGCAAGGCCAACCTTTGATCCTCGTGATTGCCTTCCAAGGGAAAAGATCGATCCAATTCACGTCCCTCAGATCAAAGATATCTACATCGATCTATATCATGAAGTTGAGCTCAAAAAAAAGGATCACTCCCACTGGCCCTGGCAGAGATCATTCAATATGGTGTGGCTATCATCCCAAAGGATTTCTAAGCAACTGATCAAGAAGTTGATCAAGTTTATCTAGACACGGATGGGGACAATTGGCCATTTTGCAAAATTGATAGAAACAAGGCCCTCAGACTATTGAGGAAAGGGTCAAAGGCACTCTGCAATGCATCGAGCATTGGTGCAAGAAAAATGGTATCATCTACCTTGGGGTAGACTTTACCACGTCTCCCTTGGGTAATGCACCCACCAAGCCAAAACACTTGCCTAAAGGCAAAGGAAAGGTAAGGAAGGAGAGGCAAGCACTTCTCAAGAGGAAGTTCCTGAGAGCCCTCCTTCCGCCACTGAGGAGCAGTAGTAAACATAGTATCCCCAGGAAAAGAAGAAGCGGCCAATGCTCTAACGGACACATCCATTCAGGATGTCATCACTGCTACAATTGGTGAGGTCCCAACCGTCCCTCTCTCTCTCCTCCTTCCCCTCCTCATGTCACTCAACCAACCACTCCTTTGGTTGTGTCTTCTCCCCCATCTTCTACCATTCCCCCTCCCTCTTCCTCCATCTTCTCTTCCCTCGCGGATCTGTCCCCCAACATTTCTTCCCTCATCTCACAGATCCCTTCCGCCCCCACGGTTTCCTCTCCTGCAGTCACTCCCCTAACCCCATGAGCATTGGAGTGTTGGCTTCTTTCTCAATGCCACCACCAAGTGTCTCGACACATTTCCCCATGTCCATTGTAGTTGCTCCTTCTTCCCCCCGTTTCCTCCTCTTCCTCTGGTCCCACTCCCTAAGTCCAGAATGGATCTCTGAACACCTAAGCCAACACAAGAGGAAAGTCCCTATTGCACCCATGGACTTCTCTGTTATTCCGGCTAAAGGGCCTAAGAAGCAAAAGGCTATAACCCACTTCTCTCAAAGCGCTTCAGGTGAAAGGGTTATGGAGATCGCGTACCCTGATCTCACAAAGAAGAAAAAGAAGATCTCTCTGATTTTACATGACTCGAGTCACCATGGGAACATCATCGAAGAGCACACGAGGAGAGGCCTTATCCGCGGTGGATGCCCTTTGCGAAGCTTCAAAGCGAAAGGAAGAGAAGAGAATATTAAAAGAGAAAAACAAGCATCTTCTCCAAGCCCTGCAAAGATGGGCAATGCCCCTCCTATGAATGTCGCCGATCCTCCCAAAGTTCTTAGTCAGGAGAAGATAAATGAGTATGCCAAGATCGGTGAGAAAGGTATAGCGGTGTCCACCTGGAGAGAGTAGATCCTCAAAGATAGTGAGGAAGTGATTACAAAGTTCACAGAGCTCTATCAAAATATAGATCAAGCTAACAAGGAACTCTAGGCAATAGCAGGGACCTATCTCCGAAGAGTTGGACCATGCTAGGTTGCAACACGAGACATTCTAGAAGATGCTTGACTACCTAGTCGATGACTTAGTGAAATTCGGCGTCTTTGATCACCCGTGAGCACCCAACAAAGTCCTTGCTGCTTTAGACTATCGGGTTGACCAAATGGAGTTTGTCTTGGAAAAGATAGACAAAATCAAGGAGGAAGCCCTGGATGCCATGCATCAAATGGAGCAGATCATCTTAAGAATGTCTCCAGGGTTGCTCGGTGCATCGTACACCTTGAGGAAGGCAGATGATACTATTTGGATTTTCAAGGAAATCACGTCGCAGGGTTTAGCGTCAGAGGCCACTTTTGATATAGAATCTATCAACAACCTTCGGCTGCCGTGACTTTGTTGGATACCTGATGGAGGCAGGCAAATGAATACTTCAAACTCCCAGAAAGACTCAGAGATGAATGGAAACTTGCAAAGTCATCAGGGATCACACCAAGGGTCCAGCTCAGGATCAACTTCAAACATGGTCAGCAAGTTCATGGAGTATCGAGCTCAATTTCACATTACCTCTCCTGAGCAGAAGCAAGACACTCCTTTCAAGCCAAGGGATGACGACGAATAGGCTCCTTCCTCTTGGGATAAATCCCATTTTTGTAAAAGTATTTAAAAGTATGTTGGCACAAATGATGACATCATCCATGTTGCACCATGAGATGTTGTCATCCACAAAATTGCCCTAAAGTCAACATTTGACTTTTAGATATTTTGTAAATAGTTGTTGGCTCCTTTTTGTCTTCTTTCTCCTTCTCCTTCTATAAATACTTGGATACTTGTAGTATTCAAGAGTGAGCAAATTTGTATGAAAAATAGAAGTGAGGAGAGAAAGACTTTGAGCTTTCTTGTAACAGAACAACTTATTAATACAAAAATTGAGACTTTGTGTTGAATTCTGTGTTATGTGTTAGATCTTTCTTAAGTTAGATCTGCATGCTTATTCTATTGGATTCACCTATACTTTTTCATTTGTTTATCAATATTGCTTTGTTTGTTTATGTGAGTAAGTTTGGCTCTGTTTACTACCGGCCCAAAACATAAACCCTCTGACCTTTCTACTTTGGAATTCATTTCTTTTCTCCCTTCAATCCATCTTTCTTCCTATTCCTTCCTTCATTCCTTTATGTTCTTCGTCGGAACTAACTCTACTGGGATGAGATCCCAAACCCCCTTGAAGGTAGAATATTGTAAGACTTGCATAGATTCCTCTGGTAGAATAGCAATAAACCAGTTTCACTTTGTTGTCTCAAAGAGGGGCTATGCCCTACACATTGTTGGCTCTGTCTATCCATAGATCTTTCCACCCGACAAATTTTCAGACCAACAGCTTTTTTGGCGAACTCTCTTTGGGAAAGTACCAGATCTATGTGAGTGGTATGTCAGCTAAAAGACACCAACAATTTTTTTTAAAGCTGCTGGGGAGACTAAGAAAATAGATAAAACTATAAAAATCACTACCTGTTTGCAAATCTTAACTCTTTGTTTAAAATCCAAATTTTTTGCAAAAGTGATCAAACTGAAAATTTTCTTAAGAGATCTTTAGATCTGGACTAGTTATAAACCTTTAGTTCACTGAGTTTTTATAAAAATCCGTATATTTCCATAGATATGAGATTCTGATAGTTTTACAAATATTTTCAAACCCTTGCAAAAAATCAAATCTAAGATCCGAAAATCAGCTTACTAAGTTAACCATCATTTTATCCTCACTAATCTTTGTCATTAAACCGTAATTGGTTTTCAAAAGAGGGATAAAATTAAATATTTAGAAAAGTACATGCTGCTGATTTTTGTCAAAAAAATAAAAATCAGCAAGTACAAACAAAAAGATTTTTATAAATCTGCTCTAAAAATCACTGCAGACCTGAAAACAGATACACTGGCGGGTGAGCCATTTACCCATAGCAGGAGAGCTCGTGGAGAAGTTGATCCTATTTTTGATCTACTTCAAAAGCACAACTTCAGTATTACACCAGCCACTTCACGTCGCTGAGTTCAACTGATCGGTCGGCCAGAAGTGCCTCACCTCCACGAAAGAACCGGTTTTCACAAGGAGCCTCCACATCAATTTGCAGTGCTCTCTTTGCTTTAAGCTAAGCGTAACTACACTCCCGGCTCATGTCCTCTTTCCAGCTTTTCAAATAATAGTACCATGGGGAAATGATATGGGCCCTCTTGCATTGCCACATCCAGTTCACGCACTCCCTCATGGAAATCAAGAATTTCCCAAGATTTGATGGAAGTGGAAATCAAAGCACAGATTCACATATATCTGCATTCATTATGTCATGTAGCATCCTAGATGTGACCCATGAAGATGTGTCGGTACGCCTCTTTCTAGAGACCTTGCAAGGACTGCAGCAGAGTGGTTCCAACACTTGTCGGCGAGATCTATTACCAGTTGGGCCACATTACTGAACTGCGTTTGAAGACAGTATAAGCCTTCAGAAGATGCATTTGTGTTACTGTCAAAGATTACTCACTTGAAGAAGGAAGCCAATGAAACCATGCATGATTTTATCACCCATTTCAATTCACTGATTAACCATGTGCCACTTGCCATGTTGCCAACACCAAAAATCAAAAATGTTTCTTTGTGAACACCATGAGCTCAAGAGTAAGTTTCTTACTCTTACAAGAACAAATCACCACCTTAGTCCTCACTCAAGCTGCGGCCATTTGGATAGAAGACAACCTACTTATATTTGGTGAGTTAAAATGAGAGTCATCCAAACCTAAGGCTTCAACTCCTTCTCAAGCCACTTCATCAGATCTGGCATTCCAAAAGATGGCTAACGACTTGCTCGCATTAAAGAAGCAATTAGCTCAAGCTTCATCTACCACTCCATGCACTGGATATCCCACGGAGAGGAATTTCACTCCCAACAATGCCCCCACAAAGGCCGTGTTTGCCTGCTTTTTACTCCAAGGTTAGCACTTGAGGCCCCTCGGTTAATGCCTTGTCGAGATCAAGAAGAGGAGCAAATTTATGAAGAACCTTCATCGCAAGGTGAAGATGATCAAGATGTCGGTGAATCGACTGCGAATCTACAATCGGGTATATGGAATTTGAAGATGAAGAGTCGATGAAGAAGAGGTACCCAAGGGTATGTAAGTGAGGCAGTCATATGTTGTTTTCACCCGCTCACAAGGAAAATAAGTAGAAGTTCTTTGCTAGGATACAAAAGGAGAAGATTGTGTCGAACACGCCTCCCATAATTGCTAAAAGAGGTAATCCTCTTCTGCTCAAACTCCAATTAAACCTTTTACAAAGAAATCTTTTCCTCCCATCTCTCCTCCAAATCAGCCTTCTCCTGTTTCCATAAAGACAAGTAACCCTACCCTACCATCACAAAATGAGGACTCATTCCTTCATCAACGCAACCCTTGGTCGCATTCGACATAGTCGATCATGCTAAAAAGACCAAGATTCAAATGTCTGAAGCTGAGTATCTTCAGTCTAACCCTGAGCAGCTTGTAAGATTAACCAAATATATCCAAAGCCAAGTTGTCATCCCTCTCCTGTCTCCCCGAAAGGAATCCTTTCCACTCCTCCTGCATCTCGCATAAATGTTGCCTCGACTTCGCATCAGGAAAAAATTGAACCTTTTTATCTCTCCCTCCTAATCAATGGTCACAAACTAAGCAACTGCATAATTGATTATGGGGCTTCCGATAATGTCATGTCGGTAAAGGTCACTCATGCTTTAGGCCTCACCCTTACCAAGCCTTTCGGCAGATGTTACTCCATGGAAACCAAACAGGTTCCATTAATTGGTTAGATCAAAGACGCACAGTTCACATTTGCAGCATTCCCAGAGAAAAGGGTAAAGATGACCATCCTCGTTGCTGATATCCCAGCAACATATGGAATTCTACTAGGAAGAAGCTTTTGCAGAGAAGTTGGTGGAGAGATTCATATGGACTGGTCCAAAGCCAGAATCCCGTCAAGGGTGTAATGCAGACTTTGGAGCCTGAATCACAAAAGAAGTACTTGGTCACCAACTCTGACGACCCCAAAGCCCAAATTCTCTTTGAATCATCAGGGATGGGGAACTACTTCTTATCCACTAAGTTTGATAAAATGGACGTTCTCATCCAGGAGGAGGACCTTAACAAGATATGGACACTGCAGTTTGATGGCAGTTGTGCAACAAGTGGATGTGGCGCTGGAGCTGTCCTAATATCTCCTGAAGAGGAGATTTTTCCTCTTTCTTTCAAATTGCAGTTTTTCAATACAAACAATACCGCTGAGTATGAATCTTTGTTACTCGGTATGCAAGCTGCAAAGGAAAGAGGAATCAAGAATCTAAAAGCACAAGGTGACGCCGAACTGATCATCAACCAGATAAAGGGGTGTACCAGGTAAAGAATGACAGACTCAGGCACTACCACAATGCAGTATGGGACAACATTGAGGAATTTGACGCTTTCTCAATAAAATCCATTCCAAGAGCTCAAAATGACATGGCCGATTCATTGGCCATCTCAGCGTCTCTTATGCTCCCTCACCCAGGGCTGAAAACAAACACATATACCATTGAGGTAGTCTTTCACCCAAGTGTGCTAGACAATTCTCAGCATTGGCAGGTATTCAACGATGATAATCAACTTGTTGCTTTTCTAGAAAAAGTTGATAATTTCAATGAGCTTCATTTTGAGGGATCTACTTTTGCATGCCATGAATTTGTCACTGGTCAAGCAAATGAATCAAAAGAAGGTGATGGCATATGTCAGCTCAAGGAAATAAAATTCTGAAGGGTTTAGTCTCTTTGGAATGATTGTTTGACAAACATGATCGTTTTGTCAAAAAGAAGTGACAAGATGATCCTAACTCCTCTCCAGAGACCAAATTTTTCAACCTGGGTACTGTAGAAAATCCGCAGGTTTGTGAACATCGGGAAATGTTGTACACCCGAAGAAAAGTGGAAGTTTGTCAAATTGTTGAAGAAATATATGGACGTATTGGCATGGTCTTATGCCGATCTAAAGTCTTTCAAGCCTAAGGACGTTCAACATGACATCTCGTTAAAGGATGATGTCAAACCCTTTCGCCAAAAACAGAGGCATTACAATCCCAAGATCTCGGTACCATCCAGGTGGAAATACAAAAATGTTGGATGTGAGAATCATCTTTCCTATCCATCATAGTACCTGGGTCACAAACATCGTGCCCGTACTGAAAGAAGAATGGCGAGATACGCATATGCGTAGATTTTCGCAATCTAAATCAGGCATCCTTGAAGGACAATTACCCGCTCCCATAATGGATCAAGTTCTACAGGCAGTAACCGAGTTTAGAGATGTTGTCCATGCTTGATGGTTTTTTGGGCTATAATCAGATTGAGGTCTCACCTGAAGACCAATTCAAAATAGCATTCACTACTCCCTGGGGCACATTCACCTACAGCAGGATGCCTTTTGGCTTGACCAATGCTGGTGCCACCTTTCAGTGAGCAATGGACTTCACATTCAAAGGTATGATGGGAAAGGTCATCATAGTTTATTTGGATGACTTAACATGTTCTCAAAAAAGTGAAGTGATCATTGTGATCATTTAGAGAAAGTATTGATTAGATGCCGAGAACATGGGATTTCCCTAAATCCAAAAAAGTCTGTTTTTGAGGTCACCGAAAGAAATTTTTGGGACATGTTGTCAGCAAGGAAGGAACAAAGATAGATGTCAAAAGGGTTAAGGCTATTCAGAGCCTTACCTTACCCACAAGCAAGACCGGTGTTCACTCCTTCTTCGGAAAGGTGAATTTTCTCAGACGCTTTGTTCCCGACTTCACTGAAAAGACTCATCACATATCAAATATGATGAAAGGGTCACAAACATTCGGTGGAGTGAAGAAGGAAAGACGTCATTCGAGGATATAAAAGCCTCCATTGCTCATGCACCCATCCTGGTATGTCCCGACTTCTCCAAGGATTTTATCATGTATAGTTATGCATCTGCGCATACTATATCAGCCATCTTAATGCAAAAGAACTCTAAGGATGTTGAATCCCCAATCACTTTCATGAGCTCCCCTCTCAAGCCTCATGAATTGAAGATGTCTCAGTTAGAAAAACATGCCTTCACAGTAGTCAAAGTAGTCAAGAACTTCCGGTACTACATCCTAAACTCTCATACGGTAGTGTTGGTTCCTGACACGGTAGTTAAGTCTATCCTAACTCAACAGGAGTTAGGAAGCTTATGAGGGAATTGGATCGCAAAGGTCCAAGAGTATGATCTAGACATAAAACCAACCAAGCTGGTAAGAGGCAAGGGCCTATGTCAGCTTATGGCTGAAAACAAAGATTCAGAGGTCCCTAAAGAGGAAGATGATTGCATCGATGGAGCGCAGGGTAAACTGAAGAAAGCTGATTCTCTACCTATGGTTCTATTTGTTGCGACTAGTGATGAATGGTATTCAGACATTGCTTTCTTTCTCACTTATGGTGAGTGTCCAACTCATCTAACTTCAAAGGAGAAGTGGACTGTAAAAGCTCAGGGCAGCTAGATATGTCATATGGGATGACGGTTTATACAAGCATGAGATTGATGGGATCTTCTTGCAATGCGTTGACAAACCACAGCAGATCAAATTGCTTGAAATTTTTCATGACTCGGCCTACGGCGGTCACTTCTCCTCATCGTAACAACACATAAGATCATTCGGGCCAGGTACTACTGGCCAACGCTATTTCAGGATACAACCACCTGGGTAGCAAAATGTGAGCTCTGCCAACAGTTTGTTGGCAAACCAAAATTGGCTGCTTTTCCCCTCAGGCCCATCATTATTGATGAACCATTTAGGCAATGGGAATTGACTTTATCGAGCACTACATCCCCAATCAAGTGCCGGACATAGTTATGTCCTAACAACAATAGATTACTTCACCAAATGGGTGGAGGCCATACCTGTCAAGAATGCCACCTCTGAAGTTGTTTGTAACTTCATCAAAGAAAATATCATCGTGAGATTTGGCATCCCACACAAGATCATTGCTGATAATGCTTCCAACTTCTCCTCATGGGAAGTTATTAGTTTTTGCTATGAATATGGGATAACCTTGGCCCACGCCTTAGATTATTACCCCCAGGGAAATGGTCAGGCAGAATCCAGTAATAAGAACCTAGTAACCATCATACGGAAGCTGGTCGATGAGAATCAGTGGTCCTGGCACAAGTCATTATATGATGCTTTGTGGGTAGACCATATTACTCTAAGAGGTCTCTCGGTATGTCACCTTTTCAAGTGTTATATGGAATCGACGTTGAGCTCCCCATTTCCACGGAACTCCTGCTCTACGCTTGGCACGAGTGATCGAAGATGAAACTTTCTAGAATTCTCTTGAAAAGAGGATCATGTATCTAATAGAACTTGAAGAAAAGAGAGTAAGAGTGGTCGACAGGATCACCGAACATCAGAATCAAGTCAAGAGACTATTCGATAAAAAGGCCAAGCAGAGGGATTTCTAGGTGGGAGATCTCATCCTTTTATGGGACAAGCGAAGAGAGCCAAAGGGCATGCACGGGAAATTCGACTCTCTTTGGAGAGGGCCTTTCAAGATCAAGCAGCTCAATGGAGAGAATAGCTTCTATCTCTCATATCTGGATGGAACTGAGCTCCCACTTCCCTATAGTGGGCAACATCTCAAAATATTCAGGAAGTAGAGCTTGCTCTCTTCTTTGTACAGTTTGCTTTAGTTGTGTGTTTGTTTTTGTCGTGTGTTTGCTTTTTGTTGGTTGTGTGTTTTCCTTTCTTTTTCGTCACCCTTGTTTTTGACTTTGTAACCCAATGGATAGGCACATGTAGATCTGGGATTCTCTACCCTTAAGCTTCGCTCAAAGTTAGTCCCCAGAAAGAGCCAGTGTTATCCTGTAAAATTGACAAGGGCAATTTTGTGGGTTACCATACATAAATTTCCATTTTGGTCCCCCTTTGAGGTCCTTAACATTCGGATGGCATAAAAATCCCTTTCAGAAATCTAGTTTTAGAACTTGGTTATTTCAACCTTTTTGAGTTGAGCGCAGTTTTCATTCATGTTACATCAACCAAAACTACGCCCCTCTCTATTCCTTTGGCACATTCTTTGGGAGTGTTGTGCCTCCCAATGTTGCACCTCCCAATGTTGCCTCCCAATGCCTCCAAATGTTGTGCCTCTCAAAGTGCGCATAGGTACAAACACCACCTTGTTATCACTCTCTAAAGTGTGAAGTGGGCACTAAAAACGCAAGTGTCGACACTCCCAAAGCTACGCCATGGCACAAATATCTTCGTGTCGACATCCACTTAAGTGCGTCATAGAAAAAGTTGGTGGCGCATTTATTGCACCTTTTTCTATATATAGGCGCGTCTGACCTGTCATTTTCACAATTGAAAAAATGTGAAAAGTTATTCCTCTGTACTTGTCAGCATTCCTGTCAGCCCCACGTGTTGCCATTTGTCATGTTTGTGGACCCCACATCATCTCCTTTATCGTTATATATTCCTAGTAAGTGGCCCTTGCCTTTCTTGTGGATTTTTGTGGTTTTTATGTTGGTTTAGGTGATTAGGATTGTTAAAATAAATAAACAATGAACCTAAAAGAATAACCTAAATAAGATAACAAATCCCAACACATGCTTGAAAACCCACCTTGCAAACCATTTTTTACTCTCCTTCCAAGATCTAAAAACTGGAAATAGGCACATGACATGGAGGACTTTACGTTAAAACAACTCAAACTCATATGTCCCTTATTCCTTGGCGACTGCTTTGCTAAGTTTTCCTCCTAGACATCAAAATCGAGCCAAAAGAGTGAAAATCATAATTTTTTTAAACAACCCACTATTTTTCCTTCGAACAAGAAGCTTCATTCTTATTACATCAAACCTCGCATGCGCATTTGAGACATGTTGGCATAAGACTTCTCTCGTGCATAAACATTGCAAAAATTCCTAGGCGCAAGCATTGGCTAGGCAACAACACAACATTTGAATGAATGTTGTGTAAACTTTCCCATACCGCGTAAACTAAATCATTTGGCGCACCTCACTCTCATGCATGCAGCAGATCTACCACATTCTGCGCCAATGGCGCATCCTTGTTATTACAATAAGGACTGTGCTACACACAATCATATCTGTGCCCCACTTAAAAAGACTTCCAATGTGCAGCGAGCGCACATCCCTTAACACCAACATCTGAATTTTGTGTGTAGTCTTTCCACCCCCACCCCTTTTGGCATTTTTTTCTCCCATGCAACAATTACCCCAAGTGCACCTTGCTTTTCTAAGTCCTAACCTGTGAAAAAATGTTCTTGCGCCCAAAGCTCATAAATTGCTAACTTTTCATTCTGTAATCTTTTATGGATGACTTAATGGCTAACATGGCTCTTCTACGATGGACTTCCCCGATTCTTGCGGAGTTCAATATATGAACTCAAATCCACATATGTCTTCATCGCCTCGTAAGAAGCCAACTAAGTCCAAGGGTAAAGCTAAGCTAACGCCCAGAAGAAATGAAATATAAATACCAGGAGGTTAAGCGGGATGCAAATCTCTTGTAGAGTGTGATCTTGCTATCAAAGATTCAACTCGGGAACATTGACATGGAGGACTTCTGGGCGTGCCAAAAAGGTCACACAGAATCATGGATGGATAAATTGGTTGGTAATTCCTACTGCTATCTCGCACTGATTTCTGAGGGATCCCAATGAGTGCAATCAATAATAAATTTATGATGTTGGTGGGCCGTTGTTATAATAAGGACACAAGATGTGTCGAAAATGAGAAGGGCGAGGTGATAATCAACCTCACGGCCCGACATTTTGAGATCATGTTGGGCATCCCCACCATAGACATTTTTAGCGAAAGCCGGAGGATACATGAAGACATGGACTCAAAAACAAAGACAAATGTATGCGGTTAATGAATGATCCTGTACCTCAAAAATAAGAAGGTGATAAGTAGGTGGCCACAATTCATTCATCACCTAATTTTCAAAGGAGATGAGTGACACAATCACCTTCTGAAAGCGGGGTATTAGGGCTCCCTGATGCCCATTACTTTCACAAATGGATGTTCTTTCCTTTAGAAACAACGAATGAATAAAATGTTCATCGGCATTTTGAATGGGGAGAGATTATCAACAACAATCAAATCTCGAGCAACTTCAATAGCTTTCAACAACCTGGGAGGTTCTATATGAACTCTAGACATGGATGTGGTATATGTTGTTGCCTCGAGAGGGACTACCCAAAGGATCGAATCATTGGGAAAGGGTCATGGCCTCGTAGTCAAAATATACGAGTACTATCCAGAAAAGATGGAAAATAGCATAGCCCAATTGAAGTAAAGTCAACGATGTCTTCTTCTATGGTGTCATCTTCCTCTTGAGGCCCAACATGACTTACGGTCGATGAAAAAAGCATGGTCACCACTACTCGAGAAGTGGGTAGCCCTTATTCACGTAATTCCCCACTTTCACCTATCTCGAGCCGCTAACTTCTTAGGAGAGCCCACCAAATTTCGAGGTATGCGGGACCCAAGCTGATCTTATTGGAGCTTTCTAGAAAGTTTATCACATACCATGAGAAGTGTTTGAAACAAAAGAAGGGTGGAACTCCATTACCCCTCACAATGGGGTGCCTCACTGCACTTCACGGACCAAAATCCTTTGGAGATTTTTGTCTTCAATTGCCAATTTGAACCATAATTTCCCCGAGGCCAACCTTTCCTCCATCTTCTCTTCCCTCGGGAAAAGTCCCCAATTTCTTCCCTCATCTCAAGATCCTACATCGATCTATATCACGGTTTCCTCTCCTGAAAGGATCACTCCCACCCCTGTGAGATCATTGGAGTGTTGGCTTCTTTCTCATCCAAACCAAGGATTTCAAGGCACATTTCCTCAGAAGTTGTCAAGTTTATCTGACTCCTTCTTCCACCCCGTTTCCTCCTCTTCGCTTGCTAAAATTGATCCCAAGGCTCCTCTTAAGTATTGAGGAAAAATGGACTCTCTCAACGCACCTAGCATTGGTGCAAGAAAAGTCCTCTCACCTTGGACTTCTCCATTACCACATCTCCTTGGGCCTAATGCACCCAAAGGCTATAACACTTGCTTCTCTAAAGTGCAAAGGGTGAAAAGGTTAAGGAGAGACATAGCACTATCTCACAAAGGAAAGAAGTTCCCGAGCCCTCCTTCCGTGACTCGAGGAGCAAGTAATAAACATCATCCCCAAGAAAAGAAGGAGAGGCCTTATCCATGTGGATGCCCTTTGCAAGAAGCATCCACTCATAACAAGCAAAGGAAGAGAAGAGAATATTAAAAGAGCAAAACAAGCATCTTCTCCAAGCCCTGCAAAAGATGGGCAATGCCCCTCCTATGACTGTCACCGACCCTCCCGAAGTTCTTAGTCAGGAGAAGATAAATGAGTACGCCAAGATTGGTGAGCAAGGTATAGCAGTGTCCACCTGGAGAGAGCAGATCCTCAAAGATAGTGAGGAAGTGATTACAAAGTTCATAGAGCTCTATCAAAATATAGATCAAGCTAACAAGGAACTCCAGGCAATAGTAGGACCTATCTCCAAAGAGTTGGACCATGCTAGGTTACAACACGAGACATTCCAGAAGATGCTCAACTACCCAGTTGATGACTTAGTGAAATTCGGCATCTTTGATCACCCGAGCACCCAACAAAGTCCTTGCTTTGCTTTAGACTATCGGGTTGACCAAATGGAGTTTGTCTTGGAAAAGATAGACAAAATCAAGGAGGAAGCCCTGGATGCAATGCATCAAATGGAGCATATCATCTTAAGAATGTCTCCAGGGTTGCTCGGTGCATGTACACCTTGAGGAAGGTAGATGATACTATTCAGCTTTTTAAGGAAATCACGTCGTAAGGTTTAGCGTCAGAGGCCACTTTTGATATAGAATCTATCAACAACCTTCTGGCCTACCGCGACTTTGTTGGATACCTGATGGAGGTAGGCAATGAATACTTCAAACTCCCGAAAAGACTCAGAGATGAACAGAAACTTGCGAAGTCATCGGGGATCACACCAAGGGTCCATCTCAGGATCAACTTCAAATGATGGTCAAGCAAGTTCATGGAGTATCGAGCTCAATTTCACATTACCTCTCCTGAGCAGAAGTAGCACACTCCTTTCAAGCCAAGGGATGACGATGAATAGGCTCCTTCCTCCTGGATAAATCCCATTTTTGTAAAAGTATTTAAAATTATGTTGGCACAAATGATGACATCATCCATGTTGCACCATGAGATGTTGTCATCCACAAAATTTCCCTAAAGTCAACATTTGACTTTTAGATATTTTGTAAATAGTTGTTGGCTCCTTTTTGTCTTCTTTCTCCTTCTCCTTCTATAAATACTTGGATACTTGTAGTATTCAGTGTGAGCAAATTTGTATGAAAAATAAAGTGAGGAGAGAAAGACTTTGAGCTTTCTTGTAACAGAACAACTTATTAATACAAAAATTGAGACTTTGTGCTGAATTCCTGTGTTATGTGTTAGATCTTTCTTAAGTTAGATCTGCATGCTTATTCTGATTGGATTCACCTATGCTTTTGTCATTTGTTTAACAATATTGCTTTGTTTGTTTATGTGAGTAAGTTTGGCTCTGTTTACTACTAGCCCAAAACATAAACCCTCTGACCTTTCTATTTTGGAATTCATTTCTTTTCTCCCTTCAATTCATCTTTCTCCTATTCCTTCCTTCATTCCTTTATGTTCTTCGTCAGAACTAACTCTACTGGGATGAGATCCCAAACCCCTTGAAGGCGAGAATATTGTAAGACTTGCATGATTCTCTTTGGTAGAATAACAATAAACCAGTTTCACTTTGTTGTCTCAAAGAGGGGCTATGCCCTACACATTGTTGGCTTGTCTATCCATATCTGCCCACTGTAAGATTTTCAGACCAACACGTTCAGCTTTGAAATGGAATCATGGAGCACTTCTTGCATTGCTTCCATAGAGGTGATGTAGATGCATTAAAATTCTTTCAACTAGAATTAGACCATGATACACTCGTATACTATGCATCAAATTCATGATGAGCAAACATATTTCTATCAAATGGAGATTCTTGTAATAACCAATAAAAATGGAACTCAAACTAGTTTGTGGGGTGATAGCTTCTTCATGAAGTAGTTAGAAAAGTGGCTAAACATACCAAAATGGGTTTGGTCAAAGACAAAAGGTAATAACTATTTTTAATTCAATGCAAAACCTATATGCTTCCATTTTGTGTGTTGTTTCATGATGTGAATCCATGTTGTGGTCATTATGAGGCCTTGTCTTGGAAGAAATTTTTTTCTTACATTTATCCGATAGAGAAAATCTTATTTCAAGTCCTCAGAGTACATTTGAAACTAATCGGGACAAAATTCACCGTAGTCTAGAAATTGTAGGCTTGCATAAACTCATACACCCAACATTTCAAAATGTGGTGAGATTTTATTCATCTCTATTTGTGAATTATGCAATTAAGAATTTGGCATTCAATTTCTAAGGAGATATGTAGCATACTCTTTTTGCTATGCATCTATGTCTCAAAATGTAGATGCATTTTCTTCTTTATGAGATTACCTTGATGTCGATGTCATCAGAATATACCACACATTGTGAACTAGCAAGGCTATATTATTAACATGACCCTTCTATATAAGAAAGGAATAATTGAGGGAAATCACTTTTTCTTAAAATAGTTGGCAATCATTCTCAATGTAAAAATTCAAGCTTGGGATTCACACATAATGAGCATTGTCAAAGAATATTATGGTTTTCTAGAACCTTTAGTAACACAAGATCTTATATACTTTTTTTCGTGCACAATTCATGTTAATTACGAAGCTTTAAATCAAGCATCCTTGACTCTATACATTTCTAGTAATTCACTCGTGCATGAGAAAATACCAACGACACAATTGAACAAATATTTTTGAAATATTAAAAATATATGAAATAAAGAAAACAATGCAAAAGAAATAGAGGACACAATAACATGCAATGCATGCACACAAACTTCAAACCATTCCATTTAGGAAGCTAAAAACACACTAAAGCACTCAAGGGTATCACTTGGATGCCTTAGACATGTGATTCAATATAGTGCAAACAACAAATCAAAATTTGACCTTTACATACAAAAATCAAAAAACAAATCGGTGACACACCAATATATACTTTTCGATTTGTAAGCAAGTGCAATTTAAGTTCAACATGACTATGTTCAAATGATAAGAACAAGAAGCATATTTCATATTAACTAAAGGAAATACAGAAATCAAATGAAAAATGCATGTCATAATTTCTATAGATTTTTGAAAAATAATGTTTTTTCAAAACTTGCATCACCAACTTGCATTGACTTGAACCTTGTGCTTCCACTAGTGGGGTCCACATGTACCCACTTAATTATTGTAATAAATACTTTTAAATTAAGTCACTTTATGACATAAAGTTATTTTATTTTAATAAAGTGGTTTTACTTTATTAAAATAAGATTATATTAAGGGAGTGACCTAATTGTACCCTAAAGTGATGACATGTAAACCCTAACTACCTTATAACCAACTTTTGATTTATAAAATGGAGTTATGGGTCATTTGATCTTGATGAGAGGCTAGTTGGAATGAAAATTACATTTTCACATATCAAGCATTGACAAACAAAAATCCCCAATTTAGGAGAAAACCTTTAATTAGGCATAATGTCATTGTAAATGAACTCATCAAAACTTGTATGCATTCTATTTTACCTTCTTGACCAATGATGACCATATCATAGTAACAAATTATTCTCATTGGAACTCGTGAAGATCACTACGTGGTCTACCAAATGAAAATTGCCTTGCATGAAAACCAATGCACAATTGTCATAATTCCATTCAAACATTTAATCTTGTAATCACCAAATAGATCAATGAGTTCAAACAACTTAATTATACAAACATATAAATGACAAGAAATTATTTCAAAATAAAAAGAGTGCCCCTTGCCACAATGAAGACATGGCTCAATAATGAAACATAAAATTCATTTTTTTAATATGATGTTTTTAAGAGGGTGCGGAATTTTTGAATAACACGAAATTATAACAACTACAAAGAGAAAAGGATGGGACCATGATAAAGGGTACAAACTAACTAAATGGGTTTTAAAAAGTGCCAAGAATGTCCATATATGTTTTGGGCATGGTAGGATTGTGAAGTGCACATACTTAGAATAATAACCAAAAGCTCATAATTAGGAGAGAAGTGGATAGAATAGACGGGAATATAGACATGAAGAAATACCACAAGTGATGTTCCAATAATGTCTAGTTTATACTAATAATTGGAAAGTACACTAGCACCCTATAAACATACAATTTAACTACTAATAAATGCCTTCCTTGGGAAAATGTGTGGGTGTTTGCATTTTGCCTCACTTTAACGTATTTGTGTATATATTCATATCAATTAAAAAAAGACATGGTATAGATATAGGATTATGTGTGTCGGAGCCTTTAAATAAAATCTAAATGTACATGCAAGAATGTTTACACATGGATAAGTGTCGATAGATCAATGATATGTTGGAATTTTAGAAATTTATTGAAAACGATACACACGATTTGATTAAGAAGTGGATGTGATACACCTTGCGAAGATGAGTGGGCTAAGTGTCTCCAAATCTGTATTAAATACTACATTTAATTATAGATACAATTTTTAGTGAAAAAAATGAATATAATATTAAAATTTGAATGAAATATAAAAATGTTATACTCTATAAATTGAGACTGTCCCTATCCCTATCGAAATTAGATAATCATGAGTTATAGTGAAATTGAAGCTATCATTATCGAAATTGAGACTCCCATCCCTATCATCGTATATAGTCTTATTACATTAATAAAAAAATTAGAGCATGAAAATAACTAAATATAGAATGTGGTTTCCCACAATAGATTAGAAAATAGTAGGTGGAATTGAGATAACCAATTATTGAGAAAGTAAAATGATATTTAAATTTTGTCCATCAATCATTTAAACATTTCTCTTTCGAATATTTCTAGTTTTGAAATTTAAATAGAAATGATACAACATACACACGTGCACACACACATGCTCACGCATGCACGCCCATACATATAATATTGAAAAAATTAAGTGGTAGATAAATCTAAGAAACCATCAAATACACACACTCACATTATATGTGCATGCGCACAAGGTATGGTGTGTGTGTGTGTGTAAAAGAATGAATATGTATCCAAACAAAAAGAGGACATGAATTAAGGTGAAAAATATTATAAACAATAGTTGAAAATTATTTTGGGAATATCTTGTTCTGCTACCTTCACATTAATATTCACATACATTTGTTACCTTCACTTGTATGCAGCAAAAGTGTTTAAAATGAGATTTCAATAGTTATGGCTAACACGTGCACGTAAAAAGCAGATGGTGCATATTTTATAATGGCATTTGTTGAGGTATGACATCATCAGGTGTTTGTATCAAACCGTCACCATCCACAAAACCCTTCTAGAAATACATGTCCCTCGCCCATGGTTACGGTGAATTTGAGCATTGTTGTTAGAGGTATCCATAAGTTGAATCATGTGTTCAAAGAGCTACACAAGAGCTCATGGTGGAAAAGATAGAGGAATGCATAGAACATGTGAAGAAAATAATCGAGATTGGAGAAGGCATTGATTTCACTTTGTCCCGCTTTACGTGGAAACTTATGGCACCCTCGTTAAATCCAAAGGTCAATTTAAATAAATAAAATCAGAAATCTTTGTGGCTGCCCTTGAACAATAGTTTTAGATGGCAAAAATGATATCGAGAGCAATACAAACAAGGGGGAAAGGGGTTATGTTTTTAGTAAGTTGTTGGTCCCATTAATTCACAAGGTATTAAGTGCTTGCAAAAAAAAACTAAGCCTAGAAAGGGATCTGCAAATACTTTTCCAACAAGGCAAAATCATTTTAAATAAAGAAAATTAGGAAATATTTGTGGCTTCCTTAAACAACAGCTTCAGATGGCAAGAAATGATATCAAGAGCAATACAAACAAGGGGGAAAGGGGTTATGTTTGTAGTGAGTTGTTGGTGCCATTAATTCACAAGGCATTAAGTGCTTGCAAAAAATACTAAGCCTAGAAAGGGAGTTGCAAATACTTTTCCAACAAATCCGTGGTATGACGAAGATTGTAAGGCTGCCAAGAGAGCTATGAGAGAAAGTGACGTGAACAAAAAGAAAATAAAAAGAAATACAAGAGATTGGTTCAACAAAAAAAAAAAAGCTATGTGAATAAGAGAAGGTCTGAATTAATTTCTCTCGGAAAACACAATCCCAAGGGATTCTGGAAGGAGTTGCAACAAAAGAAAACATACATAGAAAACAATATCACAAAAGCTCATTGGTTAGAATATGCGAAGACTCTCTACGAGCGGTCTCAACAGAAGGATATTCCTCCCATCATTCATACTTCGATTGAACTTTTTTCGGAGGAAGACATCAAACATGGCATAAAGAATCTAGCAAATGGTAAAGCTCAAGATGTTGATGGGTTGCAGCTGAGTTTTTAAAGTGGGGGGTTGAGGTGCTCACTCCGCATATCAGAAAAATCTTCAATAATGTAACTCAGGTTAGGTTCCCACTAGAGTGGACAACTAGTGTGGTTATTCCTCTTTTTAAAAGTGGAGATATCAATAATCCTTCTAACTATCACACTATTATGATCAATCCTCTTTTTGGTAAGCTATTTGGGGGCATGATAGAATGCGTAGAATCAACAGTTGGGCAGAAAGAGAGGGCAAAAGGGAAAAAGGACAAGCAGGTTTCCGATCTAAACATTCAACCATTGATCATCGCATCACTCTTAGCACTTGATTGAAAATGGTATGGGATACCCAAGGGGATGAAGATTTTTTCTATTTTGTTGATTTTAAGAAAGCCTTAGACACGGTTCCTAGAGACAAACTTTGAAACATGATGGAGGAACTTAAGATTCTGATGAGATCACAACATCAATGCATAGACTTTATGAGCGAGTCGAGCTAAAATTAGAATGAGAGAGGGTATGTTTGAATGCTTTGGTAGTGAAATTGGGGTCAAACAAGGTTTCCCTCTTTCTCCCACTTTGTTTGGTTTATAAATTGATAAGCTTGAAGAATGGTTATGTAAAACTGAAGGAGGGGTGTTCAGTTGGCCGAGTACGTGGTGAAGTTACTCTTATATGCCGATGATCTTATCTTAATTTCAATAATAGATCAAGGTTTGAGGGAGCATCTAAAATCTTTAGAATTCTTTTTCCAGGAAGTCGGGATGCAAGTGAACACTAACAAAACAAAAATCATGATTTTTTCTCTGAAAAGAAAAGAGAGGCAATTTAACTTTCTGTTTGAGGGGAGTACTTTGGAAATTGTTACAGAATATAAATATCTTGGGATTGATTTCCACAACAAGATGAGCTGGGAGACTTGCAGAGCAAAAAGGATACAGGGAGGTTGGAAAGCATCTTACCTACTTCAGAATAGGTGTAGGAAAGCTGAGCTCTGGGACTGGAAAACTAAGAAAACCCTCTTTGGTTTGTTGGTTACTCCGGTTGCTCTTTATGGTTGCGAGGTTTGGGGAAGTAGCGTGTCAAAGCATGGATGGCGGAATTAGAAAGAATCCAGAAACATCTAATCACAAGCACTCTTAAAGTCAAATCAACAGTTCCTTATGAGATCTTGTTAGCTGAAGTCGGTACCTTCCTAATGGAAGCATCGGCAATAACTCGGATGATAAGCTATTTGAAAAAATTTGAAAGCATGGATGATCTTCGATGGCCCAAAATGGTTACAAAGGATAATATAGAGCGCAGAAAGAAAACTTGGATGAAACAAAACAACAAATGGATGAACAAATGGGGCATCAATTTTCAGGAGTGTCCTAACAGCAACAGGGAAATAAAAAATTATGTGATGGAGAAGTTTAGGACTGCCATGTGGACAGAACAGATGGGTCATAAGAAAGCTCAATATATCAAAGATTTCAACCCCACTTGGGAGCATGATGAAAAAGCTTACCTGGGAGTAGTTATCAAAGGTAAGGCAAGGATTTTAGTGGCTCAGTTGAGGACCGGATCACATCATCTTCGTTGTGAAACCGGTAGATGGACTATTCCCAAAGAGGATTGGGAAAGGAGAATTTTTCTTTTTTGCAGCAAAGGGGTTGTTGAAACGGAATGGCATTTCATTATGGAGTGTTCAACATATGATGATATCTGTATTCAATATGAAATAAAATTAAAAGTGGACAACTTAAATGCGTTATTTGTAGAAACAAAACTTTAAAAAGATCATTGGTTTAGTGCTCAAGATTCACAGTAGGAGAGTTGATATGGAAAAGAGTCTGAATACTACTTAATGTATTGGTTTCATTTGGTCCCATAGACTCTTCAGTCTCGTGGACGTCATTAAAATATTTCATTTCATTTAAATTCACGGGAAAAATGACTAATTTGGTTACTCTGCGGATGAGAGATGGGATCCTGTGCATTTGCAACTTTTACAAAAATTTGGTGAGAAGCGAGATGGAGACACAAATTCTAAGACATGTGAGAGGTCTTGATTTTGGTGCAATGGACAAAATATTGGAAGAAAGTATGATGGTTGCTGCCCGAGAAAAGTTTTATTAACAACCGTAAGGGCTCCAAAACTTCAAACCCCTCTTCTTTTAACTACTTAAATTTAGAGGTTTAAGAGGTTAAACTATTGTTTTTGGTTGAGTGACAATTAAAAGAAATTATGATGATGCAATAATTGGTATTTCACTCGGGTTTACCATCTCCCTAAATTCATTTGTGGGGTCCTTGGTTATTTTGATGATTAAAAATATGGACACCGAATTAAGTTGTCATTCAAGTTCCATGTTGCATTGATATATATATGGTTAAAGACAATACAATGATAATATTATTTAAATCTTTTTTTCATCCATCTTATGGGTTGTTTTATTATTTATTCTTAGTTGTCACATACATTACTTTATTAGTGATATGAATTTTTGATTTGACGTATTTGTGTTTTTATCTTTTGTTTTTTTTTAGATTTGTATTTTCTTTTGAAATTTATAGGCTTCTCATTAAATTAAATTAATTTTTTTTGCTTTCGAACTTTGAATATTGCTTACAAATGCACATTTCTGACCTAGAAATGAGAAAATGACTTATCTTGGGGAGCATTTTCAAACAAATTTGTATATTTTCTTGTAAAGTTTGAAATATTTTACATTGAATAAAATTAAAATGATTTCACTTGTGGGTTTCGAAGATTTCCTTTTAATTGTTAAGTCTACATGTTTGTCTAGACAACCTCACAACTATTTATATATGTTCACACATTAATGTATTCTCTTGAGGATTGTGTTTAAAACAAAAGTAACATTAAATCGAAGAATAATGTAAATCTTTCTTCTAAATCATCTCGTTCTTTTGTCTCTCGGTGGTTTTGTTTTATTGAAAAAAAAATTCTAGGAGGAAGGCGAACAAATGTGTGAACAAAGCAATCTGAGGTGCAAATTCTTAGGGATTTGACCATCAATGTTTTCACCATTCAATGGATTATCCCTTGATATTGTGCCTCTCCTTTCAATGAAGTATTTGGCAAAACTATGCTAGAGAGGATGGCTTCGAGAACTCATGTTCGCAAATAACTAAAGAAGCCAACAACATTCATGTTATCTAAATTATTGGTGAAAACATTAGTCAAAAATTGGTCATATGATTTGAGATCTCATAAATGAACTAGAAATTCCAAACAATTTCAAGTCCTATATCGAAAATAGCTTTATGGAATTCCAAGCTATATATCCGAATGATAATTGGTATCATGAATAGCCACATTAATAATAAATCCAAATTTGTCATTTATTGCTGGAAAGAAGAATGTCACTAGTGTACAAGATATGGACCATTGATATAAAGGGAACCCCTTTTCCATATGCTCTTCATTGTAGATGAAATTTACACTTTTTCATTTCGATTTTCCCATGCAATCGATCCCTCATTGTAGCTACATCGTAAATAAGAGTGATAAAATGACATTACATCAAAGAACAACATAAATATGGATTTTAAATTCTCTTATTCTTTTGTCTCTTGATGGCGGTTTAAGTTCATAAATAAAAATTCAGTCCATGAGGAAGGTGAACAAATTTTTGAGTTTGATCGAGGAATGAGAAAATAATAAGAGCAATGGGAGGTGGTGTGGTCAAACATATTTTTATTTTTCCATAAAGTTTGAAAGAATATATATTGAATATGATTGAAATGATTTTGCTTGTGGAATTTAAAGATTTCATTTTAATTGTTAAGTGTAAATATGTCTAAACAACCTCACAACTCTCATTTATATGTTCATGCATAAATGTATTTTCTTGAGTATTATGCACATGCAAGCAAATTCCTTGAAATCGATGTGTTCTCTAACTATCCACAAAACACAAGGGTTGTTATTGCAAATATCAACTATTGGCATTGGGAGTATTGATTGATAATAGCTTTCTTTCTATGATATATCCAAAGTACATTGGCTCAACGATCATGCACCACACCTCCTTTTTCCTTCAAATCATTGACAAAAAAATGGCACATGGTTCATATGTGTCTTGAAAAAGAAAGAATAATTTCACACATGTTCCACCCAAAATTTTTTTAGCTCTTAGACTTATCCTCCCTCAATCACGTTCTTCACCGCCCCTCTTCCCCGCAATGTTTCACTCCTTCAAGTTTAAATTCTTCAACTTATCCCTTTCTGCGGCGTCCTCATTGCACTATTGATGTGTAATTGCTAGTTTATTTTTTGAAATGGAAATTTTTGAATCTTGACATGATGGTATGGTTTTGTTGTGAGCTATGAATGTATGATTTGGCAAGACAAAATTGATTGTGAAACAAACAATATTGAAATATGAAAAGATAATGATTGGATTATTAAATGGAAAAAACATTAAATCGATACATAATACATTCTAATTGTAATAAAATATATATATATATATAATGTACTTATACTTTGAAAAATAAAGCTCATGTTATAGTCAACCAAAATATGTATTTATATTTATTGTGTATTCAAAAGTAATTTTCACTTAGGCCCATTCCACAACTAATTTATTTATATTTTGAAGTGGAAGAATTTTGAATCTTGACACGATGGTATAGTTTTTGTGGAACTATGATTGTATGATTTGGCAAGACAAAATTGGTCATGGAACAAACAATATTAAAATATGAAAAGATAAGGATTGGATTATTAAATATAAAAAACATTAGATGGATATATAATAGAATCTTATTATAATTAAAAATCAATAGATATAAAGTATAAATATACTTTGAACAAGAAAGTTTGTATTATAATCAATCAAAATATTTATTTATATTTATTGTGTATTCAAAAGTAATTTTGACTTACACCCATCCCACAACTATTTCATAAACTAGCAATTGCACATGAGTTGCAAATTACACCGGAGAGGATAATAATGTTTAGTTTTTTGGATTTGTAATTTACAGTGAAGTGTATGCAAACTTAAATTGTTTTACATTTTTGTGATGGGAGGAGCGAAAAAATGTAGTATGACTACAACATTTGACAAAAAAACACTTCCTCTTTTACCTTGATGGATGTCCACACCCTGTTGCAAAGCTATTGTTTTGTCATAGCATGTGAATATGCTAGCAAAGCTGAGTTGATCAGGTTAAATATTTGTTTGTTGCATTTGGTGAAAGAGTCTCAATGACTCTTGAGGAGTTGATCTGCATTGCTCTCTATGTGTGGTCTAGATTGCCAAATACTCAAAACTAAACAAAAGAAAAATTTCTAGAAACTGAGAATAATCTAGCACATGACACATTATTATAGTGCAAGCTTATTTTTTTACATTGCTTCATTTAGCATCACCAATAATCACCACAAGAACATTCTCCCTTTTTACAATGAAGGAAATGGTTCCCATTTCTCACAACAATTTCTCTTGCAACAATTTTGGAGTTAATTTTCATTGCAATGTGGTAATGAGCACATACCCGAAGGTTCTTGACAACTATAATAGTTGTTCCAGGGGGCATGTTTAACCAACCAAATGCAGTTGCCAACTTTTCACTAGGATGGCAAAGAAATAATTATTTTTCTCCACTTCCACATCATTAAGTAAATGTATTTAATCTGATAAATAACATGTTGCCTTATCTCCCAAGCCTCCAACTTTGAATAGGTCTTTGTTTATAGATGCAATTTGTGATTTATGATATGTCTCCTGGGCTTCAATCCAACTACATCTAGATATTTTCTTAATTCCTATATCTTTCGTCAATCTCCGCAACATTTGAGCCTCATCTCACTTACCCACTTTTGCATAGATGTTTCAGAAAAGAAAATAAGGTGCATCAATTTTGGGATCCAAATCTAAATGCATTGTGGTTGTAAATACTCCTAAGCATATATTCATATGTGATCTATATGCACCAAGAAACCAATTCCACATAACCACTAAAGGTTTATGTGGAATTTTGCGCTACACCTGCCAATTGCATTGTGCATGTCCTGCAATGAACATTATTCACAAAACCACATTTTTTGAGGCATTTTGTCAAACAGTTCACATTCCTTGTGTAAGGTTCCACAATTTGCATACATGTCTACCAAACTATTTGCAACTACAACATCTGAAAAAATTCCTTTATTTTTATGCTTTGATGGATGTCCACACCCTATTCCAGAGCTCGTATTTTATCACGGTCGGGAGTACGCTGGAAAATGTAAATTGAACGGGTTGGAGACCTATTTGTTGCATGTAGTGAAACATTGAGTGTCTCTTGAGGAAACCGATTTCTTTTGTCCGCTGTCATAATCTTATTCCATGAGAAGTTGTCTAGTTCTTTCATTTGGTTAAACACTTTACGGGCACCTATCAAATTTGGGCTCCTGCACAACTTGTGGACAAAGAGAATCCAAGACGTTACAATCCTTTCAAATATTTTGATTTCAAGCACAATATTCAAGACAATATTATGAATAAAAATAATTATTGTCCTTGAATGATTTGTGAGTATATAATGTTTGAGAAAAAAAAAAAAATATGCTAGCAGGGCAACCGAAAAGGGCCTTCGAGAAGAAGTGCAAGAAACACGGGATGCAAATACAATATTTCTATGTTTTTGTTCTATCATGTGAATAAGATACAAAACATCTAAATAGTGGTGTCATCTGTTTATGCGAGAAGAATTTAATAAATTCATATAATACTAAAATGATGGAATTAATTTAAAATTTTACCTAGTGAAGAGATTACCACTGCAAACTCATTCTAACATAGCATTGAAAGTAGGGTAGAGATCCTTGAAACATTTGATAATAAAACTGCAGATTAAATATCCTATCCCCAAATCTCTTTCTAGTATCATTTAATGCATTTACATAGCTTCCCCAATTGTGAGAGGACTCTTCTGATAGAAAGTGACCCTCACCAAATCCACAACCCCTTCTTTCTAGACATCTTGCCCTGCTCTAATCAATTGAAAATAGATTTAGAAGTGATTTTAGACTCAAATCACGTAAACCCAAATGACACGTATAATCATGTAAACTTACATGCAATGTGGGTATAAAACCCAAAGAACTCTTCTAATTTTATCAAAATAGACTGTCCAACATCAAAAACTAATTGAAAGTTAATTCTAAATTTAAAACTCCGATGAGTGGGTTTCAATCAGTCAAGACTAAAGTCAATTGGTCATGGAAAAACAATAGTATACCTTAAAGCCGAGGAATGGCAATTTTTAATCCAAAATAATGCATGGAGTCGAGGAGGAATGGCAATTTTTAATCCAAAACTAAAGAGAGAAAAAAATTAGTATACCACATACTCTCCTTGGATTGAAGTTACCAAAATCAAGGTTAAACCAAATTTAATGTGTCATAGGACCAGTAATGAATTTTGTCAAACAGTTCGCATGTCTTCTAAAATATCTCAAAAAATCCCCCTCCATAATGCTTTGGTAGATGTCCAAAGACTATTTTTTAGCTCCTATTTTGCCCAAATGAGGTGTAGGCTACAAAAGGTGAATTGATCAAGTCAGACTGTAGACACCTGTAAGTTGCATTTTGAAACCGTGTCACTATTTTATGAGGACCCAAATGTATTCTATAAGCTACAAATGGTCCCATAGACTATTTGGTCTCATGGAGGTCATTAAATACTTTCATTCATTCATTCAATGATGAAAAAACATATTAACCAATATGCATAATCCAAAATTTGGTAGATTTTAAAACTCATACCAACCAGCTTCAACGAAATAGTGGTTGTTGTATTGTAAGCTAGGAAAAATACATTACTAACAAGGAAGTAAAATACCAATAATCATACCTCCTCCTTTGCGTTCCGTAGCAAACCTCGGAATGGGCTAGGAAACTTGGATTGAGCCCTGATTGTGTGATATGTAGGTGCTTTTCTTCAAGACGGAGCAAGGCCTTCTTGCAACAATGATCCTCTTACTTTGCACTAGATGGGAAAAAATATTATGAGGATATTTGGGCATTAGGATGAGGCAAAAGGATGTTCTTTGCTCAAGGATGCAAGAACTTAGATATGGAATTCAAGCTTATTCTTCGTGTCCTTAGAGGGAGGGGTAAGGTTGTATTTATAGCCTGGGGGAGTGATTAACTTAGAGTAATTTAAGTAATCATGGTTTGAAAATGTGGGCAAGATTAAGTGAGTGGTTTGAAAATGTGGGCAAGATTAGGTGAGTGGTTTGAAAATGTGGGCAAGATTAGATGAGTGGGGGCCACGAAGAATGGGTGAGGATTTGAATTATATTTTTAATTCATAAGTGGAATATTTTAGGTGAGTGGGGACCACGAAGGGTGGGTGAGGATTTGAATTTGAATTTTTAATTCAATAGTAGAAAAACATGGAGAATAATGACATGTGGTGAGGATTGGGTTATTTTTTGGATTTTGAAATGGATAATTAATCAAATTATATTTGATTAATTCAAAGTGTATTTTTGTGGAAAATGAGGAAGGAGAATTAATTGATTTAGGACAGATGTGAAATTAGGGTGTCTACATTTTCCCCTCTTTGGAAGGGTACTATGAAAGTAGTGTCCTTTCAAAGAAAGTAGACAGTATGGGGGAAGAATTCAATCTACTTTTTTAAGCAAAAGGTAGAGTGAATGTTTGTTGGGAGAATAGAAAGTGGTGAGTGACGGATGTCATAGTATCCTCCAAGACAAAAATGTCATGAGAAGATGTGATTATGGATAGATGTGGTGATGCCCCCTCGAGAGGACTGACGAGAATGGAATATACGACATAAACTCTCGAAAAGAAGAGAAATGAATTCTGCAGAGAAGAGGACGATAATGGAGTGGAAGAGACTGGAATGACCACATGATGCAAATGGAGAAAGGATTCAATCGGCCTTGAATGCTAGGTGTGAGGGTGTGTGGGAAAGAGAAAAGGGAATGGATAAGATTGGGGGTTGATTATGAGAAGAGTAAGGGAGATAGGGGAGGGGGAAAAAGAATGAAAGAGGTAGAAATAAGAGAGAGGGATGATAGGGGAAGAAGGGAATGATGAAGGACAAACAAGGCAAAAACAAGAAAATGACAGAGTAGAGGGTGAAGGGATAAAATAGAGAGATGTGCAAAATGAAGGAAGCAACAGAGATAGTAAAGAGGGATGCGTGAAAGTGAAAGAAATGATAGAGCTGAGAAAAGTAGGAAACGGGAAAGGATAAATAAGAAGGAGAAAACGAGGTGGGAGTAGGGGTGAAATGGATGAAAATGGAAAGAGGACAAAAGAAGAAGTAGAATGGAGAAAAAAAGAAACTATGAGGGGTGAGGAAAGTGTGAAAAAAAGTAGAAGAAAAGAAGAGAAATAGATACAGAATGAACGAAAAGGTAGGGGTGGTAGAGAAAAGGAGAAGTGGTCAGAAGAAACGTGAAAATTAAGGGAGAGGAAAGGAAGATAGAGAGAATACAGGGAGAAGATTGAAGGAATCGTGTCATTGCGAGGAAGACCAAGGCAAAAATATGGAATGCAACCGTATGGAGATGCATGTGGAGGGTGGTATGATAAAAGAGAGACAACAACGAAGAGCCAGTTATCGATGGGGAAGTAAGGAGGAAATATGATGGAAAAGGGGGAAGAAGATGATACGGGGAAGGGAAATAAGACGAGGGGTGGGAGAGAGAAGAGGATAACAAAGAAAATGATGTAGAAGGAAGGGAATACAAAAAGGGGGTAATAAGTGGAAAGGGAACAATATAAGGAATGTTCAGAGAAGAAAGAGGGGAGGAATGACATCGATTGGAAAAGATGTGGAGATGCATGAAATGAGGATACTAGGATGATGAGAAAATAGAAAAAGGATGTATGATGAAGACAGTAAAGATATTGAAGAGGGCGAAGAGAAGATGGAGAGATGGGTAAGAAGCGACAAGAAAGGGTGGGATTGAGGGAAAAGAATAGGAGAGAAAAGAGAATGGGGGATAGAAGAGGCAATGCCAATGAGGGGACGTTAGGGAAATCCCCCTTACAATGAGTGGTGGGGAAGGGTGAGAGAAAAAATGAAGAAAAGGAGAAAGCTAACGAGGATTGGAAAGGGTAATGCCAACAAAGGGACGTTAGGGAAAGCCCTTTTACAATGAGTGGTGGGCTTAGAGGAGGGAAGGAATGAAGGGAAACTCTAGAAGGTCCAAGGGAGTGAATGAGGTCGTGCGGAATGAGGATTGATGATTTTTAGGGAAAGCCCACTTATAATTATTAGCGTGGGAATAGAAGATGATGATGAAAGAATGATAGAGGAATGTTAACAATAATGGCGAATGCGTGTGTGGGTAGAAATGTGGGGGATTTGAGAAGATGAAGTGGAAAGAGTAAAGAAAATGGGAGGGATGAGTTGGGACTAGGTGAAAGCGAGGAGAGGATGTGGGTGATGAGGATGAACGAGGTGAGGATGAAGAACCAAGACATGAAAAGAATGGGAAGAAACGGTATGAAGGATGATGGATCAAGAAGGGGAAAATGGGGGAAAAGAACGTGATTGTAGGCGGAAGAGATTAGATGTATGTTGTAAGAGGATATGTGGAGAAAGGATAATAGTAGGAGGAAAAAGTGGGTAGTAGGAGATACCAGGTGGAAGAAGCAATCAACAAAGTGAATGAAGAATGAGGCGGGGGAGAAGTTCACGATGACAAGTTAAGTGTAGGGAGGACCCTGACATAATATTGTCATATGACGGAAGTGGTTAAGTAAGATTACCAAGCGAGCGAAACCGAGATGGCAAGTGGTCAACCGAGAAGTGGTGTTTGTGAGAATCGAAAAGGAGGTGAAAGGATGTGATAATGGGGAATGATGAGAAAAAGTGAAGGGTGAAGGTTATGTAGTGATGGGGAAAGGCAAGGAGACAAATCATCCTTAAGAGGGACTCTTAAGTGAGATCACATGTCATGCTAGGTGAGTGGTTAAGTAAGATTGCAAGCAGAGGAGGGTGATAGTGGTGGTAAAAGATGTGATGATGGGGAATGAAGAGGAAAGATGGATGGTGAGATTGTAGAGTGATGGGCGAGTGTAAGATGACATGTCATGCTTAAGAGAATCTCTTAAGTAAGATCATCATGTTGCCGGAGAGGTTTTGTAGAATCACCTAACCGATAGAGATGATATGCAAGAAGAAAGACAAGATGATATTGGGGACAGGGGTGGAATGGTAGGTTGAAGAAGATGATCGCGACGAGAGGCAGGAGAAATAAGATGGGGAAATATGATGGGATGGGGGAAGGCCATAGGGCAGATTAACCTTAAGTGGAAGTCTTAAGTAAGATTTCCATGCGGCCGGAATGGTTAAGTAAGATCGCCAAGCTGAAGAAGAAGAAGATGATGATAGAGTTGGTGGGAATAGGGTATGACAAAATGGACTAAGGGGAACCCTCAAGTGAATTTTCCATACTACGAGAGCATGTAAGTAGGATGACCAGGCATAAGACGGATTTGGGGAAGGATGAGAAAAGAGTGAGTGAGGTATGCCTGAGTGGTATATGATATGAGATGAGGTGATAACAAGAAAGAAAGGAAACAAAGGAGTGTAACATGAATGGATGGATGAAGGAATATGTAGTAGGAGGGCGAAGAGTGTGAGAGGAATCCTTAATTGGGATGCCCGTGGTGAGAGTAATGATGCAAGAATGAGAAGCAGAAGAGGTGGAATGGGAAGATGTGTTTGGTGGTGATTGTTGTTTGATGAGAGGGGAGGTGGTGAAGAAGCTTCTACAATGGGAAGATCTTAGGGAGAGAGTAAACCTCTACCGAGGATCCCATATAGAAGGGGTTATTAAGTAAGATTATCAAGCGGGAAGCAAAAGGGGGAAAGGAAAGAATACAAATGGGTGAGAGGGGATAGGAATGGTGAGAAGGGTAATATGGGGATAAGTGGCGGAGGAGTAAAAATGAGGAGTGAGGATGAATGGATCAAATACATGGTGATCATGGTGGGGGAGAAGGAGCTATTGGATAGTGAATGCTACTTGAGAAATATCGTCAAGTAGGATTCGCAAACTGCAACGGTGATCAAGTAGGATTCCCAAATTGGGGAATGTATTAGTATGGGTGAATGGATGGGGTGCAAAGTAAGATGTTGATCATGTAGGAAGATACTCACGTGACAAAAAGCATCTTAATTTTAATATAGCACATAACAGGATGCATCGTGATATAAAAGATTAAGATGACTAGACTGTAATATGCATGATAGCATAGACATGGGCCATCAAAAAGGTTTGATGCCCTAGTACGATATGCAAATGGAAGAGAGCATAGACAGAGGCCATCAAGAAAGTATGATGCCCCAATACGACATGCAATCAGATAACATAAGAATATTAGAGAGAACACCAGGATACATAAAATCAAGATGCCCCCTATAATATATCAAGATACAAGAAAGCAATTAATAATTTATAACTAATAATGCAACACAAGAACCAATAAACATGTCCCTAATGTGTTCCACAGTGAGGATTGATCGGATGTTCCCCCAAGTAGGGGTACGAGGACATAGTAAAGTATTGGGTCATTGTCCTCAAACAAGGAAACAATGAGAGTCGGATTTGCCCCAAGCGAGGATTCATGCGAGGAGAAGTGTTTTGAATTTGGTAGTCATAAAGTGATTGGATCATCCATTGGGGATAATAGTTTAAAGGTTTAATTGTGTTGGTATTTTTAGAGTTTTTGAGATTTCTATAACATTGTTGTTTTTTGTTTATGATATATATATATATATATATATATATATATATAATTTTATTTTATTTTTTCTAATGTTTTTTTTGGATTTTTGATAATCGTTTTTTTTTTTTTTGTTTATTTTGATTTTTTATTTTTTTGATTTTTTTGTGACGATTTTCAAATGTGTTTGGATTTTTGACAATTCTTTCTAATGTTTTTAGATTTTTGACAATTGTTTCTAATGTTTTTGGGTTTTTGACAATTTTCAAATGTTTTCAGATTTTTGACGATTTTCAAATGTTTTTGGATTTTTAGATTTTTACACTGTTTTTAGATTTTTGATGATTTTCAAATGTTTTTAGATTTTTAGATTTTTACACTATTTTTGGTTTTTTGACGATTTTCAAATGTTTTTGGATTTTTGGATTTTTACACTATTTTTAGCTTTTTGACAATTTTCACACTTTGTTTGTGGATTTTTACACTCGTGATTAACAATTTATGGACCAGAGTGCAGATTTATTTTTGAGAGGTGATAAATCAGGATATTATCTGTATCTACCATGTTCCGTGTGGTAACTTATGCTCGGAATAACACGAATTATCTTTCATTGGCAGGATATGGTGGTGATGATATGATGAAAAAAGTCTAGCTCCATTCTTGACTCCCCACAACTAGTAAGATGTGTGGGCTCATCACCGAGAATCAAGGACGTAGGAGGTAGATAATGAATATAGAGACAAATGCTAACAACAATCCCTTTGAGAAATTATGACTCCATTCTTCATAACGGTATTGACCCATTTCAAAATTGGCTTTCACTTTATGAGTCACGTGTTAGGCTTAGATGAGTTATGTGGCTCATTGATTGGTAAGATATGAGGTTAAGGGATAGTTGTCTCTTCACTTAAGCATCTAAATTACTTCTTTGGGGATTCTATAATTTGTAATCACTCTAAGATTTTGTATTTTTGAAATGACTCACTATGCCTTGCCCCATGCTACTAGTGAGAAGCAAGGGCTCATCACCAAAGGCAAAAATATAGGCGAGTGAATTCCCTTTTTGTTTTGTTTTTGTTTTGTCTTGTTTTTTTTTAATATTTTGCAATGTTTTTATGCTTTAATGAGAATGACTCTCTCTACGCTTTGCCCCATGCCACTTGTAAGAGGCAAGGGTTTATCACCGAAGACAAGACGTAGACGAGTAAGGGCACCTTCCTCCATTCCCAGTCTCTAACTACGAGGAAGAAGTGTGGGCTCAACACCAAAGACTATGAAGGATGAAAGATGTGACAATGAATTATTCATAAGTTATTAATTGATAGATTTTTCCAATAGTGCTTTGTATTTGGGAAGGAACATCTGCCCCCATTCTCAACCCCACACGACTAGTAGGACGCGAGGTTCAACACCGAAGACCGAGATAGGTGACCAAACAAACTGGTAAATAAGTTTAGAGCTTCATTATGAAAGAGAGATGTATTTGAAGGGAATAAATTACCATTAGTAAGCTTAGGTATGACCATAGGTGAAAGTGATTTGAAAATGGGAGATATTATAAGAAATATGACGCTCACAAACTTAATAGGATTTATATTATCACTTGTCTCATGATGATAAATATGAAGATGTGATTTTGATAATGAAAATGTTTACCAATGGAAATAAATAAATTTATTCAGAGATAAGCAAGACAGAAGGAACAATGTACACTTTGTTGTTTCCTGGAATAGAGAGTGCTTTCAAGAATAGAATTTCTTTGAATGGAATGCATTCATGGGTTTTTCAAGGACTTGGCCTGTGTCAATGGCCAATTTATAAGCTCCAAACCCAAAATTATCTATGATTTCGTTGGGCTCAAATTTGTCTTGTTTGTCTCATTCTTTGGGTGTGTTCTTTCGATTTTATTTGAGAATGAAATCATTGACCTTAAATTTTCTAGGTTGAAATTTTTTATGGTAGCTATGCCAGTAACCGATTTTGATATAATTGAAGATGATCTAGGGTATTAAGTCATTTTTCATCAAGAAGCTCGAGTTCATTAAGGTGTGAGTGTCGATAATAATCTTTATTGATTACATCTTTGAAGGATATTATGAAGGATGGAAATTCAACCTTGACATGTAAAATAGCTTCCCAACCATAAACAAAGGAGAAGGGAGTGGCTCCAGTAGGTGTGTGATAAGATGTGCGGTAAACCCAAAGAGTGGGATAGATTTGGTTAAGCCAATAGCTTCCATGTGTGTTGACAATGATGGTTTGTGTTATTTGGTTTGTTGCTTCTATTTGTCCATTAATTGATTGTTTTGAGGATAGATTCACGATTAAAGATGGAAAAGGTTATGTAAAGATATTCCTAGGTATAATTACCTCGTAGAATGTATGCATGTAGAAGTCTTGATAGGTGAGAATAATTAGTGATGAGATGCCTACAAGATCGATCATTGAAAGCATGATGGACACAATAGGTTGCATTGTCACAAGTGTCCAAACTCAATGTGGTTGTGTTTCAACAACAAGGCTAGAGATGTTAGGCATAAGAGCCAATATTGGAATAATAGAATCAAACTTAATGGTACCTATTGATGGAACCTCTTCGTAGTGTCTCAAAAATATCAAGGTCTCGAGATGTTTGAAGAAGTCTTGAAATGAGATCAAGTTCTCGGTAGATGTTGGAAGAATATTGTTGCCAAAACAGTTCAATGTATGTTTGGGTTGAAAGAGAGTCTTGAAATAAGTTCAAGTGCTTAGTAGATGTTGGAAGAATGTTGTTGTCTAAAATAGGTTCAATGTATGTTTGAACTAATGGAAGGAAATTTGAAGAAGATATGGATTGGTTTGGAATTAGAGAGTCTTGACTGTTGTCGTCATGATCTCGTGGAATTTTAGTATATATAGGAGTTTCGAAAGTAGTCATCTCTTCATGGAAAGTTGTGGTATTGGATGTGTCGTTGGTTGTAAGAGCGTTGTCATCAAGTTCTACAGAGATGACGTCATCATCAATTAAGTCTTGGACGTAATTCTTAAATCACACACATTTATCTATGTGATGACCATCAATGCGATGAAATTCACAGTATGTGTTAGGTTTGTACCAACATGGCTTAGCTTCCCCTTCGGCAAAGGGTTTTGTAATTGGATATCTTATCAGTTTAGCCTCTTTTAGTTGATGAAAAACACTAGAGAGACTTTCTCCAAGGGGGTAAACTGGCGTTGGACTTTACGTAAAGTTACGTCTTCATTAGGTTGTATGATCGGCTTTTTGGGTGATCGTTCACTGATTTGGGTAGCCATATGAGAGAGTTGTGTTGTCAACTTATTAATTTTTTCTAATAGCTCATTGTGTGATGTTTTTTGTGAATTCATCATGTTTGAAAGAGAGGGAGAACGAAGAAAGGTGCAATGAAGAACTCAACCTATTGATTGTGATCTTTGTTTTGGCTCAATCAAGTTTTAACAAGGCTATAAGGAGCAAGCTTAAACAAGCTACTCAGGATAAATATGTGATAGCTTAAATAAGCTATAATGAAAATGGTTGAGATTTGGCTTAAACAAGCTCTGGATTGTTGACGAGGAGAGTAACCCAAATAGGTTAATTGTGATATGGTTGTGATATAACTCAAAATGAGTTATGAAAGGATTTATGTTGGCTATGATTTGGATAAACACGATGGTGGACATAATAATGAGTGAACTCAAACAAGTCACCCAATATTAGTTTGATATAGTTGGAAACAAGCTATGAAGGATGTTTTGACAATTGATGATATGGGGAGTGAATGCTAGTCACTCAATATCAGTTGGATATAGCCGAAGACAAGTTATAATAGATGTATTGTTGGATGAAGCAAGCTAATGAAATTGGTGCGATATTTTGGTCTATGTGTTGTTGGATTGTTTGATGTTTTTGCTTGGTATTGAATTGGTCGAGAACTAATTTTTTTGTGGAACACAACTAGGGTCTGAACTTTTACAATGAACACATTGATATCAGCCAAGTTTTATGATAAAACAATGCTAAACTATTTTGTTTTCAAACAGCAAGCAATCATGTGGATTTAATTGTTTTGGCTTATGAGGTAAATTCTTCAGGAATGATCATTTTTTCATGCAATCATAGAAGTATGCTATGAAATGGTGGATGCAGACTCTTATTACTCCAAGAAGATGTGTCCTTCGATATACCCTAGTCCTAATATACCTAATTCTGTATGGGGACATAATTGGTATAGGGAACCCTTAGAGCACTGGAGGAGGCTCACCAATTCTTACTTGCCTGTTTCGGAGTGAATCACCACGTCCAAAACAGGTTTTGTGAAAAGGTGAAAGGTGATGGGGAATGAATGTGTATGGTGTCCTTATAACTCCCCGAAGATTTACAGGGACGATGCCCAAGCTTCGTTGTTACAGCTATTTAGGCATGACTCGCATGTGTTGCATGACAACATTACCTGTAAGTGAAGAGCAGGGCGAGGTAAATACCGAACGCTGTGATGAGACTAGGTCTCAAATGCAATGCAGAGATGTAAATGTTGTTGGTGTGTGGTAGTCAAGTTCACGCCACCGGTGTAGCTTTGGTGGTGATGAAATCCATCTCATCTACGTGCAAAAATAAAATGATAAAGTGATTAAATGCAGGGTTCTTTCCAACTTGAAATAAATCACTAAGAAAAATAATTACATACCTAAGCGTACTTTTTTTTTAATTTCAGCAATTTTCTTTTAACGGTAGTATTTTTACGGATTTTTTTGTTTTTTTGTTTTTGTTTTTGACAATATTCCAAATGACGAGTTCTACGAAAACAAATTAGTAGTTATCCTACGAAACGAAATGTTAGAAAAGTGATCGTGGCTGTTTTTGATTTTCTAGATCGCTCGAAGGCGCAGGAAAAGAGCATACACAACCAACGACTAAACAAATATTAATAATATGACAAAGGAAAATAATGATTGAAATGACAGTTGGAAAACAAAGCTAGAGGATCCTGTAATGTTAGAATAAGAAACTAAAAAATTGTGACCATTTCTGATTTTCCAGATCGCTCGAAGGCGCAAGAAAAGAGCATATGCGGATACAATTGGAATAGATTTTTTTTTTTTTTAAAATGTTAATAATTATTGCAATTAATCATGATTGTGAAATAGTGATAATGATTGTTTTCACAAAAAGAAAAATGATGAAAGAAGAGTGTGAAAACGTTACCTAGAAGTGTTGTCGTGGAAAATTGAAATGTAAGGCAAAAAATTAAAAATTAAAAAAAAAATTGTTTTACGGAGCCCGGTGGCCTCACGTTTCTGATTTCCAAGATCACTTTTAAAGTGCGAGGAAAGAGCATACGCATGAGGTTGTTATGTTAAATAAAATAAAATTTAAATTAAAAAAAAAAACTATAATTTTGTTGTTTTTTGTTAAAAAGATAGGTGTTAGAAGAAATGAAACCAAAATTTTTCTATAAGTCTAAATCAAAAATTATTTTTCCATTGCATATATCTTTTCGATACCTTTCCGTTAAAAAAAAATGAATTCATTCCAAGTTCGGAAGCAAAAAGTTATGGTTTCCGAAGATGGGCTACGGTAGCACTCTGAATGAAAATTTTGAACGTGAGAAAAATGTCCCGGGAGCTATTTTTTTAATTTTCTGACTTCTGTACTTCACCTGAGAAGCTAAAATTTTGATAACAAGGTTAAAAAATAACAATAAACAGAAATAAAGAGTTAGATCACAAAATGATTAACTAAAATGAAAGAAAATAATAATAATAATAATAAACTTCCTACAAAGCAATTATTTTAGCAAAAGTAAATAAATAAATACATTTTCCGGATTGGTTGTCCCATGACAGTAAGATGATAAACTAATGACTAGTTCATGTGTTTCTATAGATTATGAGTGAATAGCAAAATCAAAACTAGAACTAAACACCAAGCACCGAGGAGATCAAAGACATGATGAGCGTCATAGTTTCATTGTTGTTATAACCTGCATATACACCACAAAACACCGCACAACAAAAACACTACCCAAAGCGTGAAGGTTAACCAAAGAAGGCCATAAGGAACAAAAAAGGAAATAATAATGAACAATAATAAACAAAGAACATATAAAACCACTAATTGAGAAATTAATGGTAACAGATCGAAAGTAACCAGGCGTGCCAGAATGTAAGCTAGGAAAAATACACTACTAACAAGGAAGTAAAATACCAATAATCATACCTCCTCCTTCGTGCTCCATAGAAAAACCCTCATAATGGGCTAGGAAACTTGGATTGAGCCCGATTATGTGATATGTAGGTGTTTTTCTTCAAGACGAGTAGCAAGGCCTTCCCCGCAACAATGATCCTCTTACTTTCTGCACTAGATGGAAAAAAATATTATGAGGCTATTTGGGCATTAGGATGAGGCATAAGGATGTTCTTTGCTCAAAGGATGCAAGAACTTAGATATGGCATTCAAACTTATTCTCCGTGTCCTTAGAAGGGAGGGGTAAGGTTGTATTTATAGCTTGGGGAGTGATTAACTTAGAGTAATTTAAGTAATCATGGTTTGAAAATGTGGGCAAGATTAAGTGAGTGGTTTGAAAATGTGGGCAAGATTAGGTGAGTGGTTTGAAAATGTGGGCAAGATTAGATGAGTGGGGGCCACAAAAAATGGGTGAGGATTTGAATTATATTTTTAATTCATAAGTGGAGGATTTTAGGTGAGTGGGGACCACGAAGGGTGGGTGAGGATTTGAATTTGAATTTTTAATTCAATAGTAGAAAAACATGGAGAATAATGACATGTGGTGAGGATTGGGTTATTTTTTAGATTTTGAAATGGATAATTAATCAAATTATATTTGATTAATTCGAAGTGTATTTTTATGGAAAATGAGGAAGGGGAATTAATTGATTTAGGACAGATGTGAAATTAGGGTGTCTACAGTTATGCAGAGGTGACCAAACTCTTCATAGGAGTGTGATTGATTTGTGACAACATTGAATTGGTTTGAGGTTTTCCACCATTTCGTAGGTTTTTTCCGATATGGAGGCGGCATGGTGTTTTGCAACCCCTCCATGGGTTGAGGAGGGCTCCTCGACTCCATCGCCATCGCTTGCAGTTCCTTCTTAATGTTAAAATCACCTTCGACCCCCTCGGAATAGCTCGAATCCATAGTCTGTACCTTGTCCCTGCACAATAGTCAAAAATTCACAACACGAGCACAAAAATTCATAGCAATCTCTAATTTCCTACAATACAACCTCTACGTAGGTCAGAATCTGTTCTTAGACTTAAAAATACAATGAAATTACACCGGAGAGAATGAAAATATAAATTTTGGTGGATTTGTATTTTGTCATGAAATGTATGTTATCCGATAAAAAAACACTTCCTATTATGCCTTCATGTTGTCCATATTTTTTCATGATGAATGTACATACCCTATTGCAAAGCTCTTATTTTGCCATGCCCCGACAAAGGTGAGCTGGCGGGTTTAATATTTGTTTCTTGCATTTGGTGAAATAGTCCCATTGGCTCTTGAGGATGACCATGTCTAAATCTTCTTGACACCATTTTTCACTGACTAATAAGAAGCTTACAAAGAAAGTTACAAAATATTAATTATTTATAGTTAAAAACACAAACACATAAACAATCGACATTGTTAAACATGTGTTGAAGTCATGACCACAAAATTTCCCTCGCCTTAGAGAATAAGCAATAAAAAATGTCACCCTTTTTGTGCATATTCTGCAATCCATGCGGCTACATATCTTTTTGGCATTTTGTCTAATAGTTCACGTGGACACGATGGTAACATGTATGGTAAATAGTTTTTAAAAAGATAGAATCATTGGAAGAAAAAATAAAACCACTATAAAAGTTCCCAATACCCCAATATGAAAAATCTAATGATTAAGACTTTATGATATAAATACCCTTTACCTATAAATATTTAGATAAAAGTGATCACTAATTTAAATATACATTTACTAAACTTGCATAAATTGTATATATAAATTAGTACCAAGATACCCAAATAAAAATCATGAGGTTAATTCAAAGAAAAATAAAATCCAAATAAGAGCCCTCAATTATAATCATACAAGCCAACACCAAAATATCAACAAAAAAAATTAACGGTCAACAAAATTAATTTAGTCGTTTCACCGAAGCATACACCTAGCAAGGTGTAGTTCCACATGTCACTGTTTGTTATCCTGCATCACTCTTAACATATCTGCCTTCATAAACCAGACGATGAATGAAGTCTTTGAATCATCACTCTCTCTTTTCGTTTTCAAAATCTGGATTGCATAACTGTGTAATGGCAGCGTTATCAACAAATACAGTCCTTCTGGGTATTCCTAAGGGAGCCCGCCTTGGTCGTATGCCTGCTTACTCCAACAAAACCAACAGGTTTCCTTCCGGACCACACCTAGGGCTGGAGAGAACTTTTTTCTATTTTCAATTTTCGATTTGCAACTTCAAAGATGGACTACGGGTGAAATTATAATTTTAACTTCATAATTCATGATAACGTTAATATCATCCTCTAGTTTTTTACTATTTTGAGATGAGATTAATATCGTCATCTACTTTTTTACTATTTTGAAATAATGTTGTGAGATTGATATGATATCATCGCTCTTGACTTTTGTAAATTAGTTGAATGAATACGACTTCTGTAATTGGCCTTCATTTTAAACGGGAACTATCTTTTATATTAAAATAATAAAAGAGAATTACATAGTAAGCGGCTCCTCTGATACTTACAAATTTTTAATTTATCCTCAAACATAAGTTTATAGACCATATCTTTTGTTCATTTGTGAGTTTACTTTATGGACCATATCTTTTGTTCATTTGTAAGTTTACTTATTTTATATGAAAAGTCTAAATGAAGATTTGGGTGATATTGAATTTGATTTTTGAATTATTTTATTGTCACTATTCGCTTTCATTATCAATCTATCGGCTTGACCATTGTACCATTTGATACAATTGCTATTAATAAAACTTACAAATATGTCCCCCTAAATAAAGTATAATTTAAGATGATATCAATATCTCCATAGCTAGTAAGTCTAATTATTTATTCAAAAGAGAGGGGAAGGTTTTGACTATGAGACTTTGCATGGGAGATGGGGATTGGATTCTGGATAGAGAGGTTTGAGGTACTTTGTGGGATTAGGGTCCCTCTTTTATAAAATGTTCCCTCCCATAAACACATCAATTAAAATTGGTCGCACACATTTTTATAGGTGTTATAACTAGCAATTACATGTACACAATTCAATGTGAACGCCGAGCGGTATATGCTATTTGATTTAGAGGGATAGTTATTACTTTTGGCAATTGATGTTGATAAGGGGTGTGATTGCTTTTGTAAGTGTACATATACCACTTCTTTTAAAGGTGTCATCTCTACATTTCATCTCTACATTATTTACGATGGGTTGTTTTGGTTTAAGTGAAATTAGTCTTCACTCCTTTCTTCTTTCTCCAAGTGTAGATGCATGCGCCATTTTTGAGTACCTTTCATGTGGTTTGAAATGATCGGGGACTATAAGGACATCGGGAGGATCCTGTAGATGTAAATCACTCAGATTGATTGTACATAACCATGCCTTGAATGTGTGTCTTGACTCCCAACAATCCCAAATCATTTTTTCCATTAAATGTTGGCAACAAAACTACCTACGTAGTACTTACCCCTTTACTTAAATCTCTTGTATCATGACCAGGCTTCAAAAATTTCATTGTTCATTGCGCATCACAAGTATGTTGTGGTCTTCTTTCAATGCGGTTATTAAGATGGCAATTACTATTTTTAGGAACCTAGCAACCAACTACCGATTGTTACCTAGAATAGAACAATCTTGATTCAAGTTAATATATATACCCACACCAGTCTTAAGTCACGTAAGAGTTCAATCCTACAACTAAGAATAACTTTTAACATCCATGAGGCCAGTTGCACTTTTGATTGAGTACTAACTGGTTACAAATTTCACTTCAATCCCCAACTATTGTCATTCTTGACTTGACAAAATTAATACAATAATCAACTACTATATCTTTTTTTGTTATATTAGTTCAATCCTTCAACCAGGTGGAAGTTCATCACCTAAATTTATGATTTTTGCAAAGCATTTAAAGAGAACACAAACCCAATAAGCATATCATTCTTGTCATTTATCTGTAATTATATCTACAATTAAGTTTATCTTGGTCTGAACTACACATGATGCTCTCCGTCCAATGTAGCAAAAATATATCAACACGAGCTTGCTTGATGTCATTTGATCCAACTATTTTTCTTGTGGAACCTTATACAAATAGAGCAGGCAACAACATAAGAGTATACTACTATTAGTATCGAAAGTGGATTGATTTATCTTTGATGAAAACATTCCTCTTGGGCAAGTGGAAAAGGAACAAAATTCCCAAAAGCCAATTTTTCCCTTTCAAAAAGGAATTTGGGCACACTCAAATAGTCATTCCAACTAAACAAACGTGTTTTGTGAAATCACCTCACCAAATCTCACAAACAAATTCCCATTAGAAGTGTTGTTTGTGCTCCCTATAACATCTTTGTGCTTACCATCTGCATATTCATCCAAATACCTCCAAATATTATGTTGTCCGACAAACGCCATTATAACTTGCAAAGAGGCTAAAGAAACAAAAGTAAAAAAATAGAGAGAAATATCTAAAATATGTTGCGTTATAGATAAATAATTGTGGAATCAATAATGCATTGAAGAGTATAGAGGTGGGGAAACTACCATTGTCGTAGTAAAATACAAGGGCATGGTGCCCCAAATCGACGACCAGATCTATAAAGAGACACCAACAGGTTTGGTTGGGCAACGAAGAATAAGCTGCCACCACATATGTATGTGGATCTCATCTTAGGTATTATAGAACTTACATCTATTCCCTCAAACACATATAGTGTTTCTTCTATGTTTCCTCTCTGATATTCTAGCCGTTTTAGTAAAGCTTTGGCTTCCTGGATTATAACATAATATGAATTTGACAACCAATATAAGTCTCTAATAATATTCAAGTAAAAGTCAAAGAATCAAAAGAAAATTTGTTTGATTTCAAAGTATTTGTTGACAAAAATTGAATTAGAAACTTCAAACTCCCACAGACCATTACATTGCACATAATATATAAAGTGCGTCATCACACTACATGATCCATCATCATGATGAGGGATGATAGCCAGAAAAAATACTCATAAAGGACTACCACTCTACTGGAGGAACTACAGGGAAAAAGAGAGACGATTCTGCAAGCAAATGGTTTATCTACTATGAGTACCAAATGTCAATTATTTTAATAACCCCAATAAAAAAATTCAAGGTTTCCTTTTTTATTTCAAATTCAATTTCATACCCAAAATACAACTTAAACAAATGTTCAAAGTCACTCTACAACCAAGTCTTCCTTTAGAGAAGAATTTCACTACCAAGAAAAGAAAGATGTACAAGAGAAAATCTCCCCTAATAAAAATGCTTACAATGCTTGTGAAATGTGTGGATTCCCTTACTTTCTCCCCCTAATAAAAATGCTTACAATGCTTGTGTACAAAGTGGATTCCCTCGCCTTGACATTATTACCCAAATACATGAAGAAAAATGTCAGTAGGATAATGATTGCACTTGCAAGTCATTTTGGTAAATGACTGAAAACACACGAATAAAATCCCCCCAAAATTTAATAATCTAAGAGAGGGCTAATCATGCTTTTAGTTACATCTAGCAATTAAGTGATACAAATTTAAATAAGAAAGCACAATAACAACAAAATCAAACTATGTCCGTGCATTATTAAGGAGAAGATTTGAAAAGTGACATGGGATTATAGAGAGAAATTAGATGTGTCATATCATTTTTATGAGTCATTAATTGTGTGTGTGCGCACATTGCAGATATCTAAAGGTTTTTTTAAATCTATAAAATAAACTGAAATGGTTTTAATGTAAACTTTCTATCGGAAGGTAACTAAATCTAATACTTATTTAAAATTAAGTCTTTGTATTTTCTATTTTTCAAAAGTCCCCTATATTTAAAATTTTACTAAACTCTATCTATTTTAGCTTTTTCATAAATTTTTAATTTACTTTTAGTGGACCCTCTGTATCTTAGATTTTTCATATATCCTTTGTATTTCAATTTTTAGTAAACCATCTGAATTTCTTTTTCATCTATATTTTAGTTTGTCCAATAAATAAACAAACAAGAGAAAAATAATATCCAGATAGCCTAAAATAGTTGGACAACTGAATGGTAATATCACATGATAAATTGTTATTCGATATCAGGAAAGGACAAATTTTGCATTTCTCCAAGATCTCTGAGGATAACACTATTGATTTAATTGTTTGAAAGGTCAATATTAATAATGGTTTTGAAATTTCCAAGTTCAACAGCCATATTTGTTTTAAAGTGGTTTCCTTTCAAATTCAAGTGAAGTTGATGTCCAAGATTACTTGACGGATACTGAAGTAGGTTTAAAGAAGTCCTTTTTGGTAAAGGTTCAATGGATCCAAATTGAGGATGTAGTTGAACCGCAGATTTCAATCCCCTCCCAAACTCTAGAGTCTATAGTAATGTTATTTAATTAGCAATATTTCTACACACTGATGAGATCTTGAGGATTGTTGCTTGGTTGAGGTGGAATTAACTGCAAACAGTTAAAATTTTCATATTTTCCCCAAATTAGGTGGAGTAGGTCTTGTAAGGTTGTTATGCAAATGTAAAGTTTTGAGTTCTCCAGTAGCATCAAATTGCTCAAGGTAGTAGTATTTGTATCACTTTGACTAATCGGCACATAATTCCTGGGACACCAACAGCTTGAGATCAAAGCACATCTCAAAATGCTTCCAATCATCTTTCTTCCTTGCAATGACAGGGTAACCATTTGAATGAAACCAATTTTAGAAGAATTTTATATTGTCTGGTGTTTGTTTTAGAGATTCAAAATATTAAATACTTATAATTACCTATGTTATCTATAATACTTCCAATCTATTTTCTTCTCTTCCAATAAAAGTTTGTAATAATATTTTTTCGGAAGTTATATCGTAAAGAATATTCCCCTTATCCTTCAAAGCTTTTGGTCTTATATTCGATTGCAACACCAAAAAAACTTAAACAAAACTGCAAAATTTCACCATGGAATCACAATTCTCTCTTTAAAACAACCTAACCTAGGTCTCATAACAAATCTATGCATTCTTCCCAATATCGCCATTTCTCCCAGGTGGATAAGATCTTGTCACGTCGTTGCTATATGAAGTGATGTCATCCTTTGTCATTATTTAAGAATGAAAAACACATACCCCATGACCCAATGGGTATGGGCATTATTTTCTAGTTCTTGTCACATGTTAAAAGGATAACTTGTTTCTTCTTTGGACACAAACAATCAGTTTACCTTCAATTCCAACAATTATTCAAATATATTGTTTACATGCAACAGTAGATTCCAACAACTGATTCTACCTCCAGTTCTTAATTCTACAGATGAAGTTTTCTTGCAGACATAACTGTTCTAGAAAGATTCCTTTCAAAGGAACTCATTCGCTCACAAGTGGTGAGCTTAATTGGACAAATTACATATAGATCTATTCAGAAAGTAGAATTGTTTTTCACCACCTATTCAACAAGGTTGACGAGTAGAACACTAAATGCAAGAAGTTGACCAAAAACTTCCCCATACGATAAGTCACAAGTACCTTTCATAAACTACTAAATGCTTTAAAAGGAAACAAATGAACAACGTCGTCCATCAAGAACCCAATTTTGCATATGACAAGCTAATATTCCTACTATTGTACCATATGTGCTAAAGTCCACCACACAAGCAAGAAAAAAATCTTCTGGCATGCCCCAGTTCCTGCACAAATTGCAAAGACTTTCACTTCTTCTTAGCAATAGCCTTGGTAACCTTAGCACCAAAAGGTACTTTTGGCATGTGCCTTTTATATACATCCAACTTATGTGTGATGCTTGATTAATGAAATCAGTTGTTTTTATCTTTTGGTTACAATTTTTATATTTTTAAAGTCCAAAAGATACAAAATCACAGTGAATGATGTTGCTAGAGATGGTGACTGAAACTTATGTACAAAACAGAGGATACCCTATAATCACTCCAAAAGAAAATAACCTACTACTTTGAGTGGTAGTCTGCACATTCCATTTTTTGTCTCTTTGCTCGGGCATGTTTTGTATAATATTTGTCTTTAGTATCTATTCAACTTTGTATCAACTGAACCCTTCGAAGTGTTTTTTCTTTTTATGGAGATTTAATGGTTTTCAATGTTTTGTTATTCAATCTTCGAGGAGAATGAACGAGGTCAATCTAACTCCAACTGAATTTTTATTTTTTAAAGAAGCAGTCACTTTTGTAAGCATAGAAATATTAGGCCTTTTGCATTCCTTGCCCCCTTTTAGTTTAGCTCTTTCCCCTTGTTTTATAACATTTTAGAAGCAAAACATTGAAAATAAGTCTTTTCTTTCTTTCATGGGTTTCGATTCACAAGCAAGAATGACAAACTCATTCATTCTTTGCCATTTGTCTGTGGGTTTTACCCCATATTTGAAAGAGTAAAAGCTTAGAGAACATTGTGAAGAGGTCATTAAATCTAAAAGAAAATGCCCTTAATTTAAACATTAATGGGTATGAAGAATCCTAGTCTTCCTATGAAGAGAATTTTTCTTCGGTCTTGTTCTTCTTATGTCATGCTTGTTTCCTTTATTGAAAAGTTGCTTGATCTCCTTCCACTTCATCAAATTATTCCAGTTTACACTCTGCAATTTTTCTGGAGCTGATGTAAGCTTCTATGATTATATACTGAGAATGTTTGCAGTACCTCCTCCTTGCTTCCCATTTGGTTCTTTCCAGACTTGAGCTCCTTCACATGGTTGGTTTATCAAGCGTTTTCAGGTACATAACCTGCTTCATTATTATTATTAGTACCATTATGCAAATTCACAGGACAAATAAAATTTTCTTAGGGTACAAAAGAATGGCATAACAGAGAATCTACATTTTAAGTACTTACTGATACCCTAAGTATTGGCCCATATCACATTATTCAGTATTATTACCATACCCAAAACAATAACATGAAAGAGGTCCATGGGATTGCCATTAAGTATACTCACAGAACTAATATATTTTTGCCATTACTTTTGTGCATTCATCAAAATCAAATCATTTTAAGAAGAGAGATATTCATGGTATGATGAATGACACAAGAGATCAACTATTTTTAGGCCTCATGCACACACCGCAGAAATTACACATGACATTCACCCAAATCACATTTTCCACTATAAGTATCAACACCCAAAACATTACTAAAACAATTGTTGTTGGTTGGAGAGGCAGAACACAAAATCTACATTTTTTTGCATTAACTTTATGCACACATTCATGTCACATTTACTGTCATCGCCCATACCCATTCATCCCACTTAGCTTGAGATATAGCTGCTCATTGCAATGCCCACAAAGATTAGATCACATGTTATTGCAAACATAAAAAATAGGGGATTAATGAATCAATCAAACCCAAAAGATCAGGGCTGCCATATTTATCACTGACCCAATGGTGAATCTGCATCCAGGGTGAATACCTACTCATTCCAATCCCATTAATTGTTGTTTGCATCCATAGCAGAAACTCAACAATTATGGACTTGGTTGGAATCATCTTGACAAATCCAGCATCCCCATTCTTAATGAACTTTGGTTCCTTCTCAAGTTCCTTACCATATCGTCTATCAACCTTAGTCAAGATCTCAGCAAACTTAAAAGCAATATGGCACGTGTGGAAATCTAGCACAAGCGGATAACCATTTCCTATTTGTCCTGGATGGTTCATGATGATGATCTGGGAAGTGAAGTTTGCAGCCTCCTTCTGGGCTGGGCCATTCTTTGAATCAGAGGCTACATACCCTCGCTTGAGATATTTCACAACAACATTCTAGAGGCTACATACCCTCATTTGATATCTTTCACAACAACATTCTTGACATTGAATTTGACATTGTCACCAAGACAATGCCTCTAACAAAGCTTCATGGTGCATTTCAACAGATTTAACTTCAATTGCCAACCCAGATGGACCAAAGGTTACAACCACTCGCCCCACATGTACAGTTCCAACACCACCAATCTTGTAAACATCCTGAAGTGGCAACCTGAGAGGCTTGTGCAATGGACTCTGGGCTTTGAAACCTGGTCAAGGGCATCCAACAATGTTATCACCCTCAAAACCAGAGATTCTCTCCAAAAGATAAACAAAAAAATTATAATAACACAATTTTAAACATGCACCTATATAGATTCTCTGCTAATTGTTCAACAAAATGTTTTGTTAAAAATGAATATTTATGCAAAAAGCAATTCTCCCAAAGACTTGAACTCTAGTTCCTACATGAACACAGAGTAAGATTGCATTAGTTGGGGGCTTGAATACATCTCCGTGGACCACTTTCTTTGCCACAAAACCAGTAAGGAATAAAACAATAATTAATGAATTCAAGAATACCATCTTCAATCGTTAAGAGAGAAACATCAAACGTACCCCTACCCAAAACAAAAATAAGGAAACCCTAGTTAGAGAAAGATGCAACCTTTGTAAGAGGAGGAGGAAACAGAGAAGGGCCACGTGTCTGCCATGGAAATAGCTATTGCAAAGCTCCAACTTCTGCACTCACTACAACCATCCAAAACGCAAAATATATGGCGATTACCGTAACAACACAAGATCCTCCAAGAACCCTGAAAACCTAGGTTTAAAATCCCGCAAGCCCAACAATATGAATTTCTAAAAGCATGCAAAATTAGAAAAGCAAAATTGTTAGAAAAGCAAAAAGCAAAATTGTTAAAAATAACAAAAGCAAAGGTTAATGCATGCAAAAGCTATAAAATAAAATTTAAAAATAAAAGCAAAATTGTTAGAAAAGCAAAAAACAAAAATGTTAAAAATAGCAAAAGTAAAATTGTTAAAAATAGTAAAACCGTCATTTAGGCCGTCAAATTTGACACAGTCTCATGAATGTCCGCAAAGCCTTTTTCCATAGGGGTAACACCTTTGGCGTAATTAGTCACACTTTTTGCATCATTTGAGCTCCCATCCGCTTTGGGAAAGGAAGCAACAACCTCTGTATAGGTTACAATCTGTTCTCAGACTACAAAATGCAGTGAAATTTTGAGGGAAATGCAGGGAATTGAAATTTTCACAAATAGGGCAATTTAAAATAAGCGATGGAAAGTACAGGCAGGCATGAACAGTAGGCGGAGACTGAGTAGACAGCCGGAAAGGCTAATCCGGGAAGCGCTGCCGGAATTTGACAGTTTCCAGCAGAGGCCTTCTCATAGGAGACACCTTCCGGCGAATAAGTAAACAGGTTTTCAGGTTTTAAGATTCAAAATTTTGACTTATATTCAATCAAACTACAAAGTTTCAATGCAAGTTTCCATTCAAAGTTAACTTGAAAATGTCTGTTCTCTGTGTTTTTCGTATTTGCCTTCTGTGCTTGTATGTTTTATGCCATTCTTATCCCCTCTCTGTTTCTTGTAAGCAGGAACACCAAGAAAAAGTACTCTTAGTGTTCAAATCTGCCATAATTCAAGACCCCCACAATTCTTTAGCCAATTGGGCTCCTGATATCCCACTCTGCAACTGGACCGGAGTTGCATGCAGACCTCATACCCAAAGAGTGGTAGAGCTACATCTTTCAGAAATGGGTTTAGGGGGATCCATTTCCTCTTCTCTTGCCGATCTATCCTTTCTTCACTCCATTGATCTGTCTTTTAATGCTCTTAGAGGTCCTATTCCGTCTGAATTAGGACGCCTTTTTCGCCTCAGGAAGCTTTTCTTGGATCGAAATGAATTGGAAGGAAGCATACCATTTACTCTTGGCAATTGTAAGAATTTAACTGTGTTGTCTCTTACATCTAATTATTTGCACGGAAACATCCTGAGAGAGTTAGGATTCCTTGAGCATTTGCAGTTTCTTTACCTGGGAGAAAACTCTCTCAGGATCAATTCCTTCCTCGTTGGGAAACCTTTCATCCTGGATTCACTTTTCGCTTCCAGGAAACAACCTAACAGGCTTTATTCCAGTCAAATTAGGTATGCTAACTGAACTAGAGCAGCTCTGGATTTTGAAAATGATTTATCTGGCACCATTCCTGCTTCTCTGTCAAATATCTCTACTTTGACTGACTTGGATATTTCTACCAACAAACTGAGCGGGAGTATTCCAAAAGAACTGAGCCTGCTAACCCATCTACAGATTCTCTACCTTAATCGAAACAATTTTGTAGCCACCATTCCCAACCCTTTTTGTCAAATATCTCCACTTTGACTGACTTGGATATTTCTACTAACAAACTCAGAGGGGGCATTCCACAGGAATTGAGCCACCTCCACCTATTAACGCTTCTTCTTGGAAATAATGAATTGTCGGGCACCATTCCCATTTCTTTGTCCAACATATCAAGTCTTAACCAGTTGGACATTTCCACAAACAAGCTCACTGGTCTTGTTCCACAAGAATTGGGGCTACTCACCCAAATGACAAAACTCCATCTTGATCAAAACCAATTGACTGGGCCAGTGCCTTCTTCATTATCAAACTGTTCCTCTCTCGAAGAATTAGCTCTGAGTCAGAACCAGTTAACAGGGAACATTCCATGGGAGTTCGATAAGCTAATCAACTTGACTGCCCTAGGTCTTTGGGGAAATCAGCTCAGTAGAACCATACCAAATTCCATTGAAATTGTTCAAAGCTGCAACAGCTACTTTTATCAAAAACAATTTTAGTGGGATTGTGCCAAACGAGCTTGGTAAGTTGTCTCTACTTAAAAACTGACATTATCCTCAAATTTTCTTGTTAGCGGCAGCAATACTCCCTTACCCTTTCTCACTGCTCTCACTAATTGCTCTTTCTTAGAAATAATTACATTTGGAGGGAACAAATTCAGTGGTGTTTTGCCACATACCATAGGCCTCCTTTCCCCAAATTGTCCTTTTAAGCCTTCAAAGAAACAACATAACAGGGAGCATACCTCCTGAGATTGGCAACCTTACCAATTTAGCCTTTCTAGAGTTAAGTGAAAACTTTTTCCAAGGCAGCATTCCTTCATTCAAAAGACTATTTTTTTGGAAAGATTATATTTGCAATACAACAGTTTAGAAGGAAGCATTCCTGATGACTTGGGACAGCTAAATCATCTTGGTCTCTTGGATATGAGTAACAACATGCTCTCTGGGGAAATTCCTGGTTCGCTTTGTCACCTCCAGCAACTGCGAAGGCTTTTTCTTCATCACAATCAGTTATCACAAAGCATACCTACCTGTTTTGGCCCTTGGGGATTGCAAGAATTTGGAACTTCTTGACCTGTCTCACAATAGATTAAAGGGAAAGATACCGCGAGAGGTAGCCAGTCTTTCCAACCTGCAATTCTATCTGAATTTGTCATGGAATTTATTAGAAGGCCCCTTGCCTACAGAGATGAGTAAATTGGTCATGGTATTAGCTAATAGACGTCTCTGCTAATCATTTGAGCGGGTTAATTCCACCAGCAATAGGGAGTTGTTCTGCATTAGAATCATTAAATTTATCTAAGAATGCATTGCACGGTCCTGTTCCATATTCATTGGGAGATTTACAAAATCTCATAGAGTTAGACCTTTCTTCAAACTCCTTGTCAGGTACAGTACCAGTATCTCTCGAAAACCTGAAAGCGCTTCACTATGTAAATTTCTCTTTCAACAATCTTACAGGACAGGTCCCTGTACAGGTTTTCAGAAATGGTGGCATTGTTGTATCCTTAGACGGAAATCCTGGCCTCTGCGGACCAAGGGTATTGCCATTGCCTACATGTCCGAAACAAAGAGGTCACTCTGCTCTCTTAAAAAAGTTCTAATACCAATTTTTGTGGTAACTGCTTGTATTCTACTTGGCCTACTTTCTGGTTTCTTGTGGCGATGTAAATTGGGTGCACCAAGGTTCAACTCCCAGAGTCTTTTCTCAAAAGCTAGAGCGCAGAAAGATCTCGCATGAAGAGCTTGCAGCAGCAACTAATGGATTCAATGATACCAATCTATTGGGGACAGGCAGTTTCGGATCAGTATATAAAGGGATTCTGAGTGACGGCACATTCATTGCGGTGAAGGTTCTCAATTTGCAAGCTGAGCAAGTCCACAGCAGTTTCAAAGCAGAATGCAACGTATTGCAGAAGGTTCGGCATCGGAATCTTGTTAAAATCATAACCTCCTGTTCAAAGCCTGACTTCAGGGCTTTGGTTTTGAGTATATGTCTAATGGAAGCTTAGAAAAGCATTTGTATCCTGAGAGAGATCACAGCAACGATGAGGAAGCTTGTGAATTGGGATTCAAGACGAAACTGCAAATAGCCACAGATATAGCAAATGCCATGGAGTATCTTCATCATTTTTCTTCCGTCCAAGTTGTGCACTGTGATTTGAAACCTAGCAATGTGCTCATGGATGAAGGCATGACAGCTCATGTGACAGATTTTGGTATTTCTAGGTTAACCACTGCAACCTCAACTGATTCCCTGGTTTCAACACTTACTTTGAAAGGCTCCATTGGCTACATTCCACCAGGTATGATACCTCAACTTCAGTTTGTACTGTACTTATAAAAATGAACTGTTTATGGAGTTGGACAAAATGACATTGAATTTACTTGAATGCAGAGTATGGATTGACAGGGAGAGTTTCTACAAAGGGAGATGTTTATAGCTTTGGCATTTTGTTACTAGAAATGCTGACAATAAAGAGCCCAACTAATGATATGTTTATGGGAAACCTAAACCTGCACAAATGGATCAATTTTGCATTTCCAGATAGAGTGGCAGATGTAATTGATAGTACCCTGTTAAGGGAGGTGGGTAACAATGAAATGGAAGAAAATGGTGTATTCAAAAATCTGATTTCATTCCTCAATATTGGGTTGGTATGTTCAAGAGACTCCCCTGATGAACGCCCATCTATGAGAGAAGTGGCAAACATGTTGGGGAATATTAAAGAGGCGTTGGAAGGATTTGCAGGTGCTTCTCATAGATTAAGACCCAGTACATCCACTTTGCTTCGCAATACAAGTAGAAGAAAAATTGATGAATCCACATCAGAATATCACAGTTCTTCTACACTCTAGTTTGCTTCAAATACAACATAAAATGTGGAACATAAATAATGTACTAGTGTAGAACAATGGAAAAAAATGATTTGTTCCCAAGGGCATGTAGTTGTAACAAATGTGATTGATATTGGCAAGTAATTGTAACAATTTTATACAACACATGATAGGCTGTAATAAGTTTCTAGTCTTCGAAGGCTTGAGGTTAATTTCAAAGTTGATTAGCTGTGATAAGTTTGCTCCTCGCCTTTCATGGTTTGAAGTAAATTTCAGAGTTGATTAGCTGTAATTAGTTTGCTTCTGGCCTTTAGTGGCTGAAGTTAATTTCTTAGTTGATTATCTGTAATACATTTTCATCTATTCATTCATGACTTGAAGTTGATATGTAGTTGATAACCTGTAATAAATCTCCTTCTAGCCTGTCATGGCTTCAAGTTTACAGTAGTTGGTAAGCTTGATTTTGTTGAGCCAATGTACCACCGATGCTGAAATCGTGATTTTGAAAATAAAATATTTCTATCTTTTAAAAAATGTGGTCTAGTCTCTCCTTGATCACAAGGGTACCATTCATTGCATTGCCAAGGTTTGGAACTTAGTGCCATGTCCGCCAACTGCTAGCTAGATTGTGTGGTAGAATGACACAATCAGTTGCACCATTTCCTGCCTCACCACTTTGGCAAGCATTTAGCATGGGTATTCATAGAGAAAATCAAGGCTATTCAAACTGCCCACAATTGGCTCGCCAGCTTGCCTAAAATCTCCTCGGCCTTCTTGGACCAATACTGGTTGGTATTCCAATTCCAGAAGATGACAATCGAGCGGAGCAAGCTTTACAAGAATGCTTGGATGTGGTCCTTTGCAAGCTAAATTCCTCCACACGAAAGTAATGTGAAGCAGTGTAACCTGATGGATGATATTTGTACAACAATGTAATGTATGGTTGATGAGAAAGCATCCGATGTAGATGGTTTTCCTATGAATTCTTCAAAGCAACATCATGGTTTGTGGGGTTAGACATGCTTTAGGTCTATTAGGATGCTTAACCTATATAATATATATTGGGAGAAGTATGGACAATCTGGGGATAGCATAATTTCTTAACTCATCATATCACATTTTCTATGCTTTCATATCATAGTAGGATCAACTCATGAACTAATTATAACCTAAGAAGAGTATAAATAAATGTAATGGCTAGTACTTGAAGATAAGATTGAGCATTCTTTTCTTATTGTAAAGTTCTTGAGGTTTCCCCCTCAAAATGACCTAGTAATATATTTGTCATATTTTGATCTTACTTCCATCATAAAGTGTTCTTCCACTATTACTCTTATTATATATCCAAGTAAGTTGATTACAAGTGGTATCAAAGCTTTCATTTGGATAAAAATTGGTTAAACTAATTTTTTTGGTTGAGTGACTATTAAAATGAAATTATGATAATGCAATAATGGTATTTCACTCGGGTTTACCAGCTCCCTTAGATTCATTTGTGGGGTCCTTCTTGGTTATTTTCATGAGTAAAAATATGGACACCTAATTAATTTGTCATTCAAGTTTCATGTTGCATTGATAAAGTGATGTGGGTATGTGCCATAATTTATATAGCCATGTGTTGATTATGTGGTACTATTTACATGTCATTTTTGTCCTTTGTTTTGTTTTTCTTTTAACGATGGTGCTATTTTCTATTTTAATTGATTAATTGTTTCTTTTCCTATAATAGTTCAACACTTATGTTGGTAAAACACATAATGTATTTATAATAATTGATAAAGCCATTAAACATAATTCCTTTTAGGGTAGGGGCCCAAGGCACCTATTCTCAACCTATCTAAGGGACTTCTTGGAACCCTCATAATACTAATGAATCATTAAACATAATGAGAATTGGGCTAATATTACATGTTTTATTATTATTATAATTCATTCATACCACTAAGTGCCTATTAAAAGTAAGTGTGTGTCTCTGTGTGTGGTTGTGTGTGTGAGTGTGTGGGTGTGTGGGTGTGGTGTGGGTGTGGGTGTGTGTGTGTGTGTGTGTGTGTGTGTGGGGGTGTGTGGGTGTGTGTGTGTGGGTGTGTGTGTGTGGGTGTGTGTGTGCGCGCGCGCATCGTGTGCGTATCTTGCAGCGTGTGTGCGTGTGCGTGCATGCGTGCGTGTGCGTGCGTGCGTGTGCGTGCATGCGTGTGCGTGTGTGTGCGCGTGTGTATGCGTGCATGCGGGTGTGTGCGTGCGCACAGCGGGTGCGTGCGTGTGTGTGTGCGTGTGTGTGTGCATGTGTGTGTGCGTGTGTGTGCGTGTGTGTGTGTGTGCGTGTGTGTGTGTGCGTGCGTGTGCGTGTGCGTGCGTGTGTATGTGTGCATGCGCGTGCGTGTGCGTGTGTGTGCATGCGTGTGTGTGTCCGTGTGCATGTGTGTGTGTGTGCGTGTGCGTGCATGCGTGTGCGTGTGCGTGTGTGCGTGCGGGTGCGTGGGAGTGCGTGCGCGTGCGTGCGTGCGCGTGTGTGCGCGACGTGCGTGTGTACGCTGCGTGTGTGCGTGTGTGCGTGTGCGTTTGCGTTTGCGTGCATGTGTGCGTGCGTGCGTGTGTGCGTGCGTGGGTGTGTGCGTGCATGTGGGCGTGTGCGCGCTTGTGCGTGCGCGCACGCGCGCGTGCATGCGTGCAAGCGTGCGTGTGCGTGCGTGCGTGTGGGTGCGCGCGTTTGTGTGCGTGCGTGCGTGCGTGCGTGTGCGTGCATGCGTTGGCGGCGTGCATGCGCGGCAGTGCGTGCGTGCGCAGCGTGTGCGTGCGCGTGCGCGTGCGTGCATGCGCGTTTGGGTGTGCGTGCGCGGCGCGTGCAGCGTGCGTGTATGTGTGCGTCGTGCGGCGTGTGTGTGTGCGCGCGTGCGCGTGCGTGCGGTGCGTGCGTGTGTGTGTGTTCATGCGTGTGCGTGTGTGCAGTGCGCAGCGTGTGCGTGCATGCGTGTGCGTGTGCGTGCGTGCGTGTGCGTGTGCGTGCGTGTGTGCGCGTGCGTGCGTGCGTGTGCGTGCGTGCGTGTGCGTGTGTGTGTGTGCGTGTGTGTGCGTGTGTGTGTGTAAAGAGAATACAATGATGATATTATTTAAATCTTATTTTGTCCACCTTATGGGTTGTTTTATTATTTATTCTTGGTTGTCACATACATTAATTTATTAATGATATAACTTTTTTGATTTGACGTATTTGCAAGGCTTTATCTTTTTGTTTTTTTTAGATTTGTATTTTTCTTTTAAAATTTATAGGCTTCTCATTAAATTAAATTAAATTGTTTTGCTTTCAAACTTTGAAGATTGCTTACACATGCACATTTCGATTCCTTTTAATTGTTAAGTGTACATATGTCTAGACAACCTCATAACTATTTTTTATATGTTCACACGTTAATGTATTCTCTTGAGGATTGTGTTTAAAAAAAGTAACATTAAATCAAAGAATAATGTAAATCTTTCTTCTAAATCCTCTTGTTCTTTTGTCTCTATGTGGTTTTTGTTTATTGATAAAAAAATCTAGGAGGAAGGTGAACAAATGTGTGAGAAAAGCAATCTAAGGTGCAAATTCTCAGGGATTTGATCATTAAATTTTTCACCATTCAATGGCTTATCCCTTGATAATGTGCCTCTCCCTTCAATGATGGCTTTGGCAAAACTATGTTAGGAGAGGATGGCTTTGAGAACTCGCGTTCACAAATAACTAAAGAAGCCAACAACATTCATGTTATCTAAATTATCGACGTGACAACAATAGTCAAAAATCGGTCATATGATTTGAGGTCTCGTAGCGAACTAGAAATTCCATACAATTTCAAGTCCTATATCGAAAATAGCTTTATGGAATTCCAAGCTATATATCTCGAATGGTATTTGGTATCATGAATACCCACATTAATAATAACTATATACACCATGGACATCTATCTCCTAAACCCCGTTAACGCAAAAAGAAATGTGACTCATTTTATTATTATTTTAAAAATAATAATAATAATTAAACTTAAGGTTACATTTTTTTTTAAAATGCAAAGACTATGTGCTTTGCATACTATGCAAGCCATTACATTTAGACAAGACAATACAAACGAAATATAGAAGAAGACATAACCACCTTCTCACCATTTAGATGTACTTGTTATTTCCCACGAGAGGACGTGGCTGAAATGAAGGAGGTGTGTAGGATGTTGCGCCAGAGAATATCATTCTTTTGTTAGGGGAATGACTTTAAAAGGTACCGCACACCGGTCCTGAATGTGAGAGATGGATACTTCATGCAAATATACCACCGCAGAATCATGACTTTGACAAGGAGATTACACCGGATGCGGTAGTTAATGGGTGGTCATTACTTGCAACATACCGATTAAAATAGGCACTAAGTAAATATGTTGACTTTGGATACATGGAATTCGATGGGTAGATCAACATTACATCCATCTTCAAATGTATTGTATATGGCGAACATGACTAGGGCGATGCCTATTAAGGTATTAAAGGATTAAGATATTACCATTTAGGGAGCCAAGTTTACAGGGGAATTTGAGGTATTAGAGCTTGTAGAAGCATAAATTTTTCCAAAGATTACTTGGATGACCTTAGTGTTATGTGAAAAATTATGATATGTGCTTTAACAAAGGTACATCAATTTTGAGAATGCTGAGGAGCGTGTGATTATACCCCAACAGGATAAGAGGGAAGAGCCTTATGTCGAGCCCTTGAGTGAAGAGGAAATTAATATGTTCATGCAATGCGTGATCCAGAGAATCTAGATCCATCAAAGGAAGGTGTCCTTCAAAGGAAGATGCACAATTCATAAGTAAGTGACACTACTAGTGTTGCTTATGGTAATTAAGGGTCATGGACATATGAGATGGTCGGGTGTGAGGTCAAAGGAAGAGTCACCAGAATGATTAGGCTACGCATGGTGAGGCAGCTAGATGTAACCGTACTAAGGTATATTGGTAAAGGGAACCCCAATGCATTTTTGCATGCCATGGAGACTTAGTGGCATAATGAAGGGGGTAGAAGAAATATGTTGCTCTATAATCTGCATAGGACAATAGTGCGTTGGTGGGAAACACATAGATATAGCATTTTGGAATGGCAATAAGTGAGAATCACCTTTTCTACTAGGTTTACTCGGAGTAATGTACTTACTCAAACATGTGAATTTTATGGGAAGTATCATGCCTCTCATCATGTCTATGAGTGTGAGACAGCATGGGCACAGGGAAAAGAGGCATTACCGCCATCACTTTGGGTGCATAAGTTCTATTCCACATTACGTGGTTTCACATGTGCATGGTATGTCCATGCTGAGTTGAAAAGAGAAACAAAAATTGGCAAGAGATGACTACATGTATGATCCAAACTTTTGATTATTTTTCTACTAAGCCTCCAATCCATGAAGCACTACAGATTATGAAACACCTTAATTTAGGAGATAGTGCGAAGGCTGAAGAAATTATGCTAGAGTTATTTTGGGAACCTAATCTTGAGGCGTGCCTTGATCTTGAGGAAACAAAAGAAGAAGAGATGGTTTGCACCTGGAAGGAAAAAGAAAAGGGAAAACTAGTCTATATGATAGATGATGAGGAAGTTTATAACCTGGATGTTGACCACACCAAGGTACGCCAGTAAATTTATGGACACTACCGATAAGAAGGTGCAAAGTATCATGCTCCTATTTGAAGACAAAAAGGTCAACATTGAGTACGCAGAGGTAGAGCCTAAAGAGGCCATTATTGGTGATTGCTGGTCAGAGAAAGAAGTGGCTAAGATTATTGAGATCTTACGTGACTTCCAGACTTATTCCCAGGGGCTATCATGATTCAAGGGTACACCCTTATTTAGGTGAGATGAAAATCAAGTTGAAAGAAGACGCGCACCCAGTTAGGAAGAGGCCTTATAGGATGAACCCTAATACAGTGTGTGAAGGTAAAGGAGGAAATTAACAAGATGCTCAAGTCTGGTATAATTGAGCCTATTAAAGAATATGAATGGGTTAGCCCCATTTTTATAAGCATTAAGAAGTATGAGAGGATAAGGATTTGTGTGGACTATAGAGAACTTAATGTTGCATGTGTGATTGATCCTTTTCCCACCCCATTTATAGAAGAAATTCTTGAGGGATTTGTTGAGCACAAGATATATTGTTTCACAGATGGATTTTTAGGTTATCATCAAGTGTGCATCGTGAAGGAAGATCAGGAGAAGACAACTTTCACCACTGAGTGGGGAAGTTTTTCATATACATTCACGCCCTTTTTGTATCAAGAAAGCGCTGACAATATTTTCGTATTGTTGTACATGCCTTCTATGATTTTATTCATAAATTTTTGCGCAGTATATATGGATGATTGGAAATATATGACTTAGTCAAGGATCATCATGTGATAATTGAGGCTCATGTTTGAAAGGTGGAGGTAATTGAACATCCCTCTCAATACTAAGAAGTGCATCTCACACCTTTTGGCACTTTTCTTGGGTACATAATCTGCAAGGAAGGATTGTTGGTAGACCCTGACAAGATAGCTGTGATCTTGGGTTTAGAAGAACCCAACAATCAGAGTGAAGTACATAGATTTCTTGGACATACTAGTTATCAAGTAGAAATTCATATCAAGGCTATGCAAAGATTTCCGCGCCCTTGGAAGAACTATTAAAGGATAAAGGGAAATTATATCGGGTGACGCACAACATCATGTGTTTGAAACATCGAAGAAAATGATGACAAATGCACCAATTTCACACTTTCCTTCATAGGACAAACCTTTTCATGTTCATGTTGATGCCTATGGCATGGAAATTGGCATAAGATTGGGCACAAACCAGGATTGTGGATCATCCCATTTACTTTGTAAGGTGAAGTTCACATCTGCAAAACAGAACTACACAACCACCGAATGTGAGGCTTTATTTATGATCTATGCGCCGCACAAGCTCAGATAGTAATTTTTGGCAACACCATTTATTTTCTATACAGATCATATGGCACTCAAGTACTTGGTCAAAAATCATGTTTTGTAAGGGAGCATATGCAGTTGGATACTCCTATTTCAGAGTTTCATTTTACAAAGAGTTGTCAAGCTTGGTAAAATCAATTCAGACCGTGATCATTTATCAAGAATCAATTTTGCAAGGACACAAAGCATTGGGAACACAATGTTAGATGCACAACTTTTTAGGTTAAACCACACTCTTGCAGATTTGGAGGATATAATGTTGTTCTTACACACCGGTATGTCACTTGAAGGAATGAAGACATTGGAGAAAAAGTAGCTTGCAATACGTGCGGAACCTTATTAGTTGATTGGTGGAGATTTGTACAAGTTGGGTGTGATGAAGTTTTACATCGGTGTGTTCTGGAGCATGAGCACAAGGCTATTATGGAAGAAGATCATGGTGGAATAACAAGAGGACATTACGTTGGTGATGCTACATTACGCAAGATTCTGATGGCTGGAATTTGGTGGGAAACTTTTTACAAGGATACTAAGGAATATGTCAAGGCATGTAATCATTGTCAATACCTCGGAAACCCGGACACATAGATGAGATGATGTTGCAGCCTTATCGCAAGCACCTTGAGCCTTTTGAGAAGTGGGATATTGAATTTGTAGGTCATATTTCACCACCGTGTGTAGGACATGCACACGCTATATTATTACTTGTACAAACTATCTGACAAGGTGGGTAGAGGCAACACCTACAAAGGATTGTACAACAACCACAACAACAATTGACAAAAATACTTCCTATTATGACTCGATGGATGTCCACACAATGTTGGTAAGCTCTTATTTTGCTATGACTTATGAGTATGTTGGAGAAGGTGAGCTAATTGGGTTGAATATCCATTTGTTGCATTTGGTGAAACACTATTTAATTTTTAGTTTGTTTTTACTATCAATGTCAATTGCCCCAACAAGAAAGATATGAATATCCCACTCTGGGGCACATTGATTAATAACATTGTATGGATCCTATGGGTTGAAGCTTGTGTTGAACCAAATTTCAATTGGAAAAGATGTGGAGTAATAATTGAAAATATTTAGCAATTTAGCAAATTTTGTGCTCCTCAACTTTCGGAAAATTAAGGGACACCTATTTTTTTGCATGTTGTTGAGAAAAATGCTAGTTTGTTTTTACTATCAATGCCAGTTGCCCCAACAAGAAAGATATGAATATCTCACTCTGGGGCACGTTGATTAATAACAATGTATGGATCCTAAGGGTTGAAGCTTGTGTTGAACCAAATTTCAATTGGAAAAGACGTGGAGTAATAATTGAAAATATTTAGCAATTTAGCAAATTCTGTGCTCCTCAACTTTCGAGAAAATTAAGGGACACCTATTTTTTTGCGTGTTGTTGAGAAAAATGCAGTATTGGAGATGAAAAGACAGAATATTGGATTAAAAACATAAAAAATTATTTTGGTTAAGATAGTCACAAAATATCTCTAAATAAATTGACTATTCAGAGATATTTCATAGAAATATATGCATTCGGCAAAGAATAGGGTACGGTACCCCTTGTCAGAATAAAATAAAATAACAAAAAGAGAGCTCCGACTGGAAAACACTTGAGAACAATAGAATGGACTCGGCTCGGTGATTTTTTCTCATCCGGCCCTTTTCCATTGCTTTTATTATCTCATTGGTAACCTCAACACAGCTTATAGTTCATTAAAGTAAACAGACTGAGCGGATTTAATGTAAACAACGTAGCGTAGTGCAAAAGAAGTGCAGAGACACTCGCATGAAAACTTAAGTAATACTCCCGCTAAGGAAGTTCAAAATTTCCCCCAATACATATTACCCTGAATCATCATGTTCCATGAGACCACATTTCATTCAATCATTCTGTCAAACAGTTCACATGCTACGTGCGTGCCTCCACATTTCACATAGGTTCACCTGCGAAGAAACAATATCTGTGAAATTTAATCATCTAACACAAAAGGAAGATTCGTTGTCATGAATAATGACTCCATAACCATATATGCTCCAAGCACCAAGCAAACACATCCACAGAACCGCCCCAGGCTTAGCTAGCGTGTTGAAGATAATGTTTAGAGTTTCCTCAAGGCAATTTCTATGACAATTTGAAATAGAGCAAAGTGCAAATTATGTTGTGTGAATAGCCAATGTCTTCCTTGTGATTTAACTGTAATGTCAAAGAGAAAATGCCTAAAAGATGTTGCACATTGTCCTACAAATTTGTACACAAATCAAAGTAGTGCGAGGATATTAAGCATTTATCAAGCATCTGTGGATTTACATCTCCAAATATGTCAGCTGCAAGAATATTTATAGCGTTCACCAAATCTATTCATAGCACTCTATGGTAATTAAGTTACATGATCGCAAGAGTATATTATTCTTTGATCTGTTTTCTTTAAATATATAATGTTCCAAATACTTACTAAGGATATAAAGCATTTATCAAGCATCTTGATCTTGAACTTGATCTTTTTAAGGGTCAAGAACTCCTTATTTTTTATATTATGACCTAGTCTTGGTTATCTTTTCGGCTCCACAATATCCCATTGTTGACATAATTGTAGAAAACTTCGAAAAGTGAAGTAGAAAATTTCCTTTTCCAGTAGGACATGAACATCCATCAGACCATATCCTATGAAACATGTGACCAATTCATAGTGGTTTTCGTGTATGCAAGCTGAGGGATCCAAATTCTACTAAGTTTTATATATATTTATATATATATATATATTAGACGTTCAAACATGTTACAGATCTGATTATAACGACTTAACAATTGAAAAATTGCAGCAAGGGCTAAATCTTATGTAGCAAAGTAGAACAAAGCTTTGAAAATGCAAGCAAATGGCCTCTATATTTTGTACTATTAATGTATTTGTTGTGCAACTATATACAATGAAATCTAACACAAGTCTGCTTTGACTTATTCCATCAAATGATCTATGTACGAAGGGCTTTCCCACTCAGCTGGTTGTAAAACATATTTAGGTCCTAGTTCCCAAGACATTTAATTCTTAATTTTTTAAATGGTTATGAATCTTGATTCAACGGTGGGAGTGGTGGTGACTTTTCTCACGCTAATATTTGTTCCAATGTCAGAGCAACCTACCTGGATGGGATGGGAGCTTGGTGGAGTGGTCGCGATTAGGGGAAACACCGGCCAAGGCCAGAGAGGGGCAAAGTCAATGGCAAGTTCTCACAAGCAGGGACAACGTGGAGGAGGTGGGAGGTTGTGTGCACCTACCTACACCTTCAAAGATGCAGTCTTATCTAAGGGATCTCCTATTTAAGTCCAGTTCCTCTCATTTATCAAGTTGGTATATCAGTAGAGAAGACAGATGGTACGAAGTGCCTCGCTTGGAGATTAAGTATCCAAAGGATTTAGGAATTTTATGCAGCCCTCAAATCTCTAAATGTAATATGTTAGTTTAATGGATTTTCCCCAAAATGTGGAGAGCTTTATCAAGGGATTCATACCAATTGGGTCTTTAGATTGTGTATGTTTGACCCATGTGTCATCATGCGTGTGTGTACTTTTTTACTGCTTCATCTAAGCCCAAACTTGAATACTCTTGGGAGTGACCAAGGGGCTTTATATCTACATTGAAGTGTCCCATTTTTTTTCTGCAAGTAGGTTGCCTCACTACATTTTGTGTGGCGCTGCACGCGGTTCAACAAGTTTTCATAGTCAGCTACAGGGTTGTCTGTAAGTATCCCGTATGTGTCTAACAAGCATGGGTCATCTTCTTGCGAAAGATGTATCCCCGTGTTTTCCACTCTCGGGGCCCCTTGGATTCCATGCGCTACTAATTAATCGAAGTAAGTCTTTGCACGCAACAAGTTTACTGGGGTTGGCCCAATTTAGGGCCTCCATGTTTGGTGCATTTGGAAGCCATATGAACCCGTGGATATGAGCCGAGCCTCGGTGTTGCCACTGCACTGCACTTTGCACAAAGAGGATCAGTCTTGGTAAATGGGGTAGGGGTGGTATTGTATTAAAATATAAGTAGTAAAGTGAGCTCCCTGTACACAAAGTGGTAGTCTGCAATGCAAATTTTTTTTAAGCACCTCCTCGCAAAATATCAGTAAATCTTTTTACCATATATGCAGAGACGATATGGGGTGCATGTTCAAGTTCATGTTTCTCCATCACTGGCTAGTTGTCAGGTGGCTTGGGGTTCCCCGGCATTGCTTTGTGTAAATCGGCCATTTAGTATCTGGCACGCACTTAAAGTGAAGAAAGCGTAGGGCTTTCTAGTTGGGTTATCAAATCAGTGAGTTCATGTCTCACACAGCACCAAAATGATTTAGTTCCTCGCAAATCGGACCCAAAGCGATTAGTTGCTTCCGCAATGTGGGCGTCAATCGCTGATAAGTGGCCCTAACGTTTTTAAGGCCAAATGGCATGACAATGTAACAAAATGTACCCCATGATATGGTGAAAGATGTCTTCTCTTGATCGGTGGGGTTGATTTTAATTTGATCAGAACCCGCGAAACCATCCATTAAAGAGATGATATCATAAATTTGTAGTATAATCAACAATGAAGTCAATATGAGGCAAGTGGAAACTATCCTTGGGATAAACTTTATTTAAATTGTGAAAATTGGTGCAACAATAGATGCGCCATCCGGTTTTATAACGAGTATGATATTGGATACCCATTCTAGATAATCAACAACACAAATGAAACCAATGTCGAGTAATTTTTGAATTTCTTCCTCGATCAGAGTGCCACCTCGATGTGCATGTATAGATCCGGTCGCGATTCTGGGGCACCATGCCCTTGTATTTTACTACGACAATGGTAGTTTCCCCACCTCTATACTCTTCAATGCATTATCGATTCCACAATTATTTATCTATAACGAACATATTTTAGATATTTCTCTCTATTTTTTTACTTTTGTTTCTTTAGCCTCTTCGTAAGTTATAATGGCGTTTCTGACAACATAATCTTTGGAGGTATTTGGATGAATATGCAGATGGTAAGCACAAAGATGTTACAGGAGCACAAGCAACACTTCTAATGGGCATTTGTTTGTGAGATTTGGTGAGGTGATTTCACAAAACACTGTTGTCAATGAATGATCGCTTGAGTGTGCCCAAATTCTTTTGAAGGGGAAAAATTGGCTTTTGGGAATTTTGTTCCTTTTCCACTTGCCCAAGAGGAATGTTTTCATCAAAGCTAAATCAATCCACTTCCGATACTTATAGTAGTATATACTCTTATGTCATTGCCTCATTCTATTTCAGATAAACCTTCCACAAGAAAAATCGTTGGATCAAATGACATCAAACAAGCTCGTGTTGATATATTTTTCGTTACATCGACGGAGATCATCATGTGTAATTCACACCAAGATAAACTTAATCAGAGATATAATTACGTATAAATGATAAGAATGATATGCGTATTGGGTTTGTGTTCTCTTTAAATGCTTTGCAAAAAGCATAAATTTAGGTGATGAACTTCCACCCTTATTGAAGGATTGAACTAATATAACAAAAAAAGATATAGTAGTTGATTATTGTATTAATTTTGTCAAGTCAAGAATGACAATAGTTGGGGATCAAGTGAAATTTGTAACCGTTAGTACTCGAACAAAAGTGCAACTAGCCTCGTGGATGTTAAAAGTTATTCTTAGTTGTAGGATTGAACTCTTACGTGACTTAAGACTGGTGTGGGTATATATATTAACTTGAATCAAGATTGTTCTGCCTCTAGGTAACAATCGGTAGTTGTCACTAGGTTCCTAAAAATAGTAATTGCCATCTTAATAAGCGCATTGAAAGAAGACCACAACATACTCGTGATGCGCAATGAACACCGAAATTTGTGAAGCCTGGTCATGATACAAGAGATTTAAGTAAAGGGGTAAGTACTGCAGTAGGTAGTTTTGTTGCCAACATTTAATGAAAAAAATGATTTGGGATTGTTGGGAGTCAGGACACACATTCAAGGCATGGTCATGTACAATCAATCTGAGTGATTTACATCTACAGGATCCTCCCGATATCCTCATAGTCCCCGGTTGTTTCAAACCGCATGAAAGGTACTCAAAAATGGCACACGCATCTACACTTGGAGCAAGAAGAAAGGAGTGAAGTCTAATTTCACTTAAACCAAAACAACCCATCGTAAATAATGTAGAGATGAAATGTAGAGATGACACCTTTAAAAGAAGTGGTATATGTACACTTACAAAGCAATCACACCACTTATCAACATCAACCGCAAAAGTAATAACTATCCCTCTAAATCAAATAAAGCATATACTTTCTTTGTTATAAAGCAAATGATTCCAATTACTTCCACAGCTTGGATTAATAGTGTTGATTTCAGGATCTTGGGAAGCACTAATATTCTCATCAAAATCAAATTCTTTACCTCTTGATGGATGCATCATTTTAGTGGAATATGTTCCGATTTTATGTATCTTAGCCGCATTAATGAAGGAAATTTTTTGTGCTTTGGCTCTCGGAATTTCGATTCTTCCTTTGATTCCCTGTGGTGGATTTTTGAGGTTGTTTCTCACCTATGTTATCCTCACGGAAGAGATATTTGTAAAACTCACCCCCTCTACAAGTTACTCCCCATCTTTCTAATTGGTCTTTTAGCAAAGTTGTTTTTTACATGCCTTTATGAAATGCAAGAAACTATGCTTTTTCAATTAATCCTCTGTCAACATATTTGGGTACACTATTTATATGCATGTAAATAAAACACTATGTGAATGCATAAATCCATTAGTATGCATGTAGAATTGCATGAAATTCCTTTTAATATTCAAGAGAAGTATAAAAGAGGATTCGTTGTAAGTTTCATTTCTAGAAAAAAACTCGTAGTAAACTTTTTATTCCTAACAAACTATGATAAATGTTTCATCAATAACAAATTATTATTATGGAAAAATAAGGTTATCATTAAAATAGTTATGAATAATGATGAGCTTCTCATTTAGAGATAAAGTATAAACACTTTAATATTACTTTATGTGTTTATACGTGTATATATATATATATATATATATATATATATATATATATATATATATATATATATATGCTTTTAAAAATTGTTTTAAGTTTTGTGTGATGGAGAGGAGAGACAAATGTAATACAACTACAAAATTCAACTAAAACTACCTCCCGTTTTATCGTGAAGGATGTCCATACCTTACTTCAAAACTCTTAACTTACCTAAATGTTATGGGCATGCTTTGGATAAATTCCAAGTGAACCATTTTGATTTAATGAAATAGGAAGAGGATACAATCAACTTTTTCTTTAGCGTCCAAAATATACACCTAACTTTTTCTTTAGAGAGGAATTTTTTATGAGTATGCACGGCACACACATAGAGCTCGATGGTTGGATGAACAATTCAAGTTAAACAAGGACACATTCCCACTTAATACTATTGTTTCGGTAGTTGAATTTGCAGAGAATTACACATTGCAACCACAAATGGAGGTTCAGTCTCAATATTATAACTCAAAGGTGCAAATTTCTAGTTTCGTGCATAATATTCATGCACTCCCAAAGCACTGAACAAGATCGAACAATATTAAGAGAGTATTATTCATACATTAATAATGATCAGACACATTCTACAGAATATGTACAAGGGTGTTTCCAATGCCATTTGTTTAAAATACTAAAATAACAGTTCGAGTCTTCGACCTATGCTTTTTAAGGCGCTATGAGGGGGAAAGGGGTACTCTGTGACAGTAAATCAATCGGTTCTCATTGTCATATTTAAGTAAATCTGGTTGGTATGTGATGGACAGTTATTTAATGCGATGGACAGTTATTGGAGAGCGTGACGATTACGAATGATAGATGTCGAAGTCTATTGGAAATGTTTGGAAGACGTGGTTGATTGAACCTGCGTGGAAATGTCTGGAACATGTTATGTAACCACACTAACCAGTACTTAGTATTAATGCCAAACGACTTTATACAAAGACTTAGCAGAATTTTGTTTCAAAATCATTGAACATTCACAAAAAAACAGTCATGAAAAGGACAGTTACGTATGGGCCTTTTTTTCTTTGGTTCTTTTAATTGTCAATTATATTAATAAGAGTGTGGCCCACTACTCACCACTATCTAATTTATGTGTGGTGCAAATAAATACTACGCAAAGATACTTAACCACCAACTTATTATTTTTCCTTCATGCAAACTATTGTTTTAATACATTTGTCTACTTTCTTATCTATATGCGTTTCAAGCTATCTCGTTACTTAAAAACTTCAATAACAAATACAAATATTTCTAATGCTACAAAATAGTTAGGTTGAAGGCATAATTAAGTATCACTGGACGGAGAGCATCGGCGGATATAATTTCACAAGGGTAATATAAGATTGTTGTTTTCAATCTCATATAATATATAATCTCATACTCCTAACTTACATAAATTGTCTCATATTTGTAGTGCGTGGATAACTCATGAACCGCTTCATTATTAACTTTCTAACATAATGTCAATTACATATTATACAACGTAAAACATCATCTTGCATCCCCAAAATATTGCAATGAATGGACCCATTGTACTCTATCATTGTTGAAGTTGACCTAAACACCCAAAAGCCTTAAAAGAAATTAAAAAATAAATTTAGCATGCTTTGGGTATTCTTTTCAATTAAGAAAATAATGCTTTATAATTTCCTAGGCTTACTCAATAGGAAGTACATTTGCTATTGCTTTGATCAAAATATGAATAACCAACCTTTGACCCAATTGGTATGAATCTATATACGTCTCACTCTTCAATGCTAGTGATCACACTGCTTGTCAACATTTCATGAATATCCAATCACAAGTCTTAGGAGTTGCCCAATGAGCATGTCTGACATTTCCATAGTTGCATACAGAGAATTATGGATGATTTCCTTACGAATCTTCTATCTCTGCAAATGTAAGCTGGAAGAGAGAACCCAAGTTGATGTTGGAAACCCCATCCCGACAACCCTTTGCTTTTCATAATTAGAAATGTGATAATTTTTCAGAGTTAGAAGATTATTTTGATGGAAATAGATTGTTTTTCATCTTTCTTAGAAAACAAACAAAGGTGGCTTTATATTTTCAGAAAAAAAGCATAATTATTAGGCACGTCTTCTACATGAAACTTCTTAAAATTTTAGGAGGGAAAGATTCACAGAGAGAGGATCACGTACCAAAGATATTAAATGAAGTATTTGTGAGAAATATAAGTCTGTTTGGGGCTCACTGAATGGCTGTGATCTGTATTTCTGAATATAATCCCAACTTGTAAATTGATTTTAGTCTGCTCCTGTATCAAATAGTATAAAAGGAGGTTCCAAGAATAAGAGGAGCAGATTGTAAATTTTAAAATGAGGGAATTGTTTAGAAGCCTCCAAAAAAGCACCTGCTTGCAATTCCTAGAAGTTCATTTAAAGTTGCCTCGGAGTTTGGCTTTATATCAGGAAGAGTTTGTTTGTTTTTATTCTTTGAAATTTCCAAATATCTTGTTTTAACCTACAGTCAACCATTTGCAACCAGATACAATCAGTACGCCTAACCCTTTATGTTGCCAATCGACCTGTCTTAGCATATTCCCTGCAAGTAATTGCCTTCTATAAGATCTGATACTTAACATGGAATGAAAGTCCTAGACATCATCTTAGATTGTTGTAATTTCAGATCATATACATGCTTTTAACAGGCTATTCTGCACTTCTATTGTTGAGCCCTTTGTAATTGCTTTCCAAAAGAAACACCTTTTAATTTTTTTGAAATCATTTATGACATCTATCTCGTGTCTTAGTTGTTGTTAATAGCTTAAATTGTATTCGAAGGGCAACCTGAAGCTTTTTCAACCTAGGGTTTCTCTGTTTTGCAGTTCCATTTTTTCCCCCTAGAATGTGCAGGTAACTGTGACATGATTACTTCCTCCGAAAAAGACAAAAGAAGATTTGGATCAGGTCTCTAAGCAGTACAATCACATCTTCAATGATTCTATGATCTATCTATTCAAACTATTATGGAATGAAGATACCTTTTTAGTGTATGGGACCATGAAAGGAATGTTTATATAAAGTATACACCTTATACGTTAGTATATGTAATGTATATTATGTTGCCTGAAATTGGATAATCAGACGGTAATTTGCTTTGCAATTTCAGTTTCATTGAGCCAATGTTTTTTGCAATGTTTAGAATTCTTCAGCAGTGTTGCGATCGAAAGGAATGTACAGATCATTTTTCCTTTTGAAATGTTGTTTTAACTACATCTCCATCTCAATTGCATGACATTCACTAAATATCATGGTTCTGTCTTTGGCCTAACCATTATGAATGCTTGCCCTATAAAATTTCTGTTGTAGATTTATACATGAATAACGCACTGAAGACAATAATAATAAGACTACAACCAGCTCCATTATTGTTAGATTATGTTGTTGTGATGTGTCTGCTGGAGACATGGGTTGGCTTACTGTTGGTGAGTGCCTCCCATTTGACTGACATATTTATATTTGATTACAGGGTGCAAAGTCTTTTTAAATCAGACACCCCAAATATACCAAGAATATGAATGGTTGGTAATATTTTTTAGCTTATTTGTACTAGTAGATTAATTGCCCTTAACGATAGATTGTTACTTGGTCAATCAAATATACAATTGGCCTCAATTTGTTTGCGTACTTGTGGGTATACATGATGGGGACTTATACTGCATGTTCTAGAGATACAATCTCCGAATGACCAAATGTTATAGATGAAATGTCTAGGATTTGGAGTATGCAGCTCAAGATGTCTTGTTATTACGTCCAACATAAATTATTCTGCAATATCTCTTTTTCCCACCTTCAATGCTACACAAATTATTGAAATCCGTGACATATATATGTATATGTATTTCTGTACTTGTCAGTAGAAAAATTTATACTAAACAAAGTTGCTTGCTATTTTCAGGTATTATGGCCACTCCAAATGGAAGTCCATCCATTATCACGATATCTGATGATACCTCTGTGCCATTGTTTCCAATGTCTTTCAACACATTGTTCATGACATGCACGCAACACTAGGTCCAAAATATACGCTGGCAGTGAGCCTCGACAAACGTACATGTTGCTCTACACACGTAAGTTGTACCTATAAAAACCTATGCAAAGTTGGCGAGCCAACCTCCTCAATGGCATCTCACAAAATAGAAAATTGAAACTCCTCATCCTTCTCCCTTGTTGAACAGTCAATGGCCTTCAAGAAGTAAAGACCCTCTTTGCATGAGACAATAATATTGATTAATGAGTGATATCTAATATCCGCCACCCACCCATAACGATGTTGAAACCATGAGACACCCATATGCACTTCATTTGCTCTATCGAAGAAATTAACCTTGGGATAGTTCGCATCAAAAGATTGTGGTACTCAACTTCATGTTTAAAAAAGTAACATTAAATCAAAGAATAATGTAAATCTTTCTTCTAAATCCTCTTGTTCTTTTGTTTCTCTCGGTGGTTTTTGTTTATTGATAAAAAAAAATCTAGGAGGAAGGTGAACAAATGTGTGAGCAAAGCAATCGAGGTGCAAATCTCGGGGATTTGACCATTAAATTTTTCACCATTCAATGGCTTATCCTTGATAATGTGCCTCTCCCTTTAATGATGGCTTTGCAAAACTATGTTAGGAGAGGATGGCTTTGAGAACTTGTGTTCGCAAATAACTAAAGAAGCCAACAACATTCATGTTATCTAAATTATCGATGACAGAGAAACATTAGTCAAAAATCGGTCATATGCTTTGAGGTCTCAGAAATAACTAGAAATTCCATACAATTTCAAGTCCTATATCGAAAATAGCTTTATGGAATTCCAAGCTATATATCTGAATGATATTTGGTATCATGAATACCCACATTAATAATAACTCCAATTTTTTCATTTATTGTTGGAAGGAGAATGTCACTAGTGTACAAGATATGTACCGTTGATATAAAGGGGAACAACCTTTTCCATATCCTCTCAATTTACAACATTTTCATTTGCGATTTTCCCATGCTTTGATGCAAGCAATCCCTCATTATAGCTACACCAGTAAATAAGAGTGATAAAAACAACATTACATCAAAGAACAACATAAATATGGATTTTAAATTCTCTTATTCTTTTGTCTCTTGATGGCGGTTTAAGTTCATAAATAAAAAGGCAGTCCAGGGAGGAAGGTGGACAAATGTTTGAGTTTGATCGAGGAATGAGAAAATAATAAGAGTGATGGGAGGTGGTGTGGTCAAACATATTTTTATTTTTCCATAAAGTTCGAAAGAATATATATCAATAAGATTGAAATGATTTTGCTTATGGAATTTACATATTTCATTTTAATTATTAAGTGTAAATATGTCTAAACAACCTCACAACTCTCATTTATATGTTCATGCATAAATATATTTTCTTGAGTATTATGCACATGTAAGCAAATTCCCTTGAAATCTATGTGTTCTCTAACTATCCACATAACACAAGGGTTGTTATCATAAATATCAACTATTGACATCGGGAGTATTGATTGATAGCAACTTGCTTTCTATGATATCTCCGAAGTACGTTGGCTCAACGATCTATGCATCACACCTCCTTTTCCCTTCAAAGCATTGACAAAAATGGCACATGGTTCATATGTGTCTCTAATGATAAGAAAGAATAATTTCACACATGTTCCACCAATATTTTTTTCTCCTAGACTTATCCTCCCTCAATCTCGCTCTTCACCGCCCCTCTTCCCGCAATGTTTCACTCCTTCAAGTTTTGCTCATGTGCAATTGCTAGTTTATATTTTGAAATGGAAATTTTTTTAATCTTGACATGATGGTATGGTTTTGTTGTGGAGCTATGAATGTATGATTTGAAAGACAAAATTGATTGTGAAACAAACAATATTGAAATATAAAAAGATAATGATCGGATTATTAAATGGAAAAAACATTAAATCGATACATAATAGATTCTAATTGTAATAAAATATCTATAGATATAATGTACTTATACTTTGAACAATAAAGGTCATGTTATAGTCAACCAAAATATTTATTTATATTTATTGTGTATTCAAAAGTAATTTTCACTGTAGTGGCCATTCAGGGGTTAAATTTGACCAGTCACCTATGCCATCAAACAATTTTTAGTGACGGTAAATTTTAAATTTTGCCTTTCAAAAATGTAAAATAGTGTTATTTTTATAATGTTAATAAAATATATATAATATTATTCTATATATATTTAACTATTCATATATTTGTATAATTTATGTATAAATCTATATAAAAATGATGGTCATCCTTAAAATTGCAAGTTTCATGTGACGGTTTTTTCAAATATTCGCAAGTTTTTTACTACTTAAAATCACGAAAACGCCTAAACGGCCACAATTTAACCCCCAGGCCCATTCCACAACTAATTTATTTATATTTTCAAGTGGAAGAATTTTGAATCTTGACAAGATGGTACGATTTTGTTGTGGAACTATGATTATATGATTTGGCAAGACAAAATTAGTTGTGGAACAAACAATATTAAAATATGAAAAGATAAGGATTGGATTATTAAATAGAAAAAATATGAAATGGATATATAATAGAATCTAATTATAACTAGCAATTGCACATGAGTTGCAAGTTACGCCTGAAGGGATATCCATGCATAATCTTGTATGTGCACTTCAACCTCATACAACCATCAAGAGATGATCTCTCCATCATTTCCAAGCATTAAATTGATTGTAAGACCTTTTGTCACATTTTCTTTTTGTGAAGCATCTTTCTAACTCCTTAGGGATACCACTCCTTTTTCCTCTCTTTTCTCCACCTCCCACAACTTAACATTCTAGATAGTGTAAATTTTTATGAAAGAAGTTCAATGCCAACAATGTGGTCTAGATCACCATGTGGTTTATTTTTAAAGAAACTATACATAAATTTCGATCTTTCTATATAATTGTTGGTTTGACATGACGCACCTTGTTAAATTGTCAGCCTATGTCTACGTCTTGTTTTACATAGCATTAACAGTAACATCTACAAGAACATTATTCTTGTATGAAATGATGGATCCTATTTGCATAGATGTTTGATAGAAGAACATAAGTTTCAATATTTTGAAGATCAATATTTTAAGAGTTTTATTCATATGGCTTGTGCATGCTTACACATTTTACAAACATATCTACCACGACACTTCCAACTAAAACATATGACAAAAGTTGGTTCTCCATGATGTTGTTAGTACCAATGCTTTGAAAGAATCCTTGCATAATTCATTGCATACATATCTTGTAATCATGACAGTCCATGAGGCCACATCGTTTAAGACATTTTTTGAAGAGTTTATGTGCATTGTGTACCCCTCCACATTTTGCATACATGTCTACTAAGGCACTTGCCAATACATCTAAAAGAAAACATAGCTTTCCATCAAGTTCTTTGATGGATGTCCACACATTGTTCATCTCTCATTTTCGGATAGGCTAGGAAGCTAGCAACAAAGGTTGTGGAGTGTGGCTTTAAACCTGCCAATTGCATTTTTCTAAAAGTTTCAATATCATTTTCATCGAAACCATTTTGTGCATATCGTACAATCATTGTGTTTTACTTCTTATACAAATTATAATAATCTATTTCTAAACTAAAAATAAATTGAAATAAATTCACAGGAGTTTGGATCTCTTTCTTCTTATACTCCAAGGCCTTCAAATCTGACAGGAACATAGATCAATTCTTTTCATTCTTATCACAATCCTACCCCAACAGGATCAGGTTTCAATCATTCTGATTTCCACTCCATGTTTTCTGGAAGTCACAGAGAAACTAATAATCTCAGTCCGGGGGATTTAAGTTTTCAATCTATAGATATGTGCTCCATGAATTATTCCATAGGTCCCATACCCAGAACTTCTAATTTGCAGGAAGAATTATCAAAGGAGGTCAAGGGGTCGAATCACGCGCACTTAGTGTATGCTGCTACTTTCTTGCCTCAGTATGGGGTTAGGCCACAAGGAAGGTTTGGCAGAAGAATAATGGAGTCTTTTTCAGCTGCAAACCCAAAAATCTTTTCGCCAAATGATAGAAAAACCGCTAGAAGAGATGGAATTGATCCATCGCCAAACCAGGAGATTAACGAGGCCGCCAAGGAAATGCAAATGTATATGTGGAGCTCTAGCGCTTCCGCTGTGTCAGATGCAAACCACCTTGGAGTCGTTGCAGATCACAATACCGCTGAAATTAAACCGTCTACAACTTCTATCATTGAAATCATGAGCTCCATAAAACCAATGGGAAACATTGAAAATAAAATATCTTGTAGAATATTTTGGTAGATATTTGGGTTGAGCGCCAATCCTCTCACAAGATGAGTTAGAAGATTGTAAGTGGTGTCATGGCCTGCTATCATCACCACTACAACGATATCTAAGATCTCCTCTTCAGTCAGGGGCTTGTCATTCTCATCCTTGCGAAAGGCAGTCCCTGGCAAATCCAAAGGAACAGACCAAATACCCTTCACAACAGTATTAAATTCATTAGCCAAAGTTTCCCTCTTTGCACTGTCGCTCAGATGAAAAAAAGATCGCAGGCAACTTGAAAAGTAAGCTTCTTCATCAATGGCATCACTGTAATGATGTCTTTTCCTTCCTAACAATCAGCAAAATGTTGTAAAATGACAGATTCCATTCTTCCCATGAATTTCTGCAAGGCTTCCGGCTTCATGAACTACATGATAGCGCCTCTTATCCACTTGTGCTCTTCCCCGGCGAGTTCACCAATACCACTCTCCCCGAAAATCCTGGTGAAATTCTTGGGCTGCTTGTTCAGTATTCTGTGGTCGTCGTTGTGGAAGAGAAACTGGTTGCCTCCCTGACCGACGAATAAAGTTGTGATTCGTGAAGAAAATCATGGTGGAAGAGCAGGGGAGGGAATTGAAATTGAAATCTACAAAGACAGGGAGTGTGTTCTACACTGAAATATTATGCCAAGGTGAGGATGGATCTCAAAATAAGTGTAATGACAAATTTATAGCAGGGTTAAGAGATTTGAAATGAATTGAGGACTGTAAATATCTAGGACAGTAAAAATATCTAGGATTGTAGAAAAATATCTTGGCTTGTAGAAAAATATCTAAAATCCGGCAACCTAGCAAAGTTAAGCCACCGAATTTGACACTTTCCAGCAAGGGCATCTTCAAAGTAAACGCCTTTGGCGAATTAAAAATCAATAGATATAAAGTATAAATATACTTTGAACAAGAAAATTTGTATTATAATCAGCCAAAATGTTTATTTATATTTATTGTGTATTCAAACGTAATTTTGACTTACACCCATCCCACAACTATTTTATAAACTCAAACTCTAGACCCTGCGAGGTGCATTTTTGAAACCGTGAACTTTTCTGTTCTCAGAGTACAAAATGCAGTGAAATTTTGAGGGAAATGCAGGGAATTGAAATTTTCACAAATAGGGCAATTTAAAATAAGCGATGGAAAGTACAGGCAGGCATGAACAGTAGGCGGAGACTGAGTAGACAGCCGGAAAGGCTAATCCGGGAAGTGCTGCCGGAATTTGACAGTTTCAGCAGAGGCCTTCTCATAGGAGACGCCTTCCGGCGAATAAGTAAACAGGTTTTCAGGCTTTAAGATTCAAAATTTTGACTTATATTCAATCAACTACTACAAAGTTTCAATGCAAGTTTCCATTCAAAGTTAACTTGAAAATGTCTGTTCTCTGTGTTTTCGTATTTGCCTTCTGTGCTTGTATGTTTTATGCCATTCTTATCCCCTCTCTGTTTCTTGTAAGCAGGAACACCAAGAAAAAGTACTCTTAGTGTTCAAATCTGCCATAACTCATGACCCCCACAATTCTTTAGCCAATTGGGCTCCTGATATCCCACTCTGCAACTGGACCGGAGTTGCATGCAGACCTCATACCCAAAGAGTGGTAGAGCTACATCTTTCAGAAATGGGTTTAGGGGGATCCATTTCCTCTTCTCTTGCCGATCTATCCTTTCTTCACTCCATTGATCTGTCTTTTAATGCTCTTAGAGGTCCTATTCCGTCTGAATTAGGACGCCTTTTTCGCCTCAGGAAGCTTTTCTTGGATCGAAATGAATTGGAAGGAAGCATACCATTTACTCTTGGCAATTGTAAGAAACTAACTGTGTTGTCTCTTACATCTAATTATTTGCACGGAAACATCCCGAGAGAGTTAGGATTCCTTGAGCATTTGCAGTTTCTTTACCTGGGAGGAAACTCTCTCTCAGGATCAATTCCTTCCTCGTTGGGAAACCTTTCATCCTTGATTCACTTTTCGCTTCCAGGAAACAACCTAACAGGCTTTATTCCAGTCGAATTAGGTATGCTAACTAAACTACAGCAGCTCTGGATTTTTGAAAATGATTTATCTGGCACCATTCCTGCTTCTCTGTCAAATATCTCTACTTTGACTGACTTGGATATTTCTACCAACAAACTGAGCGGGAGTATTCCAAAGAACTGAGCCTGCTAACCCATCTACAGATTCTCTACCTTAATCGAAACAGTTTTGTAGCCACCATTCCCAACTCTTTGTCAAATATCTCCACTTTGACTGACTTGGATATTTCTACTAACAAACTCAGAGGGGCATTCCACAGGAATTGAGCCACCTCCACCTATTAACGCTTCTTCTTGGAAATAATGAATTGTCCAGCACCATTCCCATTTCTTTGTCCAACATATCAAGTCTTAACCAGTTGGACATATCCACAAACAAGCTCACTGGTCTTGTTCCACAAGAATTGGGGCTACTCACCCAAATGACAAAACTCCATCTTGATCAAAACCAATTGACTGGGCCAGTGTCTTCTTCATTATCAAACTGTTCCTCTCTCGAAGAATTAGCTCTGAGTCAGAACCAGTTAACAGGGAACATTCCATGGGAGTTCGATAAGCTAATCAACTTGACTGCCCTAGGTCTTTGGGGAAATCAGCTCAGTAGAACCATACCAAATTCCATTGGAAATTGTTCAAAGCTGCAACAGCTACTTTTATCAAAAAACAATTTTAGTGGGATTGTGCCAAATGAGCTTGGTAAGTTGTCTCTACTTAAAAACTGACATTATCCTCAAATTTTCTTGTTAGCGGCAGCAATACTCCCTTACCCTTTCTCACTGCTCTCACTAATTGCTCTTTCTTAGAAATAATTACATTTGGAGGGAACAAATTCAGTGGTGTTTTGCCACATACCATAGGCCTCCTTTCCCCAAATTGTCCTTTTAAGCCTTCAAAGAAACAACATAACAGGAGCATACCTCCTGAGATTGGCAACCTTACCAATGTAGCCTTTCTAGAGTTAAGTGAAAACTATTTCCAAGGCAGCATTCCTTCATTCAAAAGACTATTTTTTTGGAAAGATTATATTTGCAATACAACAGTTTAGAAGGAAGCATTCCTGATGACTTGGGACAGCTAAATCATCTTGGTCTCTTGGATATGAGTAACAACATGCTCTCTGGGGAAATTCCTGGTTCGCTTTGTCACCTCCAGCAACTGCGAAGGCTTTTTTCTTCATCACAATCAGTTATCACAAAGCATACCTACCTGTTTTGGGGATTGCAAGAATTTGGAACTTCTTGACCTGTCTCACAATAGATTAAAGGGAAAGATACTGCGAGAGGTAGGCAGTCTTTCCAACCTGCAATTCTATCTGAATTTGTCATGGAATTTATTAGAAGGCCCCTTGCCTACAGAGATGAGTAAATTGGTCATGGTATTAGCTATAGACGTCTCTGCTAGTCATTTGAGCGGGTTAATTCCACCAGCAATAGGGAGTTGTTCTGCATTAGAATCATTAAATTTATCTAAGAATGCATTGCACGGTCCTGTTCCATATTCATTGGGAGATTTACAAAATCTCATAGAGTTAGACCTTTCTTCAAACTCCTTGTCAGGTACAGTACCAGTATCTCTCGAAAACCTGAAAGCGCTTCACTATGTAAATTTCTCTTTCAACAATCTTACAGGACAGGTCCCTGCACAGGTTTTCAGAAATGATGGCATTGTTGTATCCTTAGACGGAAATCCTGGCCTCTGCGGACCAAGGGTATTGTCATTGCCTACATGTCCGAAACAAAGAGGTCACTCTGCTCTCTTAAAAAAGTTCTAATACCAATTTTTGTGGTAACTGCTTGTATTCTACTTGGCCTACTTTCTGGTTTCTTGTATGATGTAAATTGGGTGCACCAAGGTTCAACTCCCCAGAGTCTTTTCTCAAAAGCTAGAGCGCAGAAAGATCTCGCATGAAGAGCTTGCAGCAGCAACTAATGGATTCAATGATACCAATCTATTGGGGACAGGCAGTTTCGGATCAGTATATAAAGGGATTCTGAGTGACGGCACATTCGTTGCGGTGAAGGTTCTCAATTTGCAAGCTGAGCAAGTCCACAGCAGTTTCAAAGCAGAATGCAACGTATTGCAGAAGGTTCGGCATCGGAATCTTGTTAAAATCATAACCTCCTGTTCAAAGCCTGACTTCAGGGCTTTGGTTTTTGAGTATATGTCTAATTGAAGCTTAGAAAAGCATTTGTATCCTGAGAGAGATCACAGCAACGATGAGGAAGCTTGTGAATTGGGATTCAAGACGAGACTGCAAATAGCCACAGATATAGCAAATGCCATGGAGTATCTTCATCATTTTTCTTCCGTCCAAGTTGTGCACTGTGATTTGAAACCTAGCAATGTGCTCATGGATGAAGGCATGACAGCTCATGTGACAGATTTTGGTATTTCTAGGTTAACCACTGCAACCTCAACTGATTCCCTGGTTTCAACACTTACTTTGAAAGGCTCCATTGGCTACATTCCACCAGGTATGATACCTCAACTTTACTTTGTACTGTACTCATAAAAATTGAACTGTTTATGGAGTTAGACAAAATGACATTGAATTTACTTGAATGCAGAGTATGGATTGACAGGGAGAGTTTCTACAAAGGGAGATGTTTATAGCTATGGCATTTTGTTACTAGAAATGCTGACAAGAAAGAGCCCAACTAATGATATGTTTGTGGGAAACCTAAACCTGCACAAATGGGTCAATTTTGCATTTCCAGATAGAGTGGCAGATGTAATTGATAGTACCCTGTTAAGGGAGGTGGGTAACAATGAAATGGAAGAAAATGGTGTATTCAAAATCTGATTTCATTCCTCAATATTGGGTTGGTATGTTCAAGAGACTCCCCTGATGAACGCCCAACTATGAGAGAAGTGGCAAACATGTTGGGGAATATTAAAGAGGCGTTGGAAGGTTTTGCAGGTGCTTCTCATAGATTAAGACCCAGTACATCCACTTTGCTTCGCAATACAAGTAGAAGAAAAATTGATGAATCCACATCAGAATATCACAGTTCTTCTACACTCTAGTTTGCTTCAAATACAACATAAAATGTGGAACATAAATAATGTACTAGTGTAGAACAATGGAAAAAATGATTTGTTCCCAAGGGCATGTAGTTGTAACAAATGTGATTGATATTGGCAAGTAATTGTAACAATTTTATACAACACATGATAGGCTGTAATAAGTTTGCTTCTAGTCTTTGAAGGCTTGAAGTTAATTTCAAAGTTGATTAGCTGTAATAAGTTTGCTCCTCACCTTTCATGGTTTGAAGTAAATTTCAGAGTTGATTAGCTGTAATTAGTTTGCTTCTGGCCTTTAGTGGCTGAAGTTAATTTCTTAGTTGATTATCTGTAATACATTTTCATCTATTCATTCATGACTTGAAGTTGATATGTAGTTGATAACCTGTAATAAATCTCCTTCTAGCCTGTCATGGCTTCAAGTTTACAGTAGTTGGTAAGCTATTTTAAGTTTTCTTCTAGCCTTTTGACGGATTTTAGCTTGTAATATGCATCTTCTTTCGCTACAACTAAGAAACTAAAGCTTGATTTTGTTGAGTCAATGCACCAACTAAAGCTTGATTTTGTTGAGTCAATGCACCACTGATGCTGAAATCATGATTTTGAAAATAAAATATTTCTATCTTTTAAAAATGTGGTCTAGTCTCACCTTGATCACAAGGGTACACCATTCATTGCATTGCCAAGGTTTGGAACTTAGTGCCATGTCCGCCAATTGCTAGCTAGATTGTGTGGTAGAATGACACAATCAGTTGCACCATTTCCTTCCTCACCACTTTGGCAAGCATTTAGCATGGGTATTCATAGAGAAAATCAAGGCTACTCAAACTGCCCACAATTGGCTCACTAGCTTGCCTAAAATCTCCTCGGCCTTCTTGGACCAATACTGGTTGGTATTCCAATTCCAGAAGATGACAATCGAGTGGGAGCAAGCTTTACAAGAATGCTTGGATGTGGTCCTTTGCAAACTAAATTCCTCCACACGAAAGTAATGTGAAGCAAGTTGTACCGTGATGGATGATATTTGTACAACAATGTAATGTATGGTTGATGAGAAAGCATCCGATGTAGATGGTTTCCCTTGTGAATTCTTCAAAACAACATCATGGTTTGTGGGGTTAGACATGCTTTAGGTCTATTAGGATGCTTAACCTATATAATACATATTGGGACAAGTATGGACAACTGGGATAACATAATTTCTATACTCATCATATCACATTTCTCTATGCTTTCATATCATAGTAGGATCAACTCATGAACTAATTATAACCTAAGAAGAGTATAAATAAATGTAATGGCTAGTACTTGAAGATAAGATTGAGCATTCTTTTCTTATTGTAAAGTTCTTGAGGTTTCCCCTCAAAGTGGCTTAGTAATATATTTGTCATATTTTGATCTTATTTCCATCATGAAGCGTTCTTCCACTATTACTCTTATTATATATCCAAGTAAGTTGATTACAAGTGGTATCAAAGCTTTCATTTGGGTAAAAATTGGGTCAAAACCTTATTGTTCGAGATTGTTATTCTTGCAAACCATTGCAAATTTTTCTACATTTTAAAACTAGGGTTGGAGAATCATCTAAAAAAGGCTACATTCCAACTTTTAGCCTTCTATGATATATTTTTGGGAGTTATCGCCATTTTAGGTTGTTTCACAATTTTTTTCCCCAAGCTAAATTTTTTTGGAATGCTTTTCTCGCGCTTTGCATTTTTATAAATCTCGAAAAAAAAGTAATGGTTCTTTCTCTATGTTTATGGCTTTCAAGCCAACATCATCGCAAAATCATCTTGTCAAAGTTGAAGGTCTTATCGGATATTATTATATTTTGATGTAGCAGGATGTGTATATACTAGCTCATGGATTATTATGGACATTATTATGTTTTGATTAGCATGATGGTTAGATGTTAGACTATGGATTAATATTGATCTGGATTCAGTTATTATGCTTGAGGATCATTGAGACATTTTTATTATTATGTGGATGATGATATACTAGTTGACATGGACAGGTTATTGATGTTGATTGTAAACATGTGACATTGATATTATGAATAACTCTAGTGTAGAGATCTATTTGATGATGATATAGTTGCAAATTGAATTTTAATTGATAAATTGTTAAAATCCTAATATTGTTGTGAATTGGATTTAATGTTTATATATCATTTGGATGTTCTGATATGGCCACGAGGCCGAAGGAGGTATTTTGCATTTTGTAGGTTAAAATCACAACAATGTTGGGGGACTGGAGACTAACCATATTGGAATTCAGTGTGAAATCAACAAGGTCACCATGGCAACTGTGTTTGAGTTGTATGTTGTGTTTTGTTAGGATCTCCCATGGGGGATTTCCATTATTGTGACCATGGGGTATATGTGTGCTTTATTTGTTGTGTCCCTTTTTAAAATTATTGTTGTATGTATTTTATTTGTAATGTGCTCTTTATTTTAATTATTTTAATGTGATAGTATAATGTGAGAGTCTTATAGTTAAATTTCAATTATATTAATTGGGATGTGGAATATAAATTAAATGTTATTGTCTTGTTGAAAATGAAAATTGACTTATTATATATATATAACCATGTGGTAAATAAATAAATCTTTATAAAAGATTGTAATAAATAAATGTCATAAATATTAATGCATGTGTAAGAGGATGTAAGAGTTGTGTAAGTGAAATGATAGATTGTGTAAGGCAGATTTTGGAGTGTAGAACACTCCATCCTCTTTGAAACTCGGATTTGGCCTTGGGAGCCTAAATTGGAGGCTTGTGGGACAAGTTAAACTTGTCCCACACCTCTCAAAAACCTCCACCAACCATGTTTATTAATTTGGAGTCAAAATCAACTTATTTTATTGCATTTTGACATGATTTATTGTAAGATTTGTTTACACTTGTCTTACAAATTTTAAATGCATTCTTTTTTTTAGGATGGGCAAAAATGAAGTGTGTAAGTGGTTTGTCATTCACATTTATTGGGATTTAATTGCCTTGATGTTGATTGCATTTTGGGATGAGGAAAAATGATGTGGCATCCCACTTGGAATCCACATCATCCTCTTCCACCCTCTCCTTTAAAATTGGAATTCCTCCTCATTTTGAGGTTGTTGAAAGTTGGAGATTTCACTCTTGGGTCAAATTTTCTTGCATTTTTTTGGAGCTTGCTTGGTGGAAGAAGTGGAATTACTTGTGCATGCATTCCTCTTGCTGATTGGGACTGGTTTTTGTGCAACAAAGAACCTGCTGTTTTGGAAACAAGTCTCCATTATGGAGAGGTAGGCTCCCACTCTTTTAAAACTGTTGTATTTTCCTCTTTTAGCATGAATTTGAATGTGTTGTGTTTGTAATTTTTTTTTAGGGATGGGTAGAATGCTTAGGGCATGGTGTGGAGAGAAGACTATGAGGTTATCAGAGGAGGGATAAGGGATTTTCCATTGTTATTTGTTCTTGGGAGGGAATGTTGGTTTGGGATCCACCTAGGAAAGGAAATTGCTTGCATTTCCTACTTTGGGGAGGTATAAGGGATAAATTTGGAGGAGGGATAAGGAGGGGTTGAGGAGGGATAAGGTTTATGGGATTGCTATGATCTTGGTGGTTTGCTCTTGGTGGATGCCCAAAATTCAACTTGGGAGGCATAAGGAGACCTCCATAGTTCTTGCTCTTGTTTGGCTTGCTTGCTTGCTTGAGAAGGAGCCTTTGTTTTGTTTGGAATTGATTGTTGTAGTTGAGAACTACATCTTCTCTTGCTTGTGTTTATTTGTGTTTGTGAAATTATGCTTGTATGTGAAGAAGCCATGTTGCCATGTGTTGTATCATCATGTTCCATTCCAATATGGTTGGGGCTCAGGGGCCAATGGGGAAAGATGGCTTTCTTTTTCCCATTGATGTCTTGGTTGGGTGGAGAGCGTTGCCTTTCCCCTTCCTTGTTGTGATTCAAGTTGCAAGAATGAAGAAATCAACAAGTCTATTTTGGAGAAAGAAGAATACAATTTGACAAAATCCTTTTTGAGAAAACTCTTGTAACCCCTTCCCACATCGCGTGGATGAGTTGTATAATTTTGTAATGTGAAGCCATTGTATGGTAAATGGAAGTCTGAAATTTAATTGAAATGTAAAGATGAAATATTCTATTCTCTGTATTGGAAAAGACTGTCATACAGTTGTAGATTTAACATTGAAATTCAAATGAAGAAATGATCTGTTGATGTAATGTTGAAAATCAATGAAAGAAATATATTCCTTCCTCAATTGTAGTGTTGGATTTAGATTTAATTGTAATTTTTCTTTAAATTGGAGTTACTGTTTTGAAATGTTATCTCTGTGTGAAAAGAAAATGCGTATGGAAGAGAAATACAACATTATGTTCCTTGTAATTATTAAAATTTGAAATACCAAATGTTGCCTTATTGTTCTTAATGAGAATATGGATAAATTAATTGTTTAGACAAGATTTGATAAGTTTACCGTGTTTTGAAGTGGCAAATAAATCATTACAGTTGTTAATAAATGAACTATGTTCCTTTTCTTTTCTTTTCTATCTGGCAATTAAAATTTTATCTAATAAATGTGCAGCTTCAGATCTCAAACTTAAATTAAGTATTGAAACAATGCAATTTAGATGAAATACGTTATAAGGAATTCAATTTGACCTCAACACCAGAGAAAGACGTTTTAGAACTTTACAAAATCAATTTTTGAACTTGCTGGACCACTTTCCCATCAAAGGATGTAAAATATATCAGTTGCAACTCAATCCACAAATTGAACCTTAAAACTAATCTAAAATCCACCCAATAGAATTCCTCCATGTTCAATTACATGTTGAAGAGAAGAAATATCAAAATTGAATTAAATTTTATAAGTTGGAAACTGCCAGTTTTAAAATTATAAACCCTACAGATCTATTTCTTAAAATTGACCTTCTAAACTTCACCAAATTCTAAAATTGATGTTTTCTGTGCAAAGAGGACTCCGAGAGCTTTCCGGAAAGTCCAAGTTTTCCAAAAATGGAGCTTCCTATCAAAAGTTATGGCCATTTGAAGTTTTACTTCAAAATGGCCATCCCAAACCAAAAACGAAATAATTCGACCTTAGAAAAATTTAAATTTTGAACTTTGGAAAATTTCCTAAAATTTCCATGGCCCCACCACCCTCTCATCCTATCAAAATTTTCCACGTAGGCACCTTGGAGGGGCGGCCCTTAATAAAAAAACTTAACTTTTTGAAAATTTTATCTTGGGAAAATTTTCCCAAATTTCCCCGCAACCCTACGGGCCCCAACCAATCACATGTTGACACATGGCAAGGGGGGTGCGTGGATCAAAATGGAAAACTTAACCTTTTTTTTTTTTCTTTGGGAAAATTTTCACTTTTCTCCCCACAACCCCGTGGACCCACACCAATCACGTGTTGACACGTGGCAGGGAGGGCCCGTGGATTTAGAAATGAAAACTTAACTTTTTGCCCTTTTGGAAAAATTTCACTTTTTCCTCCACACCCGCATCCCCGCAGCCAATAGATGTTGACACATGTCCCCATGGGTGCACAGGGTCCATGCAATTCTTTTAACCTTTTAACCCCATGGGTGAAAAATCCAAATTTCCTCCGCCGCCCGCGGCCAATCACAAAGCGCCACGTGGCCATTTGAGCAAGTGCGGAGGCATGGAGGAAAATTTTCCTTTGGAAAATTGAGACTTTGGTTTTGGGAAAATTTCAAATTTTTCCCCACGACCCGCTGGCCCACACCAATCACGTGATGACACATGGCATTTGGGAAAATTTTCCCAATTTTCTCCCTAACCCCGCGGACCTCCAAGGGAAAATTTTCCCCTAAAACTCCGCCTGGCCATAACTTGAGTTTTACAAGGAGTTAGGAGGACTTCTTTATATGGTTGGAAAGGTGAGGAAATTTCCTATCCAATGAGCCTAGTTTAGGAAAGTTTTGATAAATCTAAGTGTGTGAAAAATCTAGTTGAAGTTCAGGGCTTGATAGAGAGCAGCCTGGCGATAAATTTCTCCCTGAACCTTAGTAAAAAACTTCAGAACCTCCAAATTGGAACCTCAGAACTTGTTATAAGATAAAAATGGAAATCTTGTGTTTGGTTAATCAGAATTTGTTCCAGAACCTATTTAGTTTCAAACTAGTGTCTTGCAACTTGGTTGTAGACTCTTCCTATAAAAAAAAAATTATTCCATAATTTTCCTAGTTTGTTTCTTGGTCTCAAGTGGTAGTTGAAGCGGCATCACACTTGGTATCAGAGTGGTGGTTCAAAAGCTTGGACCATTGGGCACACTCAAAACATTGAGACTTGAAACCTAAAACTAGCAAATTGATAATCTAGAAAACAAAACAAATTGAAAATTGAACATGTTAGTAAACTTAGAAAACTGAAGAAAACTCAAGGTAATGAACTAACTCCCACTCTGGTCTGATGCAGGGAGCTCAGATGGAGTAGGAGGAATGTTCACAGAGGCTCAGAGTCACCACCACCACCACCTCCACCACCACCACTACCAGACCAGGGTTTAGTAGCTATCCTACCACATTTTTGCTGAGACTCCTCTCCAGATGTTAATGCCACCTTACGTGGAGGATCAGTAGGAGGGCACTCAGGCAGACAGGACAGAGATACTTCCATTGAGGGACATGCACCTCCTCCACATGGTGAGGAAGATGGAGGAGAGAATTTTCATGGAGAGTCAGCTAGAGCAGAGTCTCCTTTGAGGGGACATGGTGACCATATTTCAGGACAGAGAGAGAGGTCTCGGAGCCCTAGGCTCGGGGACAGGCAGGAAGAGAGGCCCAGAGGCCGTCAGACCATAGCTATGGATCACATCAGGGAGATCCTGAAGCTTAGGCCAGCATAGTATTCTGGTGACATAGGAGGATTCCAGCAGAGGCCTGGCTGGTTAGCTTGAGCGGTTGCTTCAAGATTTGTCCTTGTTCTAGCAACACGAAAGCTCGTGTTGCGATCCATCTACTAAAGGATGGAGCTGGAGTATGGTGGAGGACAGAGGAGCAGAAGCTCCATATAGATTCAGAGACAATCACTTGGGAGCTATTTGAGGAGAGATTCAGGAGCAGATACTTGCCACGAGATTCATACAGTAGAGGATCGATGAGTTCCATGACCTTCGACAGGCTTCCCTTACAGTGGCTGAGTATGAGAGTAGGTTCCTGGACCTACTTCAGTACGTTGATTACATGCAGGATGAGCAGGTGTGGATCCACAGGTTCATCCGGGGCCTTAATTTGGACATTGGAGGTGCAGTATGGATCCACTACCCATAGACATTAGCAGAGGCCGTTGAGAAGGCCTACATTGCAGAGGAGACTCGGGTAAAACCCAACAGGCTAGAGACCGAGTCAGGAGCCGTATTCAGCAGTTACAGGATAGCAGATCGAGGGGGTCAGCTCCTCCTCCCCATGGTGGTCAACATTCTTCACAGTCATCTTTCAGCCACAGCAGTAGTAGCAACAGTCCCGCCCACCTTTAGGCCTCCTCAGAGAGTTGATGCACAGAGAGGTCGGAGCATGGGGCCTCCTAGGGGTCCCACCAGGACACAGGGTGGAGCTAGAGCTCAGTCAGCAGGAGCTCGACCACAGAGGCCACAACAGACTATGGCTGGATCATCAGGGTCCACAACACCTACCTCTAGGGCACCTTCTGGCGGTGCTGCAGTTTGGAGAGACTTCAGGGGTTGCTTCGGGTGTGGAGTAGTGGGACACTTTTGGAGAGATCTACCCCCAGAACCCTAATAAGGGTAAGGCACCCATCTCAGAGCCTACAGTCGAGACATGGGATGGAGTCACAGGATCTATGTAGCGGTTGAGAACCACCAGCCGAGCACCAGAGCACGGTCATTGAGACTACAGGTAGTATCATTGAGGTGTTCCTACTTCTATATTGTTTGACTCTAGTTCTTCTGATTCATTTATTACACCATCCTTGGTAGAGAGCGATGTAGGTGGTGGTCTGTTAGACAGGGTCATAGTTGGGATGTCGAGATGGCTTCGGGAGCCAAGGTCTCTGTAGACTCCTTAGTAAAGGAGTGTGTTGTTAACTTGGGACCTTTCACCACCACTTCAGATCTCCGCATACTTCCTTTGGGCTCATATGGAGTCATTTTAGGCATGGATTGGTTGTCTACACATAGGGCCAGGATGGATTGCTATCATAAGACTATATCTTGTGTAGATGATCTTGGAGTTGAGTCGGTGATTTCTGGGGTCAGGAGACTGTTTCTATTCACACTATCTCTCACTATGCAGCTCAAGCGGTGTGTGCGACGGGGTTGTCAGATGTATGCAGTCACAGTCAGTGACCGAGACAGAGGATGGGTCTAGTGGGCCATCGCTAGATGACCATCCCATTTTGAGAGAGTATGCAGATGTTTTCCCAGGGGAGCTACCGGGATGCCACCCCCACGTGAGATTGATTTCCATATTGATCTGGTTCCAGGAGTAGAGCCTATCTCACGAGCTCCTTATCGATGACCACCCCAGAGCTCTGTGAGCTCAAGTTACAGCTGGAAGGCCTTTTAGAGAAAGGCCTTATCCATCCTAGTGTATCCCCTTGGGGTGCACCAGTTATATTTGTAAAGAAGAAGGATGGATCTTTGTGGTTGTGCATAGACTACCGCCAGTTGAATAAGGTAACAATCAAGAATCGTTATCCTCTTCCTCACATCGATGACTTGTTTGATCAAATGAAGGGAGCCACGGTGTTCTCTAAGATTGATCTCAAGTCAGGGTACCATCAGTTGAGGATTACGGAGGCAGACATTCATAAGACTACTTTTCGTACGAGGTATGGGCACTATGAGTTCACAGTGGTGCCTTTTGGTTTGACGAATGCCCCCAGCATATTCATGAGTTTGATGAATGGGGTATTCAGACCTTTCTAGATCACTTCATGCTCATCTTTCTTGATGACATTCTAATTTACTCACGTACGCGTGAGGAGCACGAGGGGCACCTTCACAAGTTCTTCATTGTCTTCGTGAGTAGCAACTTTTTGGGAACTTGGAGAAGTGTGCCTTCTTTTAGTCAGAGATTCAATATTTGGGTCATATCATCTCAAGTGAAGGTATCGTAGTCGATCCTTCCAAGATTAGAGCCATTATGGATTGGCCAATACCCACTATAGTGACAGAGAGGTGCATAACTTCATGGGGTTAGCAGGTACTACAGGAGATTTGTGCAGGACTTCTCTCGATAAGCACACCCCATCACTTCCCTTCAGCGGAAAGGGAAGAAGTTTGTTTGGTCAGACAGGTGTGAGTAGGCCTTTAGGACACTGAAGGAGTATCTCACTACAACGCACCCATTCTTGCAGTGCCGGATCCACAGGGGGAGTTCTTTGTTTGCACAGATGCTTCTTTAGCAGGGCTTGGAGGTGTGTTGATGCAGGATGGTAGAGTTGTAGCCTTTGAGTCTCGCAAACTCAAAGATCATGAGCTTAATTATCCGACTCATGACCTTGAGCTTGTGGCAGTTGTGCATGCTTTAGTTCGATGGAGACACTTTCTTCTTGGTCGAGATTCACACTCAGGATAGATCATTTGAGTCTTCGCCACCTTTTCACGCAGTAGCCCAATCTAAACGCTCGTCAGAGATGTTGGATGGAGTTGCTTTGTGAGTATGACATGGAGATAGAGCATGTGAAAGGGAAGGAGAATGTGGTTGCAGACGCCCTCAGTAGATGAAGGCATTTGAGCATGGCTACTTCAGTGAGCATAGATTTACGGAGCAGATCCTTCAAAGCAGCTTCCTCTTGACAGTTTCTACATTGCAGCCCGAGCAGAGATTGAGTCCCAGAGACCCCTTGAGGGGAAATTTGATGGTTTCTCACTAGAGGAAGATGGTCTTCTTAGGCACAGAGGTCAGATTTATGTTCCTAGAGACGGAGGCTTGAGGTAGGACATCTTGACAGAGGCACATCGTGCACCCTATTCAGCCCATCCTGGGGTGAAGAAGATGCACGCCACCTTGAGACAGTTATATCACTGGAGAGGACTTTGTACAGGACGTGGCTCAGTTTGTGTCATGCTGTTTAGAGTGCCAAAAAGTGAAGGCCGAGCATCAGCATCCAACTGGCCTTCTCTATCCTCATGCTATATCGAGTGGAAATGGGACACCATTTCCATGGATTTCATTGTTGGGTTACCGATGTCGAGATATCACCACGACGCCATCATGGTCACGGTTGATAAATTGACAAAAGTAGCTCACTTTTCCCCAGTGAAGACCACCTATAAAGCTAGTGCAGTGGCACATGTTTACTTGGATGAGATTTTCAGGTTACACAGGATTCCGTGGAAGATCATTTGTGACCGTGATCCTTTATACACTTCTCATTTCTGGACCACCATGCAGTATGTTCTCGGATGAAGATTAACTTCAGCACAGCTTATCACCCTGAGACAGATGGATAGACTGAGAGGGTGAATCAGATTTTGGAGGATATGCTCAGGATGTACGTGATGGATCAACAGTCTAAGTGGGAGGAGTATCTGTACTTGTGGAGTTTTCCTACAATAATAGTTTCCAGAGTTCTATAGGCATGGCTCCTTTTCAGGCCTTATATGGTAGGGAGTGCAGGACACCCCTTAGCTGGGACAAGTTGGAGGATAGAGTATCTCTCGACCAGCTCTTTTGCAGGACATGGAGCAGCAGGTAGTGTTGATCAGGCAGAGATTACAGGAGGCACATGATAGGTAGAAGAAGTACGCTGATCAACGCATAGAACCGAGCGTAATTTTGATGTGGGCATGAAGGTTTTCCTTCGTGTTAGGCCACATAAGAGCCCGATCCATTATGGAAAAGGTTCTAAGTTAGCTCCTCGGTTCGTTGGACCTTTTGAGATCCTGGAGCGTATCGGCCCGTTGGCTTACCGTCTAGCATTGCCACCCAACTTGTCTCGCATACATGATGTGTTTCATGTTTCTGTTCTTAGGAGATACATCATAGATCCTTCTCATGTGCTGGATTGGACATCATTGCAGGTGTAGGATCAGGGGTAGGTGATGGTGGAGCCCATCCGTATCATCGATCGTAGGACCCTGGGCCTTCGAGGCGAGAGATTGCGTATGGGTGCAAAGGGGGATATGATGATGAGACTACAGCCACTGGGAGGATGCTACTGCTTTACGAGTGTAGTTTCCACATTTGTTCCAGTGACTTCCAGGAGGAAGTCGAGTCTAAGGGGAGGGGGATGTAGTGCCCACTTTCCTTGACACTGTTTAGATACTGATCCTGACTCTATTGATCATATTTTGGATATTATTGTATTTTGATGTAGCAGGATGTGTATATACTAGCTCATGGATTATTATGGACATTATTATGTTTTGATTAGCATGATGGTTAGATGTTAGACTATGGATTAATATTGATCTGGATTTAGTTATTATGCTTGAGGATCATTGAGACATTTTTATTATTATGTGGATGAGGATATACTAGTTGACATGGACAAGTTATTGATGTTGATTGTAAACATGTGACATTGATATTATGAATAACTCTAGTGTAGAGATCTATTTGATGATGATATAGTTGCAAATTGAATTTTAATTGATAAATTGTTAAAATCCTAATATTGTTGTGAATTGGATTTAATATTTATATATCATTTGGATGTTCTGATATGGCCACGAGGCCGAAGGAGGTATTTTGCATTTTGCAGTTAAAATCACAACAATGTTGGGGGACTGGAGACTAACCATATTGGAATTCAGTGTGAAATCAACAAGGTCACCATGGCAACTGTGTTTGAGTTGTATGTTGTGTTTTGTTAGGATTTCCCATGGGGGATTTCCATTATTGTGACCATGGGGTATATGTGTGCTTTATTTGTTGTGTCCCTTTTTAAAATTATTGTTGTATGTATTTTATTTGTAATGTGCTCTTTATTTTAATTATTTTAATGTGATAGTATAATGTGAGAGTCTTATAGTTAAATTTCAATTATATTAATTGGGATGTGGAATATAAATTAAATGTTATTGTCTTGGTTGAAAATGAAAATTGACTTATATATATTATAACCATGTGGTAAATAAATAAATCTTTATAAAATATTGTAATAAATAAATGTCATAAATATTAATGCATGTGTAAGAGGATGTAAGAGTTGTGTAAGTGAAATGATAGATTGTGTAAGGCAGATTTTGGAGTGTAGAACACTCCATCCTCTTTGAAACTCGGATTTGGCCTTGGGAGCCTAAATTGGAGGCTTGTGGGACAAGTTAAACTTGTCCCACACCTCTCAAAAACCTCCACCAACCATGTTTATTAATTTGGAGTCAAAATCAACTTATTTTATTGCATTTTGACATGATTTATTGTAAGATTTGTTTGCACTTGTCTTACAAATTTTAAATGCATTCTTTTTTTTTTTTAGGATGGGCAAAAATGAAGTGTGTAAGTGGTTTGTCATTCACATTTATTGGGATTTAATTTCCTTGATGTTGATTGCATTTTGGGATGAGGAAAAATGATGTGGCATCCCACTTGGAATCCACATCATCCTCTTCCACCCTCTCCTTTAAAATTGGAATTCCTCCTCATTTTGAGGTTGTTGAAAGTTGGAGATTTCACTCTTGGGTCAAATTTTCTTGCATTTTTTTTGAGCTTGCTTGGTGGAAGAAGTGGAATTACTTGTGCATGCATTCCTCTTGCTGATTGGGACTAGTTTTTGTGCAACAAAGAACCTATTGTTTTGGAAACAAGTCTCCATTATGGAGAGGTAGGCTCCCACTCTTTTAAAACTGTTGTATTTTCCTCTTTTAGCATGAATTTGAATGTGTTGTGTTTGTAATTTTTTTGAGGGATGGGTAGAATGCTTAGGGCATGGTGTGGAGAGAAGACTATGAGGTTATCAGAGGAGGGATAAGGGATTTGCCATTGTTATTTGTTCTTGGGAGGGAATGTTGGTTTGGGATCCACCTAGGAAAGGAAATTGCTTGCATTTCCTACTTTGGGGGAGGTATAAGGGATAAATTTGGAGGAGGGATAAGGAGGGGTTGAGGAGGGATAAGGTTTATGGGATTGCTATGATCTTGGTGGTTTGCTCTTGGTGGATGCCCAAAATTCAACTTGGGAGGCATAAGGAGACCTCCATAGTTCTTGCTCTTGCTTGGCTTGCTTGCTTGGAGAAGGAGCCTTTGTTTTGTTTGGAATTGATTGTTGTAGTTGAGAACTACATCTTCTTGCTTTGTTTATTTGTGTTTGTGAATTTATGCTTGTATGTGAAGAAGCCATGTTGCCATGTGTTGTATCATCATGTTCCATTCCAATATGGTTGGGGCTCGGGGGCCAATGGGGAAAGATGGCTTCTCTTTTCCCATTGGATGTCTTGGTTGGGTGGAGAGCGTTGCCTTTCCCCCTTCCTTGTTGTGATTCAAGTTGCAAGAATGAAGAAATCAACAAGCTGTTGTTTGGAGAAAGAAGAATACAGTTTGACAGTCATCCTTTTTGAGAAAACTCTTGTAACCCCTTCCCACATCGCGTGGATGAGTTGTATAATTTTGTAATGTGAAGCCATTATATGGTAAATGGAAGTTTGAAATTTAATTGAAATGTAAAGATGAAATATTCTATTCTCTGTATTGGAAAAGACTGTCATACAGTTGTAGATTTAACATTGAAATTCAAATGAAGAAATGATCTATTGATGTAATGTTGAAAATCAATGAAAGAAATATATTCCTTCCTCAATTGCAGTGTTGGATTTAGATTTAATTGTAATTTTACTTTAAATTGGAGTTACTTGTTTTGAAATGTTATCTCTGTGTGAAAAGAAAATGCGTATGGAAGAGAAATACAACATTATGTTCCTTGTAATTATTAAAATTTGAAATACCAAACGTTGCCTTATTGTCTGAATGAGAAGATGGATAAATTAATTGTTTAGACAAGATTTGATAAGTTTACCGTGTTTTGGAAGTGGCAAATAAATCATTACAGTTGTTAATAAATGAACTCTGTTCCTTTTCTTTTCTAAATCTGGAAATTAAAATTTTATCTAATAAATGTGCAGTTCAGATCTGCAACTTAAATTAAGTATTGAAACAATGCAATTTAGATGAAATACGTTATAAGGAATTCAATTTGACCTCAACACTAGAGAAAGACGTTTTAGAACTTTACAAAATCAATTTTTGAACTTGTTGGACCACTTTCCCATCAAAGGATGTAAAATATATCAGTTGCAACTCAATCCACAAATTGAACCTTAAAACTAATCTAAAATCCACCCAATAGCATTCCTCCATGTTCAATTACATGTTGAAGAGAAGAAATATCAAAATTGAATTAAATTTTATAAGTTGGAAACTGCCAGTTTTAAAATTATAAACCCTGCAGATTGATTTCTTAAAATTGACCCTCTAAACTTCACCAAATTCTAAAATTGATGTTTTCTATGCAAAGAGGACTCCGAGAGATTTCCGGAAAGTCCAAGTTTGCCAAAAATGGAGCTTCCTATCAAAAGTTATGGCCATTTGAAGTTTTACTTCAAAATGGCCATCCCAAACCAAAAATGAAATAATTCGACCTTAGAAAAAATCTAAATTTTGAACTTTGGAAAAATTTCCTAAAATTTCCATGCCCCGCCACCCTCTCATCCTATCAGAAGTTTCCACGTGGCACCTTGGAGGGGGCCCTTAATAAAAAAACTTAACTTTTTGAAAATTTTGTCTTGGGAAAATTTTCCCAAATTTCCCAAACCCCGCGGCCCCCAACCAATCACGTGCTGACACGTGGTAGGGGTGCGCGGATCAAAATGGAAAACTTAACCTTTTTTTTTTTTTGAAAAATTTTCACTTTTCTCCCCAACCCCGTGGACCCACACCAATCACGTGTTGACACGTGGCAGGGAGGGCCCGTGGATTTAGAAATGAAAACTTAACTTTTTGCCCTTTTGGAAAAATTTCACTTTTTCCTCCACCGACCCACATCCCCACAGCTAATAGATGTTGACACGTGTCCCCATGGGTGCACAAGTCCATGCAATTCTTTTAACCTTTTAACCCATGGGCGAAAAATCCAAATTTCCTCCCAGCCGGCCAATCACAAAGCGCCACGTGGCCATTTGAGCAAGTGCGGAGGCATGGAGGAAAATTTTCCTTTGGAAAATTGAGACTTTGGTTTTGGGAAAAATTTCAAATTTTCCCCACAACCCGCTGGCCCACACTAATCACGTGATGACACGTGGCATTTGGGAAATTTTTCCAATTTTCTCCCTAACCCCGCGGACCTCCAAGGGAAAATTTTCCCCTAAAACTCCGCCCGGCCATAACTTGAGTTTTACAAGGAGTTAGGAGGACTTATTTATATGGTTGGAAAGGTGAGGAAATTTCCTATCCAATGAGCCTAGTTTAGGAAAGTTTTGATAAATCTAAGTGTGTGAAAAATCTAGTTGAAGTTCAGGGCTTGATAGAGAGCAGGCTTGAGTGATAAATTTCTCCCTGAACCTTAGTAAAACTTGTAACCTCCAAATTGGAACCTTGTAAACTTGTTATAAGATAAAAATGGAAATCTTGTGTTTGGTTAATCATAATTTTTCCGAACCTATTTAGTTTTAACTAGTGTCTTGCAACTTGGTTGTAGAGTCTTCTATAAAAAAAAAAAAAATTATTCCGTAATTTTCCTAGTTTGTTTCTTAGATTGCAAACACTATTGTAACAACCGACATAAAACTACTTCATCCAATTAGCAAAACTACAACAAAAATGACATGTGAAGGATTATATTAGGAATTTTAGAGCCTATTGTTATAGGCGAAGAAATTTTCAAATGGAAACTTGAATGACTTGTTTCTAGGGTGCTCGGGCATAACATCCAACTTGACGTGCATGTGCTTAATTGAAGTTCAATATATCTAATTCCATGGTATTTTCATGCAGTAGCAAAGGAAAGATAAAGTGTTAACGCTAATGGGTACACATTCCCTAGTGTTAGAGATAATAGCTCTATTTACCATTATCACGGAGTTGACTAGGTTAATTCATTAATAAATTGAAGAGAAAAAGGAAAAAGGGTTGTGTTTCGGTTGTGGTAGTAAATACAATCGAGGACATAAATGTGCCAAAAATATTTTTTTCTACATTAACGGCATCAATGAATAATACAAGGATGGAGAAAAAGTGGTAGAGGTTGTTGATGAGCTCGAGTATGGATATTCCCAACTAATTAAAATTTTCCATGCACTCTTTGGGGTTTGCAGTCAAAATCTCTCAAGGAAGTAGGATTTCTAAAAAATCAAAAGGTGACTATACTAATTAACTTAGGAAGTACTCATAATTTTTTCAATGATGAACTAGTTGTACACTTGAACCTATTTATGTATCCAAAACCATAATTTCAGGGGCATGTTCATAATTAGGACTATTGTTTAAGTTTCAAGAAAATTCCATAATCATAAATTCGCTATTGGTGACTACTTTTTGAATAACCTTATGTTTTCTATTTCCATGGGAGGAGCTGATATTGTATTAGGAGTTTAATAGTTCACAACCTTGGGTATGATTGAGATGAACTTCTAGGATTGTTCTTATTTTTTCCACACATAAGGCAAGGAGTTTGAGGTGAGAGGGGTGCACACTATGGTAAGATCTCATCAAATGTACACGAGCCTTTACAAGGGATCAACAAGATTGTTGACATTAACCATGTACTATTGCTAGTTTATTGGATTCATTTGTTCTTATTAGAGTTGATGATATACACATGTAAGTGGATAGATTATTATTTATAAATAGATAACATAAATGCAAATAAATTTTGAAGTAGGGCTATAAATTCAACATGCACACTATAATAATAATCAAGGAAAGATATATGAGAGACTCATAATTCCATAAACTAACTCCAATTTATTCATATATATATCAATATTCAATAAATTATTCATATTAGAGTTGTACCTCTCGAATACATACTTTCCAAATCCACATTAACACTCTACCATGCTCATATGTCTACTCTGCAATACACATAAACACACATCTTTGTACTTCACATACTTTGCTTTCTACACTTTATTCCACATACTCTCCATACACAAAGACATACAATACAATATACTTTACTGACTAATCTATTTCTTACACTCTCATATTTGTATAAATTACATCCATTATTAAGAGTCATGATTGTTACTTTCTATATATTACATATAGAGTCTTCATTCTAGACTATGAAGTACTATCTAATATTGTGTAGCTCTCCTATGTGTGGGTCTACCTAGTAGTTCGCAACATCATTCAACTTGTAACATAATGTAAAGATTTTATTGTCAAAATCTCCTTATTGAAATCGATGAAAAAACCTACCAACATTATTCCCAAATTTAGACCCTTGTCTCAACCCGTAGATAACTCTAAATGAAGAACCAACCAAAGTCATGAAAATTGATCCGCACTTGGTCTCTTTTTAACTTTGTGGAACCAGTCTAAGGAATGAAAGACCATCAACCACCCAGAAACTTGGACATAACATGTAATAAAATAGAGTGCTTCCTTTTCTGGACTTGTTTGGCTAGGTATGTGGGATAGTAGTGCCACTCTAAAAAAATATCTAACTTATGCTCAAAATAAAAAATAAAAAAATAAATGTACCAACTCACCACTTCTTGTAGATATTTGGTAAATCAAGTGATTAGCATTTATTCAAAACATTTCCATTCCGGCGATTGGGAGGAGGAAGTTTGTTCAAGCTATTGCATTATTGTGTTCTGGATGACAGTGTTGGTATATCCAAAGGTTCTAGGCTATTTGAAACGTTTGTAAACTCCTTGTCGATCAGCTCCATGGTGTCATTCTCTAATTTCTCCATATAATCATTCACTATAATCTCGTGCTCCTCCATATCATTGATAGTTTTTCCTCAAAAAACTTGCTTTTTTTTATACTTATCGCCAAACTATTTGAGCCTCATATGTTCAGACCCAATAGTATCCTATATTATGTTATATGTGACAGATTCTTGGTTTGGTCGAGTTCATTGGCATCCTGTAATGTTTTTATTTTTTTGAGGCCAACCGATCCATAGGGTATCAAAATTTGCCACCATGTCACCCAAAGCTGCCTTGTTTTTGTCCACACTTGTTATTACCTTCTTTCTCCACTCGGTGTTCTCCTACATTGAGAATAATAATCTCTAATGCTTTGTAATTATCAACCACCTCAACACTTTGTAATAGTTTTCGACAACCATTTATGAGTAGGCCAATTGATATATGCATTGTACTATGGCCTTACATCAGAGATTACTGTAATTACTTTTTGCATTGTCTCTTCTATGACCACTCGTCTTTTCAATCTAGTATTTTGGTAAGATATTCTAGGAAAAAGAAGCCAATGACTATGCATAAGCGTTATATGAAGTATCGTACCACTACTTGTCAAAATTAAAGTCAACATTTATCATTTTCACACTTAATATTTAGAAAAAAAGTAGCCAATAACACAAGTCACATCTACAAATCAGTCAATAAAATGGTGACACATAGGCTATTTCAAAAGGGTGATCTTATTCACAAGTAAGGACTCATATTAATTTTATTTGTATTAAAAATTACTTATTTTAAATCCCTTAAAAATATATCTTGCACATAATTTATATGCACAAAAGAAAATCTACACTAAAAGAAATTGTATTCTTTTAAAGGTTTTTTTCAAAAAATAAAATAAAATAGTTAAGTGACTTTGGTAGCGCCCTAACATTAGGTTCACAATCATTGACTTATTTTCCCTATAAAACATTTCCTATAGATGTTTTGAGGATGGGTGACATCTTTTCCACATCATGCACGATAGATAATAGAGTCCATAATGTCCTTATTTATTATATTATAGTCATTTATATCATAACTCTTGATTTTTCCTAAAGACTCCTTTACAACGGTTTCAACTAGATATCTTTTGTTTCATACTAGAGGCCCCCTTACAACCATTATATTTGATATTTCTTGATTTTTACTATAGGCACCCCTCAATAAAGTAAGGTCCTCAACCCTATATACTCAGTATTGATCGAGTAAATTCAACTTATAGATATATTATAGCTTTCATATATGTGGCCATTTTTATAGCCCCAATATTTTGTGCACCAAATTTGAATGACATCAAGTGTGTAGACACCTATAATTTAGCTCGAAGCAGTTTAAATACTTAAATTGCACTAATTATACCCTTTTCTGCAAATTGACGACATATCGTCAATATCGCACATTTTCTTTGCTATTATCATTACTTAATTACATTACATTAGTTAATTAACTCTTCTATCCAACAATGATGTCAATTAACGACATTCTATTAATTAGCTCCCTTTTCTATCTAGATTAATTAATTATTTTTAATTAATCAAGCTCCCCTTTCTATCTACATTAATTAATTATTTCTAATTAATTAATACCCCTTTCTATCTAGATTAATTAATTAATTCTCTCTTCTAGTTAATCAATAAATTGTCATTTATTTGATTAAAATTCTCTCATAACATAAATCATACTAACTATTCCTCTAAAAAGCTTATATAAGCTTGCACACCTATTAATTAATCACTTTAGTTAATTAATAAATCCCTCAAACCTCATGAGTCACTAAAGGACAAAATAAACTCTCCTAAGGTTGACTCAAGCCTTTCTAAACCCCCTTATCCACAACTAACCCAACCTCTCCATTAACCCCACATGAAGAGGGATGTAGAGATTCCTCTATCCATTGGGCTATATAAAGAGCCATCCTCCTACCTTTCTATTTACACCTACACTCCTAAATGAGCATAAAGCATACACTATAGCCATTTATCATCTTGAGCATTCTTCCATTAGAAGTGCTTGTCTTCTCCATTTCTTGTATTCATCCACCCAAGTTTTGAAGTTATATGGAGATATGTCAAATGGTCTTGTAGCCATGATTTGACAAAAATCCATTCTTAGAAACCTTGGGATTTCAAGCACATAATCAACTCTTCGATTGCTAGAGATCTACATAGGTTCAATCTCATCTTATTTTAGCATTCAATAAGAAATAGAAGTTAATTTGTTTAACATATTAGCTTGAAATGTTGATTTCATGTTTAATGTAGAAATGTTGATAGGTTAGATTTGTTTAAGCTCTTAGCATCATGATGCATAGGTTTAGTTTAACATTGTATTGAAGCTACTAGGTGTTAGTTTCAATTCTACTTACATAGCTAACTAATTTGTGCATACAAAGTGAACTCTGAGATGATTGCTTATTCTTAGAAACAAGGTACTCCATATGAAGATCACCCCCTCACCTTTATTGGTTATGAACTCCTCTTTTATGGAATAAACTTTATTATTCTCATACAAATATTTCCTCATATGTCTCTCATGAGGAGATAAATGATTATTTAATACTTCACACACAATGATATTGGATACCTCAGTGGCATGAATAGCTTGTTTTGGCTTGTTACTTGGAGAGATTTGGGTATAATAATAGATTCAGGATATGATGTTCATCAAGTCACTCCTTGAGCTCCACATTTCATCTTTTAACATGATTACTCCTTCACAATTCACTTTCTTGACCAAGATGACACCTCGGTGGAAGCATGCTTATGATACCTGGACACCTTTTTGCTCAAGTTACTCCTCATGGAAATGGGTTTTCTCCTCTAGATAGGGGGATGAATCCTTGAACAAAATTAGGGATGATTTACATGTTCTTGACCTCGATACTTCATTAAAACACTGCAAATCACATTTTATGATCAATGAAACTATTCTAAAAATCTAATTCTACATATAACTCAAAATTTAGCTCCTATTTGATTTTAAACTAAGAGGGGAAGTTGTATAGTTTTGAAGTACTTCAAGATGTATTTTAGCCTTGAATTAAGGTTGATTATTCCAACTTGTATAGTATTCTAATATCTTTACAATGCCTATTTTTTTACATCCTAACTCTTTTTTGAACTCCTGGAATCATCCGGAGAAGTCCACTTTCACCATTTTAGCTTTGATTCTCTGCAATTGAAAACCCAATCCTAAATAAATTTCTCTTAAATGAGATTTATTTCATAAAATTTCCCAAATTTCCTTAAACATCTTCAATGATCTATGACATCACACTTATATTCTTTATATTTTCCCTGAACTCTTTTGGAGGGTGTTCAATTAGCTATAAAATGGCATTTTAGGCCTCTAGAGGAAGTAGTCTCTCATCGAAACTGAATGAGTTAATCAATCACCTTAGACACTCTTCCCTGCACATTGAAACACACTAAATGATCTTCTTAGGAATTTCCTCTAAGATGGGGTAAAGGTTGAACTGAGGGTAGACTGGTTAGAGGAAGGATGCACAGTGAATGAGAAGCCTAATTTTCATTTAAGGGCTTAGTTGTCGTGCTTCAAAATTTTCAATTGGCATTCTAGTTTTTGGCCATTCTAGAGTTAATCAAACACTCTCTGAGAGAGTTTAGGAAATATCTTAAGAATCCAAAGGTTATGTCAAGGAATATTTGAAGTTCTAGAGGTAATTTAGGAAATTTAGGTTTTCTCATTCAAGGACAATTTTCTCAACACTAGGTTTTCTAGGTGCAATGAACAAACACTCTAATGTTGAATCTTGACTTATTTGGATGATTTATGGAGCTTCGTAAGGATTTTGGAGGCAAACAAATAGGCATTGGAAAGATATGTGAATCTTATAGATGTTGGAAACATGTATTTTTCTCTAAACCTTGAAGGTTTCATGAAGCATTTCAAAACAATGTAGTTGCACCTTTTGGTTCCAGACAAAAATGAGCCTAAATTTTTAGATTCAGCCAGAAGTAAGTCTTGAATTTTTTTCCATTGATCTTAGAATGTTTTATTCCATTTATATTAGGATGTTTCCACTCATGGTCAGGAAAGTGAGTGAAATGTGAGACTCAAGGAGTGAGTTGATGATCTCCATATCCTAACTTTACCATTATGTTCAAACCTTCTTCAAGGAACAAGCCAAGATGAGCTATTCCAAGCTACCAAGGCATCTAGGACCATCATATATGAAGGAATGAGAAATCATATAAGGATACTTTTACACACATATTAAAACTTTAGTTTCTTTGTTCCTCTCTACTAAAGGTTTAAAACCATTCTCATCATAAAAATCCCTTTCTACATGGGAACACCAAAACTTCTCACAATACATTTCTAGGACTAAGCCTTATGGTAGAACATAGATTCATAACAAGGTTTTATAAAAACAAAGTCTTGGAGTATTCTAAATTAATGTATACATGCTTCAAACCTTCCTAAACATCATCCACACATTGGCTCAAGGAGAGAGGTAGTTTACCCTATTTGAGTCATATGAACTTAATTACGATGATGTGATGAGATTTAGGGATTAGTTGGTCTCAATAACATCATGCACAATAAATAAAATGTGATTGTATGATGTGTTTTTGGGTTTTATGGACCGTAACTACATCATTATATGAAATAATTAGTTATATGAGTGAAGAAGCCTCCTAGAATGATGAATTTTGTATCCCTATAAGGTACACTGAGAGAAGAAGTGAGAAGCACTTGATGAATGGACCATTGAGATCAATGAAGAATTCCCTCTTTCACTTGAACCAATCCATGAAAAAATTCCATGCCTTTCTGACCCTCTTGCACTTGATGAGAACTTGAAACAATTACCCGCACAATGTAACCATGATGATCCTTCCACCTGGGAAACACAATGACTAATGAAATGTGAGACCGAAAACCTTCTAACCTTGAGATGGGTGAAGGTAGGATATTGAATGAATAATGCTTCATTATTTTTATCAACCCATTTAATGATATGAGAAACACACTGAGACCAAAATACAATTTGAGACCAAATTTGGGAACCGAGAGGGCTTCCTTCCACCCGAGTCACGCTTCAACCGCCAATCCTCCGTAATCATGAAAAAGTGGTAAAAAATAAGTTACCACCATTGTAATAGATTTAGGGTTTTTTAATTTTTGTAACAATCCCAACAATGGGAGAAGTATTTGTAGATGTCGTTAAGGATTCTTAAATTAATAAAAACATGTACATGTGTTTTGATTTTTTTATGTATTATAAGACATTTCAGGAGTCCATTTGAGCAGATGGTGTTTCATTTGAGAGATGTTAGGTTTATAAAATCTAATTGTGGCACATCTAACACTCCTACAAATTTTATTAAACAATCTAAAAGGCCCCAAAAACTAAACAATGACTATATTCTATGCCAAAATAGAAATCGATTGTAGAATTTAAACCCTAAAATCTTTAGGCTAAATGTTGAAATCCTGAAAAATACTTATGTACTGACTAAATTAGATTATAAAATACTATCTCCTAAACCGTGACTCGTGGAGCTGTGAGACTAGTTCCATAAGGTGCAGAGTGACCCTAATTTTTTATTTTTACTAAAATAATTTTAAATTATAAGAAATAATAAAGTATAATAATAATAAATGAAAAACTCAAACATTTATTTTTGTAAATAGAAGGCTGCCACAAACATATATACTCCCATACACTAAGGAATATGTACGCGTTATAACGTGTACACATTTTTAACGTGTATGTGTTCCTTTGATTTTGCACACAAACTAATCTTTTCTAGGCTTGCGATTGTTTTAGTTTCTCAAACCTAAGCCTTGGACCTATTACAACAAAAACTTGCGTGTTTTGAAAAAAATGCAAAAACTCACCTTTCACCATGATAAATCCTACAAAAATGATTGCAATCTTTCTTAAAAATTTTCCTACAACGTCAAGAAACTATCCTCTTTCTAAATATATAATTTTTATATTTTTTTCTATTGTAAGGTTTCCATTTATATTTATTTCAAATTGTCTTTTATACCTCTATTTTAGGCGATTGTAAACATTTATTGTTTCTAATGTATCTTTTTTTCACTTCTCCAAATTGAAATATATATATATATATATATATATATATATATATATATATATATATATATATATATATATACAATCCCAAACTAGGACTAATTCTATACATATTCAAAAAAAGTTCTATTTTTAAATATTTTTGAGGTAGTTAGGGGGGCACGGTCGGATATCCGTTATTTTTAATTTTAAAAAAATGTACTTAAAAATCATTAAAAATAAATACTCACTAAAAAAAATTTAAAAAAATTATCCCAAACTAGATGATCCTATCTATCTTTCTACCAAAGGGTTTTTAAAAATACTAAATAGTGCTCAAAATAGGAGGGCACGACCGACTGTCTACTATGTTTTTACAAAAATAGGAGCACATATTGACATTTTAGATCTTTAACCCACTTACACTTAACAATTTTTTAAAAATTAGTAGTTTAGAAACTAGACTCGAAATGCTACAATTCATGTTCTTATAACATCTTCAAATTTTGAGTGTAACTATCTCAAATAACTCATACAAGTTGAAGTTTTTATTTTTAGAAACAAATGTCCACTTAAGACCCATTTTGGCCCCCATTTCCATGCACTTACCCTAATATTATAAAATACCTCTCTTGGTTAATTAAATTTTCTATTTATACAAATGGTTGTTTTACTAATTTGATGATGGTCACTTGTTGTTAGACATCACCTTTAGGCCTACAATCATCACTAATTTTGGGATTACTCTTATTCATCTCCAATAATAATTTTTTTGGATCTATCATTTATGATTGTATGATCTATTGTGTGTCTTACTTTCCTTATTCTTTATCGTCATCTCATGTGTGCATCACTCTTCTAAGGATAATATCTAAAAATAATAATTATGCCTTATCATATGGATTCTTCGTCACTATATGGTTATAGCATTGACAACATTTACAAGGACCTCTTGCAATCTATTCAAGTTCTATAATGCTATTTTCAAGAACAAATTCAATATATGATTACTAAGATCGAATCTCTCAAGGATGAGATAACACATCTAAAGGATCCCTCAAATGCCCATGTCAATTTTGTCTCTACGTGTCATGATCACTCTACATCTAAGATTAAAGGAAGGCAATGTGATACAAATGAACATGTGATACATTTGTTTATTCAAGTGAATTGAAATTCCTAAATAGAGGTAAAAATTTGTATGTTCCAAGAAATAAATCTCAAACATTAAGTCATCCACATTGGAAAGTACCTATTTGGTTTGACAAGAATGCTACTGAAATATGATATTCTATAAAAGTTACTTGATAAATAATTAATCACTTTGCTACCTAATCATTATTATCCCTTCTATATAGGCTTGAAATAAGAAAATTCCAACCATTTGCAATTGTCATGATCAATGGACATCGTGACACCGATTTTTATGATTTATAATGAATATTCCAACAAATTGAGTGTAAGGTTTGTATTTCCTTCATGTACATAATGTTTTGATAGGTATCCCATGCACTAATCTCGAGTACCTAAATAAATAAGTACTTAAACCTACAACTACTATATCGCATTTAGTATATTGTGATAGTAAATGACATAACCTTATCTATAATATAAGGTCCATCTAACCACAAAATGAAAATGAATGTCATACATCCTTTAACAGGTTCAAACTTAGTGTAAGAATCACCTCATACTATTACAAAATCGAAGAAAAAATGAAATATAATGACAATAAGACAAAAGTTCCAAGAAAATAATACAATTGTGCTACTACATATAGTGTTAAAATGCCAAAAATGGTTTTAATTTAACATTGATTCGTGAATGAGATTTTAAAAAAATTGAAGGGATTTTTGATGAAAAAACAATGCACTAATAATGCTGCAAATTTGATGGAAATTACATTTCATTTGTGTCGCATTGTTTCATGTTACTTTTAACCATGTGGCCCCACATTTCCTATTTAATCCCAAGTGAATGTTATTTCCACTCTTGCAAATTCGGAGAAAAAGCTCAAATGACATAGTGTTTTTCTACATAAACGAAAGGTAAGTTATTTTTTATTTGAATTTTGCATTTTTGTAAATAATTGATATAAGGTTCAAGTAGATAATTACTTTTTTCAGTGTCAATAAAACACATTATAATAAATTTATTCCATGGGACCACATATCCTTGAGTAATTTGATCAATATAATTGATTGAAAAAATCCATTCCATAACAAAACCACATATCCTCAAATCAGTTTTCAAAATATTCATGCTTTGTGTATGCATAAAACTATAACATTTATACAACAAATTGATTTAACAAAATTGAAATTATGCTAAAATGTTTTTTCTTGTGCACACCAATGTCACTAACCCTCATTGTTGATCACTTGTATGTCGTTGTATGATCGCATAACTTGTTTATAACTTTGTAAAACAAAAAACCTACTAAAAACCATAAAACACATCAAATCCAAAAAGAAAAAGATGCAAATTAGGATTCATAATCGACCTCGGTGGTCACCCGATAAAGTGAACTTACTACTAAGAACTTCACTACATCTCATACTCCATGTAGTTTTTCATGTGTGTGTGAAGAATCGTTCCTAGGTGTATCTTGTGCCAAACGCACTTGAATAACGAGCTAGTAGCTAGATGTAGAAATGTAAATAGATGTGTGGATGGAAAATCAACTTCCCCTCCTATGCATGTATATAGAGATAACAATCCCTTGTCCCTTGAGTGAATGCTATATGTATGCTTTGATGCTCTTGTAAATTCCTTTGGATGTGACCTTAGGTGGTAATAGTAAATTCTTAGAGCTTGGCCCTTTGTTATGGTCACATATTTTTATATTTATATGATTCATTTGTTTGAATTTTGTAGTCACAAAATCATGCAATTACTATTACATTTATACCACCAAGTATGTTATTTTATATATGGATCTCGTATAATAAAAGTATTCACTAATGACCTATCCCCTAGTCTGCCGTCTTCTAGTTAGTTGGTCATCATTGTCATTTGTCTTGCATGATTGCTAGAGTTGTTTACATGGTTTTGGTTGTCTCTTAGGGAGTATCAGGTGTTGTTATTTAGTCATTTGTCATCTCTAGTCCTTGACTAGGGCACCTAGGGTAGTATTGGGGCACCCATGGGTGCCTCGGTCCTTAATTTTAGGTGCCCTAGTCCCCGTAACACTTGGGTCTAATTTACTTATTTGAGGTTGGTCTTTGTCATTTTCCCTCTCATTCCCCTAGGTACTAGTCAGCATGTCGGGTCATTAGTGTCAAAATTTGAACAAGAGATCCCTATATAAACATAACATACTCATTATTTTATGGGTGGACTATCTACTATCAAGAGCTAGCTATCTACTAAGGCAAAGGACTACATTTGGGCATCATTTACATTTGCATCACACAAACATAGGGGGAAAGGGTTGTATTCATTATATTCCATCCACCATTTGCATTTTACATCTAGTTACTACCCCCTACTTCTACGTCATTGACGCTAGGGAACCCTAGGCACACAATTACACACACAAGCACACAAAACTACATTGGGTCTGGAATGTAGTGCAACGCTTAGTTGTAAGTCCACCATTGTGGCGTTAAGGTTAGTCCAACCCCTTCATATGCATCTTTATTTTTAGGGATTTGATGCTTTGTATGGGGTTTTGTAGGTAGATCTTCATATCAGATTTATGGCGACATAAGCGAGGATATTATGACAACTACGTGACAAAGATAAAGACACTACAAAGACCTCATGTGACACGGAAATATTATGATTCTAAGATTTTTCTACGAATGCAGCACCCATAATACAAACTAGGGCACCCACATGCACCCTAGTCCTCTACCGACGCCCTACAAACTGGATTGTCGATTCTTGTAATTTCTGGTAGCACCTTCACACTTAGTCATGTCCCCATCAACCTTTTCAATTCCAACACACATTAAGGTAAGTTACTTTCAAGTTAGTACCTTATCCCTTTCATTTCCATTATTTCATTTCATTTGATATCAAATATAAAATTGTTTATCTTCGATTTCAACTTATATAATTTATTTCATTTATGTACCTATTTAGACTAACCTAGGATATAAATCATATTTCATATTTTTAGTTAATCATTTTGGTGAACTCGTCTTTTCAATAGTTTTCCCTAGGATCCAATTAAACCCTAATGGCTAAAAATAGCTCATCTTCTTTGCCCATCATGTCTCATTTTAGTGTTAACCCTATCTATGATGAGGCTAGCTGAGCTTAAAGCTCTATATAGTACTCTGATTACTACACCTGATCATATCAAACAACAAATTTTAGATGGCCAACAATATGTGCCTACTCATTTTGAAGATTCTCCTATAGGAATTAGCATTATTGAGGATCCAATAGCCTTTACTCATTATACACCATGCTATATGGCTACTTGTGATCCTCCTTCCGATCTTTCATAGGAAACTTTAAATGATTCTCTTATTGATTACTTACTTGGTATTAACAATCATGCACATGTCCATAGTGCTTCTTCTCTTACTATGACCACTGATATAGGTTCTTCTCATGATACTTCTCCTATTATTTTGCATACTCCTTCACATTATATTGACGATCCTATCGATAGCATGTTTAGCAACATTCTCATTTATGATTCCTTATTTGACACTGGTGATGTGGATAATAGTCATGGTTCTCCTTCTTTCTATACTACTAAGTATGACTCTCCTAGTCCATTACTTCCTTCACCTAAGATTACATCTACTATTGTGCATGAGTCGCTGCCATCTATCGCTTCTTCTTCTCCTATTGTTTCAGTCCTATAGTTATATCACTTACATTTCCTAGTCCATCCTCTCCTATAGATGTGTCTCCATCGATCACCTCATCTATTAAGGTTGTTTCTGATGTTAGTCCTACCATAGCTATGGATATTCCATCTATTTCACCTACTATATATTTTGCGGCACCTACTCCTAGTGTTCCCTTAACATCAGAGTCTTCCTTATCATCTCTTGATATTCCTATGATTACCCATAATGGAAAACTATAACCGCTTAATACATTATTTCCATCTTCCACCATTCCTTCACAAGATATCATCTCTCTCATGCATGTTGTAGGTCAATTACAATCTCAGTTCACTCCCTCACTTTAGAAATTAGGGCTTATTATCCTTCTATCAACAAAAATTCATTACATAGTAACCTTGTCCCTAAGAAGATTCATAACTCTGCATTTCCTCAAGATTCCATCATGTCTACTTTCACATGTTTTTATGGTACTGAAACCCTCATGCTCATCTTCTCCATTACCTCAAATGCTTATGGCATCTTAATCTAATGATCGATTATTTCTTAAGGATTTTCGATGATATAGTCTTATTGGTGAAGCATTACATTGGTACACTCATCTTCCCTTTGGGTCCATTAGTACTTTCTATGACATGGAGGACGCTTTCCTCCATCACTTCATCATCAAAAATGGCCCTAGAGTCACTTATGATTACATACCTACCTTACATTAGGGATCCTATGAACATATTAAGGATTATATCTTACGATTCAATGCTTGTATGCATCAACTAATATTCCAACCTATTGATTTAGAGAAGTAATTCATTTTTGTCATGGCCTAATTCCTCCACTTAAGCAAAGATTACAATATGATACATGTGAGTCATTCATTATCCTATGTTATAAATTCATTGACCTAGAACAATATATTCTCTCCTCACACACCATAGATCCTCCATGCAGCTCTACGGCTATTGCCTCATCTAGTTCTCCATCAGTGCCCTTCGATTGAGCATCCAACACAATCTCTACCTTTTCCTCATAAGAAAAGTAAGCAAGTTCAACCCACTCCACCACAAAAGCATACTCCTTCTCCGACTCTATGACAAGCTACTTATCCTACTACTCTACCTAAGTCACATGAACCTTTACACTTCTCTCATCATGCTCGACCACATGAGGTGTTGTTTGTTTTACTCAATAAGTGATTAATTTTCCTACCCTCCATCTAGCATCATCCACAACACCGATTAAAGCGTCAACGTGACCAACCTTATTGTAATTATCACCACATAAATTTTCATAGGGACAATGATTGTCTTGCCCTTCATGATAGATTACAACAACTAGAGGATAAGAGAATCATCTCCTTTGGCTCTCACTCCCGTGATCAATCGATTTCTCCTCTACCTCATCAGAGAGTTTCTACTACCGATGATTATCTCTTGTATATGATGCTCACACTATGGTACATTCACCGCATGCACATGCTCATCCACGTTCTCCATAGTGTCCATACAATACTACATCATCACATTCATCGCATTCACGATAACCACCACATCATGTTTCTACTTCACATTGGCTTCCACACCCTCTCCGATTATCCGAATGCTACTCCATATGACAATCAATTCAGCACATATCCACATGTTGCCTCCATCCCACATGCTTCCACTACTTCACGCCGCCTTGGTCTCTGGTAGGTGATGCTTATCACCTTACCCCTTGATGACGTACTTGTGTTCTTATGGTTCTTACATGAATGTTGAGGTATTTTTTCTAAGAACAACTCATCATGCAATTCCTCATTTTATCTCATGCACTCAATAATTTCCCAATGATGCACTCTTGCTATACGCGGTTCATTCTTGATTGTTGAGGGGTCTTAACTAAATGAACCTCACCATCCATACATTGGGGGGAATCAATCATATTCTCCCCTACTATTCATCACACTAATATCTTATGCTTATAATATATTATCATGACACATATTCATCACAAAATGTTAGTTCAATAAATATACATTAGCCATTTATATTCTATTATAGTCATTACATTGATCGAGCTTTACACATTCATTGTATTTCATATCTAATCTATCATCATCCAAATTACACATTTTTGTTATCGATGTGCAAGTATACCATCATACATCACTAATAATGTACATCAAATACATTCCAACAAAATAAAGTATCACATTACGACAACCATACACAACAAAATGAGCTCATCACATATATAAATCACATACATCCATACATATATTGAGACTACAATCCATAAGACCAAAATGATTTTTCATCACTAGGGAGAAGCTCCCCTACATCATATACCATAGTACAACTCAAACCTCATCATCACTATCACTCTCGGGTATTACAAGAGCTCTAGAGATAGATGCTTCTCCACCAACACGATGTCATTATTCGTGCCATCAATACCTCTCGACCGTCCTCCAAAACAAGGTAATCTCTATCAAATACTCAACACTGGTGCTGCATATCTATATATCGTACAAATACATCTTGTTCCAAGGAACCACCACCTACTACCTCTTGGACTCATAGAGTCTTCTCACATGTCTCATCCCTCTTGCCTAGAAATATATTACATGTCATCATTGGTATAGCCACTGGATCAAATAAATGGGCATGCTCTCCCGCTATCTCATCCACACGCTCTAGCATACCTCCACCAAGTACATCGATTGGCACATTTTGCATCGATGTGTAAATGGATATGTCAATAATCAATGACCAAATACACATCACTTACAAGTACAAATTACACAACACATTAGACAACCATATATAAAAATATAGGAAAAATAAAAAAGTACATAATGTAACCGTGTAAACACTTAAGATCCACTATGGTTACTTTGCTACAAGGTCAAGGATATGTACTTCCCCTTGTCCTCATCCTACATTCGGTAATCCCACTCCCCGAAAAATAATGGAATAACAATACCCATTGATGTGTCGCCCACCATGTGTGGTACTCCTATGTGTAACCCGTCATCTACATATATCGGCTCTATCGCCACATCCACCTTATCTCGGCCCTAGTGGCACTAATTGTTCTCGTTGTTGGCCTGTCCTTGCTCCGGCCCTCCTAGGTGCTATGATAGCTCTTAACCATACATATGGCTCTGGGGCACATCCTAAGCCATGCCAAATGGATGTGATACCCTCTCTACCCTGAAACAACTCGGCCACACCGGGAAACCGATCCTCTAGCCACATCATCCTCCGAATACACCAAAAATCTACCGCATCCTTGGGCCATCCTCCATAGTCATGATATGGCCTCCATGTAACTACCTTGGGCCCCATCCTATCTATTAGTTCCCGTAGGTATCTGTGTCCATCTTCCTACCATGAATATTAATCCACCTCCTCTCATATATCTAGGGTCTAGCCCACTCTCCTCATGGACCTCTAACTGGTCTCAACACACTATATGCTCATTAGCCCATATGTGCAAAAGTGTAGTAGCTCCTATCCCACCCCCATGCTCCTCGTGCATAAATCAATATAGATATCTATATAGGTGGGCCAACATACACCATGCCCACACATATATCGTACCCTCCTCCTCTATCCACTGGCATATGTCATGCATCTTATACAATATACCTGCACCTCCTCCCTCTACGGCTATACATGAATCAATCACAACCACCGTGAATTTCTACATGCAAGGAACCCAAACCACAATATAGAATCTGAAATGATATGGGCCTCGGTATGTACTCGAATCCCCATAAAATACTATCTCACAACTCACATATATCGTTCCATATCCTCTATTGGCATAACCCATACTCTCTCCCTAACCACCGACAATTACAATATGAAATATACATCATGTAGCGTAATAATCATCTCCCTCGTAGGAAAGCAAAATGTACATGTGTTAACACACCACCTCTCACATAATGTTGTCAACATGGGCATATTATGGGGAACATCCCCCATCCATGCTATGTGTCATAGGTCATCATGGTCCATCACACCCCAATCATCATCCGACAGCCTAATCTAAGCAAATTACTCATATGACGACCTATGAACTCCTCAAGAGGATATCCCTCTCGCACAACACCAAAGCAATAACAAACATAGTGTTAGAACACATTACAAGGCCAAATACATTCACTTATCACATTTTCTACACTAAAAACCTATTTTCCCTCATCATACACAAATGCACAAATTCTAGACCAGGGCGCCCAGATACAGGACTAGGGCACCTAGGAGCAAGACACCGCTTGCCAAGTTCTAGGCGCTCTAGTCTCGAGTTACATTAACGCCCCACCGCTCTTGTCCAAGTCTAAAACGCCAAGAAAATTAAAATTCTCAAATTTTAAAAAACTCAAAAAAATGACTACTGCACAACACATTTTTTGAAAAACATCGTACTTACCAACTCCACAATCGTACTTGACGCTACAACGGTCGCCACCCTCTCAAACTGGATAAGATGCACTTTGCTATCACTTGAGGAATTTTCACTCACTTCATGCTCGATCTAACAATCACACAAACAAAAAATGAAGTGACTAAACACTTTTTCACTTCACTACTTATTGTTACCTTTTCATCATCTACTTTACTATAGTAATTATTTCACGCTTACTATCACAACCAATACCTACCACACCATTTTCGTCATAAATTGAGCATTTCTACTCCGATTTACACCCGTTTACAGCATTCTTCTTAGAATTTTTCATACCAATGTATTATACACATTTCATGTGTGTTATATCTTATTGAAGATTATCTTGCATTCAAATTATACACATTTAATCAATGTTTACAAATTTCTCTTTATTTTGTGTTTACTTTCGGCTTAGCATTCATTCTTCTCATCACTTCCCCTTTCGCCGAAAGGGGGCATATAATAGGGGTCATCCTTTAATTCCCATTACATTACCACATGATTAATACACACTATCAAATCGCCATTCTAGACATTTACTACTTCACCACACAACATTTCACCATTAATTCCCCCTAATGACCTAATTTCGGGGCAACAATCATACAATTTTCCCATCTAACGTTTCATCACTTCCCCCCATGTGACCTAACTTGGGGCATCAAGTGATTACAAATATTTCTACATGATTATTCACTAATTTATAGTGATTCCCCCTAATGACCTAGTCTAGGTGCAACTAACGTAAAAATATCTCCATAAGTAACCAATCAATCTATCAATCAACACGTCCAAACCTCTAACAAATCAAATTCATATCATTCAATCAATGAAAATTTAACACAAGCGGCCTCCTAGATGACCTAACTTGGAAATTACATGTGTTACTTTCCTAGATGACCTAGCCTAGGAAGTTATTATATATTTTTCATTTGCTTCCGTGATGACCTAACTTGGAAGCCATCATATTAACTTTGCACTTGCTTCTAAATGACCTAACTTGGAAGCCATCGTATTATCTTTGCACTTGCTTCTAGATGACCTAACTTGGAAGCCATCATACATTTCACGTTCAATTCCAGATGACCCAACTTTGAAGCTATCACATTGTGGTGACACCCATAGAGTGGTGGCAAGAGTGCATTTCCTATACCACTCCTATATGGGTCAATTGTTTGATCAAAATTATCTGGATCTAGAAACCAAAAAATTTGATCCGAGTCTGTCTGGATTGGCTAGATCTTGAGGGTGTAGTTAGAGATTAGAGAATAACACACTTTTCTCCCTACACTCTTTCTCTAGCGACAGGTTACCAAAATCCTCTGTCATTCATTCGTATACACACATTCAAGTTGGGAACTAATCAATCCCTACCCCATCTCATCGTCATCACACGCATTTGAAATATTCAATCATTACACATTATAATCATCACTCACGTTTAATCACAAAATTATGTTTCTCACTACATTGCATGGATTAACATGTTGATCCATGGTTCGACATGCTATATGGTTCTTTCGGCATGCTTTTACTACAACATCTGTGCATTCTACTACAGCATGGGATTCTTTGACTTCTCTTAGGTACGCATCTCTATCTACTTTATGTTACCAAGATTTCTACTCACCAACATAAAGTGGGGGAAAATGTAGTCACAAAATCACGCACTTACTATTACATTTATACTGCCAAGTATGTTATTTTATATATGGATCTCGCATAATAAAAGTATTCACTAATGACCTATCCCCTACTCATGTCATTAGTTATTCATTCATCTCTTAGGGAGTATCAGGTGTCATTATTTAGTCATTTTTCATCTCTAGTCCTTAACTAGGGTGCTTAGGGTAAGATCTTGGTGTGCCCATGGGCGCCCAGTCCCCACAACACTTGGGTCTAATTTACTTATTCAAGGTCATTATTTTTCATTTTCCCTCTCATTCCCTTAGGTACTAGTCAGCATGTCGGGTCATTAGTGTCAAAATTTGAACAAGAGATCCCTATATAAACATAACATACTCACTATTTTATGGGCGGACTATATATTATCAAGAGCTAGCTATCTACTAAGGAAAAGGACTGCATTTGGGCATCATCTACATCTGCATCACACAAGCATAGGGGAAAGGGTTGTATTCATTCTATTCCATCCACCATTTTCATTTTTACATCCGGTTATTCCCCCTACTTCTGCATCAATGATGCTAGGGCACCCTAGGCACACAATTGCACACACAAGCACACATAACTACATTAGATCTGAAATGTAGTGCAATGCTTAGTTGTAAGTCCACCATTGTGGTAGCTAAGGTCAATCCGACCCCTTCATATGCATCTTTATTTTTTAGGGATTTGATGCTTTGTATGGGGTTTTACAGGTAGATCTTCATATCAAATTTATGGTGACATAAGTGAAGATATTATGAAAACTATGTGACAAAGATAAAGACACTGTGAAGACCTTTTGACACTTTGTAAGATTCAGATTATGAGCTTTTCTATAGACTAGAGTGCCCAGACTATAGACCAAGGCACCCATAGGTGCCTTAGTCTAGTTAGATCGTCAATTACTATAATTTCCTTAGTAGGACCTTCACACTCGCCATGTCCGCACATTAGCCTTTTCAAGTGCAACACACAATGAGGTAAGTTAATTTCAGGTTAGTACCTTATTCCTTTCATTTCCATTATTTCATTTCATTTTCTATCAAAGATAAAATTGTTTAGCTTTAATATTTCAGCTTATATCATTTATTGCATTTATGTACCTATTTAGATTAACTTAGAATATAAATCATATTTCATATTTTTAGCTAATCAAATTTTATAATTAACCACTAAAAGACTGACCCATAAGAAAACAAGATTCCCAATGATGAGAAGAGGCCCAAAAGAGGTGAGAAGGATACAAATAGGTTGGAGACGCCCGAGGGGATGAGGGCACCTAGGCGCATGCATCCTGATGGGTCTTTGGTGTCCAGACTCGAAAAGATAAAGTATAAAAATTCAAACCGAGTAGTAGGGTGTGTAGGAGTAAGAAAGAATCCAAAAAGAAATAAAAGAGGCCAAAGATAATGGTCATTTAGTAATTTTCTCGTGTAGGAATCATATTAGTAGTAGTATGTGATTAGGACCGAGAAATGTACCCAAAGTGCATGATTTATCATCTATATTTTCCTTTACTTTATGTTGTTTAGAAAATGCTTGATAACATAAAGTAGGTAAGATATGTGTACTTGATAACCATGTAGATCGATGGTGAAAGTGTTCCAAAGAGACAAGAAAAATCGTGGAGTAATTAAAATGAAGCGTGGAAGCTAGAGAAGAGGAAGTGACCTTAGGGGTGAAAATGTATGTGTTATGTCACTTTGTACCTATTTTTGAAGTCACTTGATGCTTGATGATGGGATTTTTCTTCCCATAAGGATGGACCTGATGTCGAGGTCGCTGATGCTTGATAATGTGACTGCTCACTTCCCATAAGGACAGACCTACAAAAGAGAAGAGCAAAAAAGTATTCAAAGTCGTGTATGTGAAAAAATTGATCAAAATATGTAAAAAGTATGTAACATGTGAAAAACAACATGAGCTCCGATCTATGATGAGTGAAGAGTGTAGAAAGGAATTTGAAAATATTGTAGAATGGTGGATTTTTTGGGAAATATCGCACCAACTGCAAGATTTTTGGGTGATCTCACGCCAAGTGCAACATCTTATGGCAATCTCACGCCTTGGAAAAAGAGTATAAGGAGAAATATATAGTGTTATTATCCATCCTTTGACTACTTCCCAATGATTTATACACCATTGCAAATGGTGTAATCCTGATTTGTTCAAGTTCAATCCATTTCGATCTAGTTTGATCCAACACAAAATAGAAACAAAGGAGATAACATGCATGTTGATTGTTGGAGAATTGTTCTGTTTAGTGAAAAACATTGCGTAAACTACTCAAAATTGTTCCCATCTAAGAAAAACTATGTAACTACCCCTAGGTCATAGGTGCCCAGGAAGGGTCAAGGGGTACCTACCGCATCTGTATCTGGGCGCTGGCATCTGTGTTGTCCTAAGGACCCAAGTCAAATTCTAAGCCCTTTCTCAGAATCAAGACTGTGTGTTCTCGTACTAAACTAAGCTATATTTTTTGGTGAACTACTATATCGGGTGACTGATTCAATCAATATATTCCCCCTCATTTAGGGTACATGTGACATAGCTACGAGAGTGCGCCCAAAATGAGGACTAACCACTAAACTAATTACGATGCTCGGATGGGGAATGTGCATGGTAGAAACCAAGGCACATGTAAACAAAGTCATTGAAACATGTGTTAGTACAAAAAAAGAAAAATATGCATAGACAAAATAATGTGTAAGCTAGCACTCAAGAAGAAAAAGTAGATAAGAAATAGTGTAGACAAAGTAGACCGTAAAAAATGGGTTTCAAACATGGGACATCTCTCACAATGTCGCAAGATAATCAAAGTAGAAGAGGCCAAAAGCATACAGTGTGCGCACAAGACAAAGGGAAAATCCCACAAACAATGGAAAATAATGGCAGACAATGAAAAATAGGAGAAAACATAGTAATGCAGACAACCATAGTGGAAAATAGTTCCTACGAGATAAAATACTACACATGAAACACTTGTTAACATGTTAGAAAGATAAAAAGTATTTAAAAGCATGTATGATCCGATATAGTAGTGTGCTAGTAAGTATATGAAGTAGTATAAAATGAAACAATATCACCTATGATGTGTACAAAAGTAAATGCCCCTAGGAGCCATTGTGGGACTAGTAAGAGGTACATTGCTAAACATCCATGCTACATGTAATAGATCAGTGGAAAGTATGCATTCACAACTAAAAGGAAAGTGAACACACATGTGTATATAGAAAATATAATGACATACGAAATATCTGTCTAGCATGAAAATAAAGTGTGCATGTAACCATAAGTAAGCAAGAATAATTACGATCAAGATATCCAGTATGTTATGAGTTGTATGGAATAGAATGTAAAGTGATTGTGATAGGAACAATGTTCCCTCAAGTGAATTTGAATGAGTATTCATGAGATGAGGTTCATTTATAAAATACCCCTCGACAATTAAGAATGAACCATAAAACAAGAGTACGTCATCGAAATGGTTTGAATTGTGTGTACTATACGAGATATGATCATGAAGCTTAGATTGTAGAGTTTGAATGAAGTGAGGTTCATTTCAGATTGGGACCCTCACCATTCAAGTATGAGCCATGAAACTAGAGTGTGTTATAGGGTAGTGAGTTCAGTTTATGTGTAGTATCTCTTAAGATGCATAATGTTGAGTGGGTTATTAAGTGGCTTACCCAAAAGAGTGGAAAGGTGATAAATACCACCCCCAAGCTTGTCAGTGATGATATAAGGACCAAGCTAGTTGGGTTTGAATTTTCCTTTGAGGGAGCTTCAATGTTCATGTTTTTATGATTTTCTTTTAACACAAGATCACCCACATTGAACTCATGAGGACAATTTTTGTGATTGTATGCTTGGGCGATGCGGGATTGATATGCACGAATATGTTCAAGATCTTGAACATGAGAGAGTCAAGTATTTAAAGCTCATGTAAGTGTTTTTCGTGATATTCATTGTCTTTAAGTATTCCTTTGAGTGAAATGTGTAATGATGGTATCTCAAGTTCTAGTGGGATGATAGCCTTAGTACCATAGACTAGTGAGAAAGGAGTGGCATTAGTGGGCATACACACACTAGTGCGGTAAGCCCAGAGAGCATATAGGAGTTGATTATGCCGGTGTTCACCGTTCACCGCTAGTGAAACTAGTCTTGTGTAAGATTTTGACGATGGTTTTATTGGTGGCTTCAGCTTGGCCATTTCCCTATGGGTAATAAGGAGTAGAGAATGATTGTTTAATTTTGAATTTTGTATAAAACTTTTTAACATCCTTATTTTTGAAATAAGACCCATTATCGATGATAATGGCGAGAGAATGTCAAAATGCGTAATGATGTGAGTAGTGATGAAACGAAAAATATCGAACCAATTATAGTTCACAATGGTGTTGCTTCGACCCATTTAGTAAAATACTCTATGGCAATAATAATATACTTGTGGCCATCAGCTGATTCAGATTTATCATGCCAATAAGATCGAAACCCCATAAAGAAAATGGCCATGTTGGAGCAATCAACTAGAGATCATATGCAAGCGCATGGTGAATATTTCCATGATTTTGGCATTTATCACAATGTTTAGCGTATTCTAGGAAGTATTTCTCCATGGTAGGCCAATAATATATGTAACGTAATATATTATGTGACATAGCATTTCCAAAGAAGTGGCCACCACATAGACTATCATCTATTTGAGAGATAGTGGTGTGGATGTCATGAGTCCAAGACATCATAAGAAATGGCCATCAAATGATCGTTTAAATAATTCCACCCCTATGATGATGTAACATGTGGCCTCGTGTTGTAAGTGACGAGCTTCATGAGGTTGGATACCATCGAATGGTTTGTTGATAAAGAAAGTTGTAAATTGGAGTCAACCTTTTGAGTTGTCATTACTATGTGTGATGGCACAAGCTACAAGAGGTAAAGTAGCAGAAGTGGAATGTTGTCACAAGAGCCAAATGATGAATGTGGCTTGCTCATCAATGATGTCCTGAGGGATAAGTGATGTCGCACTAGCCATAGCATCCACATGATGATTATCTTTACGGGGGATGGTAGTAAGAGAGTAAGACTCAAATGTAGCTAAGAGATCCTTAACAAGCATATTATATGGAATTAGGTGTTCCTCTTTTGTGTGATATGTGTCATTAACTTGATTGATAATGAGATGTGAATCACCATGTATGTAGATATTTTGGATAAGGAGATTTCGAGTGGTGGTAAGGATGAGAATGAGGGATTCATACTCAGCGATGTTATTAGTACAAGAAAACCCTAAGTGATATGTAAAGGGAGAGGATCACCGTGTGGAGTGATGAAGACTATCTCGACCCCGGTGAAAGAGAGGAAATGAGACCCATTAAAATACATGGTCCAAGTATTAGTGTCGATGGTGTAAGTAGTGAAATCATCGTGAAAAGAATCAAAAATAGGAGATGCATCAGGAAGAGGTGCTTCAGCTAGTTGATCAACAATAACTTGGCCTTTAATTACTTTTTATGGAATGAATTCAAAGTCAAATTTGGTAAGTAACATGACCCATCATGCCAGATATCCCGAGAGATGTGTGTGGGACAAGAGGTATCGTAATGGATCTACTTTGGTAATAATATGGACCTCATTATTAAGAAGGTAGTGGTATAAATTTTCCACTACAAAGACAAGACCAAGGCATAGTTTTTCAATGTAACTATACTTGCATTCGTAAGAGAGCAAAGTTTAGATAATGTAATAGACAACTCTCTCACGTTGTTAATCATCATTTTTGTCAAAAGGTCCCCTAAGGCATGAATTATAGTAGAAATATATATTAAGAAAGGTTTCTCAACCATGAGAGGTACTAAGATAAGAGGATTCAAGAGATATGCTTTAATATCATCAAAGGCCTTTTGGAAATGATTGTCCCAGAAAAACTTAGTGTATTTATTCATTAAAAATGTGAACGATTGAGTTTTATTAGCGAGATACACAATTAAAAATGATATCCTAGATCTTACCCTATAATGAGTGTAACTAATGAAAATTATGGGGTGGAGGCATATATATAATGGAACATATTTTATTCAGATCGATTTCAATGCCCAGCTGGAAATAATGTACCCAAGGAGCTTACAAGTGAAACCCCAAATACACACTTCAGATTTGAGTGCACTTTAAATAGTTGTAGATGTTCAAAGATTGTGTGAAGGTCATGAGCATGTGTAGAATGATGTCGTGATTTGGAAAGTATATCATCAACATAATCCTCAAGAATCTTATGAATGTATTCATGGAATATATGTGTCATCGCTCGTTGGTAAGTGGCCCCAGCATTTTTAAGGCCGAAGGGCATGACAGTGTAACAAAAAGTTCCCCATGGAGTAGTAAAAGAAGTTTTCTCTTGATCAATGGGGTTAATTTTAATTTGGTTATTACCTAATGAATCCATCCATGAATGAAAGGATATCATATCCAACAATAGAATCAATGATGTTGTCAATGTGTGGAAATGGGAAACTATCTTTGGGACAAGCTTTATTTAGATCCCAAAAATTCGTACAACAACATACCTCACCATCTAGATTCATAAAAGACACAATATTAGACACCCATTCAGTTTAATTGACAATGTGAATGAAGCATGCATCTAGGAGGCGTTGAATTTTTCCTTAATGAGAAATGCAACTTTAGGATGCATTTTTACGTATTTTTGTTGAACAAATTTTAAAATGGGATGAAAGAAGATATTATGCATGTCACTATATTCCCATGCAAATATGTCGATAAATCGTAGAGGAGATGTTTCATTTTTTTTTCTTGGTGGGTGTGAGAGAAGTCATGCTAGAAAAACCATTTTTGGATTGGTAATAAAGTGTCAAGTTTATATTGGATAATATATTCATTGAGAAGATCTAACGATCCTCGATGTATGGGTCAGATATGAATATTTTTAGTAGCATCGGTACTTTTAATGGGTGCATTAGAAGAAACAATTGAACCTAAAAGATAAACCCATAATCAAGATACTATGACCAAGAACGCTCAACAAATTTTGTGTCAATATTAGTAGGAATATATTTAGAGATATCATTATCCATAAGGATGCAAGAGAAATTAGTGTGGTTGAAAAGAGAAGTACATAAAAACCAACTAAAGTATTGATAATGGATTCAAAACATGATTTAGTCTAGCATTGAAGTAGAAGATTTGGAAATCTCACCTAGATAAGCTTGACATTAATGGATTGAGTCAAGGTGTTAAAATACATATACCACAGCTTAATAAAGACAAAATGTTAACCCTAATCCTAAATATGATTTCATAATACAACATCCTTACCCATAATAAGATCAAAATACACAATAAAAATCCCCTAGCATAGGGGAAAATCCTTAGGTTCCTTCAATAAGGAGTTTCCAAGGTTCTAATATCTACACATGAAGATTAGGAAGACTAAGTTAAAACTAGATGAAATTGAAAATCACCCATCTAGTTGTAAAGTATATTTCATTTTTAATATCCTCTTCCCCAAAGTTTACAAATGGAGTGGAATTAGATAGAACAAAGGCCTTGACACAAGCTTGATGGGTGTCACCACTAAGGAAAACAATTCTTTAAAAGTACCCACTAACTCAGTATCAACTCATACCTCCATATGTAAAGATGTATTCATTATATCTTCAAAAACACCACTTGCATTACTTAAAACCTACAAGGATGGGCCGGAAAATAATGTGTCCATAACAAAATACATATTTGTTCCCAACACTTTGTTGAGATTTTACAAATAGTAGAGAGAAACAATTTATTGAGTGGATTCAATACTTGATAGGGGTATTGGGGCTATAAGGTCCAAATATGGCACCATTTTGCTATGAAAAGTAGATTAAAAAACCATTATCCGTAAAACCTTCAATATTCACTAATTGTACACTTATAATATAGATTAATTCAAAGGTAATAATTAATTTGCACATAAAATATCAATAGTTATCACATCTTTCAATGTCAACTAGTCATTCATTAACATACAATATAAAATACTATATATTAATATTAACTTACCACACATTTAAAATCACATTATTTTTAACAAAAATTATATCCTTCCCTTCATAATTAATAGTCAAGTATCCCATCAAATTTATCCTAAAATAGTGTATTGACATAAGAATGGTATTGATTTAATTTAATTTGGATTAAATCAATTAAATTTGATTACAAAGTAACTAATATATGAATGCTAAAATACAATAATGACACAAGAAATTTAGCATGTAAAGTATAAAACCCTAAGAAAGATGTAGAGGTAAGAAGACTTAGCTAATTTCGAGTGAAAAGAAGTGATCCGGGAAGGTACAAGTTCAATGCATCAGTAGGTAGGGTCATAATTACTTATTATAAAATATTGAACTTGGGAATAAATCTAGACATGGTTGTAGTATAGGATAGAGGCACCTTGGCATTGGTGACTGGATCTCAAAAGCTTATTGACTGCAAGAGATTAGAATATACTTTCTTTTTTGTCACTAGGGTCTCACTATTAATTCTTGTTGGTTTCTGATATTCACTACATGATCGCCGAAGGTACACCGTAACTCCGCAAAAGAAAATTTTACTGCACATACCCACAAACCATATCAAACCTAAAAAGGAAAATGTAGAATGGGATTCGACCGACCTCGACGATCACTCCAAGATTGAAATTACAATCGAGCATTGCACTACATCTCAAAATCCGTGTAGTGTGTGTGTGTGTGTGTGTGTGTGTGTGTGTGTGAGAGAGAGAGAGAGAGAGAGAGAGAGAGAGAGAGAGAGAGAGAGAGAGAGAGAGTAGAAATGATGCCCTAGGATTCCCTTGTGAAAGTTGCACTTGATAGCGAGTTGTAGCAAGAATGTAGAAATGTATAACATGTGTGGATGGAATAGAATATACTTCCCCATCCTATGCTATGTATGTAGAAGTATGAAACTCTTCTCCCTAAAAGGATGCCGATGGATACCTTTGAAGTGATTTAGTGCCTTTGGAATGCAAGCTTAGGTGATGACAGTAATGATTTATCCTTGGTTACTCATTTTGAACACATAACTATGTATTTATATGATTCCATTGTTTGAATTTCATAGTTTACAACTAGAAAGTCAACCCATAAGTGAAAAATATTCCCAAAAGATAAAAGAGACCTAAAAAGAACAAGTAAGGTAAGAAAGGGTCAAGGGCGCCCAAGAGGGACAGGAGCACTTGAGCGCCACTGTCATAGTTAGGAACTGGTGTCTGAAGCCATAAAAGATAAATTAGTTAAATTCCAATTGGGATGTAGGGTTCAGAAGACCAAAAAGAAAACAAGAAATAAATAAAAGAAGCCAAAGGTACTTGTCAACCACTATTTTTCTTACTTAGGAATCATGTAAATGCTAGCATGTTTTTAGGACCTAGAAATGCACCTAAGTGCATAATTTTGTGTCTATATTTCCCCTACTTTATGTTGTTGAGTGAATAATTGATAACATAAAGTAGATAGAGATGTATACTTTATAATCATGTAGAGTGTAGGTGATAACATGCCGAGTGGACAAGTGAAGCGTGGAGACTAGGAAAGGAAAGTGACCCTAGGGGTGAAGCGTATGTGTTTCTTATACATGTTGTTGTGCTTGTACTTGTTGTTGTAGGATTATTCTTGTTGCATATTAAGGAAAAACCTACAAAATAAGAGAAAATGAGTAGTTAAAGTCTTGTATATGAAAAATCTTAGAAAAGTATGCAAAAGTATGTAAAAGTGTGTAAACATAGTAGTAAAGGAAAGTGTGCACCTGATGTAAAATGGTGTAAAGGATAGAAAGATGTCTTGAAATGCTTTGTGAAGAGTGAGTTTTTTGGGTGATCTCATGATGATAATGAGTTTTCTAGGCGATCTCACGCCAAGTGTGAGTTTTCTGGGTGATCTCACGCCAAGTGTGAGTTTATTAGGCGATCTCATGCCAAATGCGATTTTTTTGGGTGATATCATCCCAAGTGCTATTTTTTTGTGTGATCTCACGTAAAGAGTGAGTGTTGGGGAAATAGGTCTAGATTTAATCTCCTTCCATGACTTTTCCCAATAAACACCACCGTAGATGGTGCGTCTTGATTTGTTCCGATTGTCCTTATTTTTCATGATTAGTTCAATTTTTCTCGATTATGCTGATTGTAGGAGATAGAATGTATTATGTAATTGAAGGTATGTGTCTCAGTAATTGTAGAACTACTCAAAACTTCTATAAATTTTGTTGATATGAGAATATAACTATTTGAGCCCCATGGAAATTAGTGCCTGTGGAGGTCACATGTGCCCAGTGCAACTTTCTAAGTCTCGACACTTGTGTCTATACTATGTGTTGTACCCAAGTCAAATTTTGGTCCGTTCTACGACCATATTCCTATGCTTTCTATACTTGTTTTGTGTTGCACTATAGCTATAAGATGTTGTATGGGTGATTTTTCACCCAATTTATGCCCCCCTCATTTGTGGTGCATGCAACGATAGTATGAGAATGTGGCCCAAAAGAGAGGACCTTCATTGATCTGAAGTGTATACCTATAGGGGGTAGATGATGTGCATGGTAGAAACCAAGCCACATACAAAAAAAGTGGGCTAGTACAAGTGTTATTAGTAAAAGTAGCTAACATGCAAATGAAGACAATGTAACAATAAAGTGTACAAAATAGATAGACCATGAAAAATAGGTTTCAAACATGAGACATCGCTCACAATTTTACAAGACAATCAAGTCCAAAGAGGGAAAAAACAAGCAAACAATGATAAAAAACACACAGGGCTAACCCGAAAACAATATCATATAATTGGAAAGCAATTGAAAAAAATAGTGATAGAAAACTATAGTTGTATATGGTCATGTAAGGAAAATGCTACACATGAAGCACTTGTTATCATGTTAGAAAGATAAATAGTATTTCATAAGCGTGTATAAGTCAGTGAAAGGTAAAGTAATTGTGATGAGATGTAACAATAGAACATATGTAATATGTGATAGTAGAGAAAGTAGATGCCCCAGAGCCTTGGTGGGACTGGTAAAAGGTATAGTTCCAAACATCATTGTAGTGTGTAAGAACCTATAAGAGATCTACATTCACCGTAAAAGACCAAGTGAATGCACATGTGTATATATAGAATGATAATGACATACTAAGAATTTGTCTAGCATGGAAAAAAGTGAAACATGTAAATAGAATAAGATTAACAAGAGTATATGCAACCAAGATATGAAAATGCAATGTATGAGTGTGATGGTGTGGTATGCAAAATTATAGCATAGTGTGCCCCAAAGTGGATGCGTATGAGATGAAGTTCATTTGTAGGAAGCCTCAGTAGTAAAAAATGAACCATAAAACAAGAGTGTGTCATCAGGTAATGTGTTGTGTGAGAATAAATGTTAGAAAGATGTATCGTGAAGCACAGATCATGAAAGATGAATGATGTGTGGTTCATTTAATGATTATACCCTCAACAATCGAGTATGAAACAAGGAACTAGAGTGTGTCATAGGGTAATGACGATACAACACGTGTATCAAAGGGTATGAGAGTGTGTGAAACTTAGGATGCACGGAGCAAAAAGTATAGTAGTAGACATTAGAGAAAATTAATAGTGATTAGAAAGGGGGAAGAAAACGTGATGCTTTAGACACTAAATCACACACTTTGGGTATATTTCTAGTCATGATAAAATACTACTATTCATATGATTCTTAAGCGAGAAAAGTACTAATTGATCATTTTATTTGACCATCTTTTACTTCTTTATGTTTCCTCTTTTGATCTTACTCTCCTTTCCTAGTCTATCTTTTCATAATTTGACATTTCTCACTCAAGACACTAGCACCCATCTAGAACTCCAATGTCGGGAGCCCCATCCCCTCTGGGCGCCCCATCCTCTTTGTATTTTGCTCACATATTTTGGGTATTTTCTATCCATTTGGGCATCTTATTTTCTTACTAGTCGGCCTTTTCAGGGTTAATTATGAAATTCAAGCAAAGGAATCATATAAATATAAATTTATGTGACCATAATAAAGGACCAAGAACTAAGCATTATCTATCACCACCTAAGGTTACATCCAAGAGATTCAAGCTTCCATCTAGCTCCACACAAACAACAAGGGATTGCATTCTTTTCGCATAAGCTTTATAGCAGGGAAGTTCATTATTTAATGCACACATCTATCTATATTTTCTACATCTAGCTATTTGCTTGCTATCAAGTGTGACATGCACAAGAGCCACTTAGGGCATGATTATTCACACACACAAAACTACATTAGGCCTAAGATGTAGTGTAGTGCTTAGTTGTAAGTTCACTTCATTTACTTCGTTGGTTACATTATTTTATTTTTGGGATTTGATGCATTTTGGGGTTTTGCAGGTCATTTTTTCATTACAGGTTACATGTGACATTTGCGAACTTAGTGCGACACACTAGTGATAGATAAAGAAAGGATAGTGAACAACTCATGCGACCCTATGAAATTGGTTTTTTGAGGATCTGAGAAGTCGCATGTGCCTAGTGGAGGTCTATAGTTCCTAGACGCCATTGACTAGGTCCACATGCCCTAGTTGCATATATCCCATGGCTTCAAAATTTTTGGGTTTTGGTGTGACATTTCCCTCCTCACATTCATCTATTTGTAAGTTTGGCACAGTCCATAATTATTTACAAATCAGCTAAGTCTTTTATCCTTTCATTTGCAACTAAGGTTTCATACTTCATTACATATTTATTTGCAACATTGGTACATATATTAGATTTAGCACTTCTTTATTCAATATTTTCTTAATCATTTTGGTGAACCCGACCATTCAAACCCTTCCTTCTGAGAATATCTTTGTCTTATCGAGTCATGGATCAATATTCCTTTCCTTCTTTCACTCTAACTAAGGTTTATGGCATGGTTATTACTGCTGCTAATTTCATGCAAGTTTGTACTCAACATCCTCCTCACTTTATTTCACCTATGGCTGATCATAATATCAATATAGTAACTATTCGTTGCATTTTCCCTCCTACGGATCAACCCATTTCTATCCCACTGCACATCACTTCTATGGCTCCTCCTACTACTTCTAAGGGATATGATATCATTAAGAAACTTAAGAATACACTAACCAAAATATCTCTCTATGATTTATTGCGTAATGCGCCTAATTTTCATCATACATTAGAAGCATGGTGTCCCAGATTTCACCACGAAATTTGGAACTACCCCTTTTAAAATTTTCATTCTTTTCAAAGTAGCGGGTTGTTTTGTGTCTGTATTACCTGCAGTTATCTCCATTGCCTTAATGTGTTCTTGATGAATTATATGAGCCAATTTCAACGAATAACACATGCTAAAACACATTTTATCCTTCTCGCTGTGTTTTCTCGCTATAATTTTATTTAATTATTTATTCTATTTAAAATAATTTTTGCTCTAATTGAACCCTATTGAATATTTTCATGCAAGTATTCCCGCCTCTCAATAGGGTATTCACCAAGGAATAATTTTTACGAACTAGGTATCCGTCATGTTATTTTCAAAGCAACTTCTAGCAATGTTTTTCATTTTTGTTTATTTATTTTGCATTTTTTCAATTTTCTCCGCAATCTGTCTCTCATAAAACCCCATTGATCCATTCTCCATTATGTGTAGCTAGTTTATTTTCTTGGAAGCTATGGAAATCATCGATGGCCTCAGACAATGGAAGAAATTAATCATGGAGTGCTAACTTCTAAAAAAGGAAGAATTTAAGAAAAATAAGCTTCTCCCATGCTAGTCGCACTTTTTGGAATGATGGCTTTAAGCTGCCAATGGGAATTTTGGAGGTGGCAGGCATGTGGGAATTTTATTCTTCCTAGCAGGTTGTTTTTTCCCATCAATAAAGTCAAATCACCTAAGCTGCCAACGGGAATTTTAGAGGTGGTAGGCAAGTGGGAATTTTGTGCCTGCCTGACAAGTTGTTTTTTCCCATTATGAAAGATAAATCACTTAAAGTACCAATGGGAATTTTAGAGTTTCTGGAAAGGTAAGAATTCCCATCAAGGAAGTTTATTCACCCATGCAAGTCACATTTTTGAGAAAGAAGCTCTATTTCATGCAAGTCACACTTTTTGGAAGGAAGGATTTAAGCTACCAGTGGGAATTTTGGTAGTGACATGTAGGTGAGAATTTTATGCCTGCCTAGCAGTTATTGTTTTCCCATCACTAAAGACAAATCACTTAAGTGAAGGATGGGATTTTTGGAGCTTCTTGGCAAGGTAAAAATTCCCATTGCTTTGACTTCTTATTTTTAGCACACCCTCTAGCCAAAAAGTGCAACCCACCTTGGCATAATTACATGCATTAAATGATATTTATTATTATTATTCCTAGCTAAGTTTGGTGCCATAAATAGAAGGAAAGTCAAAGCAACTTGATGAGCTAAAGAGAAGGAAAAGATGCATGCTAAAAATAAATAAAAGAATTTCATAAAAAAACAAGCAGAAGCATGCAAACTTGGGTGCCCAAATTGAGAGAAAGAACATGGCTTATTATTAATAATTGCCAAAAATAGGAGAAAGCAATTATTAAAAATAGCATGCAGTTAGCTATATAAGCATGGGACGCCATAAGGAAGAGATAATTAATTCTTTTTGATGGAGCTTGCTTCCCTGGAGGATTTTGGCGCCAAGGGAAGGAGTGTTTTGCATTAAAAAATATTTTCCATTACCGGAAACTTTTAGTTTTGGTCTCTGGGTTGAGAAGCTTTATTTTTATTATTCCAAACATCGCATGTTAGTATAAGTGCCTGTGTGAATTAAATTGTATTTTTTTCTTGTTGATCATGCAAGCAAAGTCTCAAATTTTAGGTCTCGTAGGCTTTATAAGCAGATTTTGGTGAAAAAATTGAGTATTCTTGTGTCATGAACTCCATATTTTTCTGAATCAATTGCAGGTATTCATCATAGGTGCTCATATTGGTGAAAATACGTCAAAATCAATGCTAGATACATTGAATATATCTTCTGAACTAGAAGAAATTGCAAGATTTGCATGAATTGATCCAATTACAAGGATTTTGGAAAAATAAAAGAAAAAACGAACTCGAAAAAGATTATTCCGCATACATGATGAAGCATGATGAAAGAGAAGGGTCAAAAAAATCATTCATAAATTTTAGGATTACCAAAATCAATGATACAGACATGGGCCCTGAACCTATCACTAATTTGATTGACAAATCCAAGGCCATTGGTAGATCATCTCTTATGCGGGCAATAAAAAGCAACGGGATTATTCAAGCTTCAATGTTTCCAGTCACAACTCAATTGCCTGAGTTTGTTTTGGAGTGTGCAAGGTCTTATCATCCTCTTTCTAGGACAATCCGAGATGTTGCAGGAAAGAAAATAATCATGTTGGATGCCCAATATATTAATTATTTCCTTAAGCTTCTGACATGACTAGTGGTGAATGCAATTAACATGAAGGATGTTGGTAACATATGGGAAAATCATAAAGTAGATTGTGTGGGTATAATGAACAACAAATACATAAAGAAGCCTAGATCACCATTGAAATTTTCGAGGACTCTTCTACGATCCAATCTTGTGTAGGAAGTTGATGATATCACCAAATTACTTTGCAGGATAAATGGGGAAGTCAATACCAATAACTTCCTCTCATGGATGTATGTGTTTGTGAGAACCATTGAGATCACCATAGCTTATTCGATAGTTAATTATGCGGAGGTCATTAGTGACAACATCGACGAGCAACTCCGAAGTGTGAGGTAGAAATTCAACTTCAAAATGACTTCATACCTTGTATATGCAACAACTTATCAGGGGATATTTTACAAACTGAATAAACGGGGCATATTGTTAAAAGATCCTATTTATGAGTGCTTCTCGCAATTGATAGTTCTTGAATGATATAAATATTACAGGGTGGTCAACGATGGATTCTTCTATGGATTCATTTGCAAATTAAATAGTGATCTGAAAACTAGAAGAGTGAGCAAAGAATCCTGGCAAGCTGTCTCCCAGCATGGCTATATCTTCATCGAGTTTGTGGACTTCACATATCTTAGGGTTAGTGGTTTCTTAGGAGAACCAGTTAAGTTTCCAAGATACCCAAGTGATAAGTGGGTCATCATGGAGTTGTGCAGGCAGCTCATAGAGTTGCATGACTTATAGTCAAAACAACACAAGTCTACATGTAGCTTTCCAGTCAATGGGTCATTATAGTTGCTAGAGCATCCATAAAGCCATAGGAATTGAAGAAGAATTTTTTCTTGGTATGAGCATGAGTTCTTCCTAGCACAAATGAACTTTGACCCATATGGGATAGCAAAGAGGACAGTATCCCAAGAATACTCACATGTTCCTTCACTGGAAGACTTTTGGATGAAGTGCAGAGTGAATACGAAGTTAGAAAGGGAGATTTTAGCAGGTTATCAGTGCAGCAGGTTTCCATCTATGGTCTAGCGCAGATACCTACAAATCTCTCGAAGATGATGGGCATGTGGTACTTGACACATACCATCAAATGGGAGGAGATAGAGATGCTCTTCAAGAAAGTGTAGGTGGTTGTCAGACAATTGAAGAAAGGTCTTCCATAGTTCTGTTAACACCTCAAATTGGTTGTTAACAAAGGGGTATTGCATGGACGAGGCTTTGATGAACCAAATCACAGGGAATTTCATTACAAGGGATTCCAGCAAAATAAAGCACGAAGGTGAGAGTAGAAAAATACCAGAGAAGCTCAAAGTGTACAAGAAGTCTCAAGTACGGAAAAGGAAAGCGTACATCCATTATACCATTGCCACTTTTAGATGAAGCTTCTCCAGTGTAAACTCACAACACTTCCACAACTCCAGGACCTCAAACAGATGTTATTATTCCACCGTTAAATCCATCATCATTTCTATTTATTCCTCAGACACCCAGATCTTCACCTCCCCCTGCAGAGAATTTGAAAGCACAAATGGCAGAGTTCGAGAAAGCATTGTCTTTGGACAATTCAGAAGAGGGAAACTATAACACTGTTTTGAATTCATACGCAATGAGTCAAAGCATGATATGGTGGTACATTCAATGACTTCTCATTCCCCAAAGAGTAATTTCTCATCTTGGTTGGCTCTGCAAATAGTTCCAGAGGCTAGAGAAGAAATCAACTTGGAAGAGGAAGACTTGCAGACTGCTTATGAGCTTGGAAGGTAGAGGCAAAAGGTCTAAAGCTGCTAAAATAACTTCAAGGTTGATTATTGAAGAATTAGAATAAAATTTGTTGAATTATCATTTCTAAATTGAAGGTTAATGAAAAGGAGAGATAACTACTGCAAACATATCGGTGACTAAGGTACCATTGGGGAAAATCACCACGGAAGGATTAAAGCAAGATACATGGACACTGATAGACACTTTATTCCTTAAGCTTGACAAGGAGAAGGTAGAAAAAAATATAAGCTTCAGATGTAGATCTCCTAGTTATGTGAGATCATCACTAAGGTTGTTAAACCTTCTTATTAGCCTGTGTTAGTGTAGGAACAGGTATGCAACCATTTCATTGAAGATATTGAAGATGTAAGGAACAAGATCAAAGTTATTGTTCTATTGAAAGAGAAAATTATTCACCAAGCTTCGAGTAGTTATAGGGAATACCGATGGCTTGGAGAATATGCACAGGCATTATCTCAACTAAAGGAACTAATGGAAAGGATAGAAGATGAGAACATAGTTGTTGAAATTCATTTGGATACCTTAGCTAAGATACATTCATTGTCAGAGGATGTGCTAATTGCAGAGCAAATTGTACCTGATGGATTGATAGAAAATGGGAAGTAGTTAGAGATAATAGTTTCCTTCCACATGGAGATCCTCAAGCTTATGCTAAAGAGGATTGAGTTGATAGAAAACGAGATGGGGGAAGTACCAAGGTGAACATTCTAGATGAATTGCCTGCTTCCCGTGAGGAATTTATTCTAGTTGTGCAGAAGAAGATTGATGAAGCCGTCATGCCTTTCACGTTAGATTCAATTGGCAAACTCATAAAGCTTCATGTAGATATTGAGGGGTATGTTCCTGGTTTGGAGAAGGTAAAGGTTAACACCGATACTTTGTCTATAGGATTGTTGTGGTTCAAGAATGAGAAAGAAGAGGTTGCTAAAGCAGATGAGAGGTTATTGAGTCAAATATTTGAGAAGTACATTTAGTTTCGAGAACAAAGAAAAAGTGTAGAGTATGGCAACTGACATATTTTCTTTCTTCTTCCCTTCCCTCTCTTATTCTTATTTTCTCGAAAAATTGTAAAACTAAAGTAATTGGTTAAAAGCCATTACTTTTAGTTATCTGAAAAGGTCCTTAATTGAGAATAGGTGGCAGACATGCAAAGCTTTGATTTAGTCTTCAGATGCATGTCATGTAGAGAGAAATTTCAAGGGAAATATTGTCAGTTGTTTTCTTTATAGCTTCCACATGTGTCAGTTCAGTTATTGCTTTCCTATTTGTAATTTCCTTCTATACACTATAAATAGAAGAAGAACCTACGGGTTAGAGGATCAGAATTTGTAATTAGCATTCTTGAGTTCCAAATTTGTCTTTGAAACCCTTGATATCTTTTCTGAAAGCTGAGGAATTAAACAAAGGCGGATTTCTAGAGAAATTTGTGTCAATGGTGCATTGGCTTCTTACTTCTATGTAGATCTTTAGATAAACTTTGCATTGTCTAAGATTTAGATTAGAAGCTTTCCTTTCCTTTGATTTTGTATTGTGAGATCTATTTGTTTTATCTATGTGTATGAGACCAACTCTGTAAACTATTGGTTGGATTACACATCTTCCTTCATTCCTTCTTCCTCGAATTCAAATTATTCCCCCTTCTGTAAATATTTCTTTACAGCTACTTACTTGTTGCAGAATTGCTTAGCTATGGTTCATGAGCTTCATAGTTAAAGTAAAACCCATAGATAGTTATTAGAATACATAATTGACATAAATCTTACACGGAACCTCACCGGTAAATGAGGGAGATTTATCTCATGACTGCCTAAGTTTTAGCTATGCATAAAATCTAGCCAACATTTTTGGAAACTCCGCTAGGGAAAAAAACCTTTAGTACACCAAAGCTTATCTTTCTAGTTCCCATCCATATTGAAATATCAACCTCGGTGAATGTCCATTCACTTGATCCAAAGCAAGGATCAAGGAAGGATTAATCATTTTTATAAATTGTAGGAGAAATTTAATTTCAATCATCCTCCTTAAGTAAAGAGCTACAGATCCAGCTTTCACCAAGAAGAAGATTGCAAAATCCTCTGAGATCTGGATCATCTTCACCATAATCCAAGCAGCTAGAGTATTCTATCAAGTCTAGTCTCGGAGAAGACGTGCTCTATTCATCATGTAGAATAAAATCAACCACTTGCCCCTTTAGCACTGTCCCATGGGAGGAAACTTTTGGGCCTCTGAATCTGACTCCTCCTATACATGAGTTGCCTAAAGGATCGAGAAAGAATTTCCAAAAATTCTTTCAAGGAAACAAGTAAAATCTAGATGATCACTTGGCGGCATTCTTCATATCTTGTGGAGTACTTATAGTGGAGCATGAGGATGTTTTGGTCAGAATTTTCATTGAGACTCTACACGACTTGGTCGGAGAATGGTTCTATCAATTAGCTCTTGGAATTATAACAAACTAGGCATCCATGCGAGAGCAATTTCTAAAAATGTTAAAACTTGTAGAAGATGCTAGTACATTGATCACCCAACTGATCTAGTTGAAAAAGAACCACACGAGAACATGAGGGACTTTATTGCTAAGTTCTAAAGGATTTTATATAAAATCCCCACTTCTCCTATGCTTAGTGATGAAAATCAAAAGACATTTTTTATAAATGCTTTGTTGTTTGAAATTGGATATCAGCCGAGAGGAAAGACCTGTGAATCTTCTAGAGGCAAAAAATGATGTAGTTGAAGTTGAAGATGACTTGATTATAGCTGGAAAGATCAAAAAATCAACCCATAAAACTGATGGAACTTCTTTGAAAAATACTTACGATCCTCTGCTACAGAAGTTAGCTAATGATATGCTACAAATCAAGAAGTAAATAGCTCAAGGAGAAAATGCAAATTCTTCAAGAATGGTTCCTGCTCAGACTTTTAATGGTCAAAATCAAAATTAAAATAGACTTACTGCTGCACCTTAGATGTTGGCAATTGAAGATGATCCAAGGAACAAGTTGGAAACAAATGAAGAAGATCATGTTTTTGATGAATCACTTGATGAAGAAGGATTTTTGATCCCGTTGGTGACTCCAACATTGGCTACCTAAACTATGAATCTGATGAAGACTATCATAAATATTGTAAAGATAGTGATGGTCATACATTTGCAGTGTTCACAAGGTCTCAAACAAGTCAAATGCAGAATCTTCCTCAAGTGGACAGAGAAGAGAAATGGAATATCCTGGAGCAGATGTTACAATTTTGAAAAGAGGTAGCCCACTTCCTTCTTCTTTAGCTCCAAGAGACAAGCATGTAAGTTCCTTTACTCAACAACAATGGATAAATGGACAAACAACTGAAGTAAGTCAATATTTTGATATTATTGATCATATAAAGAAGACCAAGATTAAGATGTCGAAACCGAGTACTTGAGGGCTTTCTGATCAAATGAGAAAATTGGTGAAATATGTATAGAGTGATGGTCCTAATAATTCATTAAAAAGTGTTTCATGGGGCATCTTATCTAACTAAAAACTACTCCTCCTTTTAATAATGTTACAACTTCTTCTCCTGTTACTTCAAAAGGATTGACCATTATATGTTTCATTACTTATCAATTGTTACAAATTGAGTAATTACATTCTAGATTTTGAAGCTTCCGATAATGTTATGCCATCCAAAGTCATTGATGCTCTGGGTCTCACACTTATGAAGGCCATTGGAAGATGTTACTCAATGGAAAGATAAGTACCTATTGATTGACAGATAAAAGACGCACAAGCAAAGGCTTAGTTCCTTTCCAAATAAAAGATTTATGATGAAAATCCTGGTGGAAGATATTCCAGTATCTTATGGCATGTTATTAAGTAGAAACTTCTGTATGGAATTAGGAGGATATGTTAAGATTGATTGGTCTTGTGCACATATCCCACTTAAAGGATTTAATAAAAAATTAGAACCTGAGCAGAAATCCAAGTATACAGTCTCAAAATTTGAAGACCCTAGATCTCAGATCCTTTTCCAGGAATTAGATCACGGGGTCTACTACCTAGACTTAGATAAATAAGAAGCCCAACCCATAACTCAAGAGCCACATCAATTGGACAAACAAAGTTTGGACTCTAGAGTTTGATGGTAGTTGTTGTTCGCTTGGATCTAGTGTAAGTGTTGTGCTTATTTCTCCTGAAGGAAAGGTACATGCACATTCCTTTAAATTAATGTTTGAGAATACTAACAACACAACAGAATATGAAGCACTGTTATTAGGAATGGAGCAAGCTAGAACAATGGGAATTAAATTGCTACATGCAAGAGGAGATGCTGAGTTAATTTTCAAGCAGATACGTGGTCTCTATCAGGTTAAAAAAGATAAACTACAACATTATAGAGACCGGGTCTATTCAACTACTTTGGATTTTGTAGCTTTCTCAGTTTATTATATCCCTAGAGATCAAAACTCCATAGTTAATTCAATGGCAGTTACTATAACCCTATTGAATCCAAATCAACCACCTGCACTCTTCATACAAGGCGATTACAAAGTGGAAATGGTTTTTCTTCCAAAGGTGCCTGATAATGTTCAATAATGGTAGATCTTCAATGATGATAAGCAGATTACTTCTTTCCTCTAACAACAAGACAAATTTGAAGAGATATATTACGAAGGAAGCATTTCACTTCAGACAGACCAAAATAGGTGAAGCTAATTCAAAGATTGAAGGTGGACAAGAGATCATTCAAATTAAAGGAAATAAAATTCCTAAAGGCTTAGTGTCTCTTGAAGAGATGTTTGATAAGCATGATCAAGTGCTAAAAAGAATAAAGAATGTGGAGAAAGATCTTCTTCCGATGTGTAGTCATTAAATTTGGGAGTTGATGATGACCCCAAGTTAGTAAACCTAGGTAAATGTTGTTCTAAAGCAGAACAAGAAGCTTTCACAAAGCTTCTTAGAAAATATATAGATGTATTTGCTTGGTCTTATCAAGATCTTAAGACATATCAACCTGCTGAAGTACAACATTATATCCCATTAAAGCAAGAGCAAAAACCCTTCAAGCAGAAATTACGGCGGCATAATCTAACCATTTTAGGTACTATTTTTACAGAGAGATTCAAAAACTATTGGATGCAAAGATAATTTACCCTATACATCATTCTGAGTGGTTGGCCAATATAGTTCCCATAAGAAAGAAGAGTGGTGAGATTAGATTGTGTGTTGATTTTTGCAATCTCAATCAAGCATCATTAAAAGATAATTATCCCATTCCAATTATGGATCATACTCTCCAGTTGTCACCGGATTTGAGATGTTGTCAATGTTGGATGGTTTCTTAGGCTATAATCAGGTTAAGGTGGCTAAAGAAGATCAATATAAAACATCATTCATCACACCTTGGGGAATGTTTTCTTATTAGAAAATGTCTTTTGGGTTAATTAATGTCGAGCCACATTTCAGAGAGCTATGGATTTGGCATTTTCTCATCTCAAAGACAAAATCATAGTGGTTTACCTCGATGATCTGAAAATATTTTCTAAAGTAAGGGGTAATCACATTTCATATTTGGAAGAAGTCTTCATCCAGTTCCGTAAGCATGGGATTTCTTTAAATCCCAAGAAATCCATCTTTGATGTAATAGAAGGAAAGTTGTTAGGGCACATTGTTTCAAAAAAAGGAACCAAAATAGATCCTGAGTGGGTGAAATCCATTCAAACTTTTCCATTTCCAACCTCTAAAAAAGGATTTCATTCCTTCTTTGGTAAGGTTAATTTTCTCAGAGATTTGTCCCGACTTTGCTAAACTAACTCGTCATATTTCAAATATGATGAAGAAAACACATGATTTCAAGTGGAGTGATGAAGGAAAGGAAGCATTCGAGAAGATCAAGATGACTTTGTTCTGAAGCACCAATCTTGGTATCACCAAATTTTAGTAAATAATTTATTCTTTACTGTTATTCCTATGAACACACAATGACAACAATTATGATGCGAGAGAAATCAAGAGGATGTAGAAGCACCAATTACTTTCATGAGTATGCCTCTAAAGGCTTACGAATTGAAATATCTCCTATGGATAAACATGCATATGCAGTTGTGAAAGCATGCAAGGAATTCAAATATTATATCCTTTCTTCACATATTGTGGTCCTTGTTCTAGATACTACAGTGAATTCTATTCTAACACAACAAGAACTAGGGTTATTAAGAGGCACATGGGTAATAAAGGTGAAATAATATGACTTGGATATTAAGCCTACAAAGTTAGTTCGAGGAAGAGGCTTATGTGAGTTAATGACTAAGACAAGGATAACTAAGTCAGAGGAAGGTGAAAGTTTGCCTATGGTGCTCTTCATAGATTTGGTAGATGAATGGTATAGTAATATTGCCTATTTCATAACCTATGGGGAATTACTGGATCATCTCTCTCACAAGGAAAAGCGTACCATTAAATTGAAGGCCAAAGACTTTGTTCTTTGGGATAATGGGTTGTATAAGAAAGGGATTGATGGGGTGTTTCTCATATGTGTGGATAAAGCTCAGCAGGATCAACTATTAAAACAATTTCATAATATGGCTTGTGGTGGTCATTTCTCACCGAGTCACTGCACACAAAATCCTCCGAGCTAGGTATTACTTGGCCCACACTTTTTCAAGATACTGCAGAATGGGTTTCCAAGTGCCAAGTGTGTCAACATTTTGTTGGACGGATAAAATTGCCTAGATTAGCTTTAAAACCGGTTATAATTGAAGAGAATTTCCAATAATGGGGCATGGAATTTATTGACATGCTCAAACCGAATTCTAGTGCCGGTCATCATTACATTTTAACAGCTACTGATTATTTCAGTAAGTGGGTAGAAGTCATTCCCATTAAAAATGCCACTTCCGCGAGGTGTGTAATTTTATAAAGGAAAATATTGTCATAAGGTTTGGCATACCCAACAAAATAGTAGTAGACAATGCTCCCAATTTATCTTCTGAGGAGTTGGTTGAATTTTGCTACACGCATGGAATCCAGTTGGTACATTCCTCCAATTACTACCCACAAGGGAATGGCCAAGCTGAATCAAGTAATAAAAATATGGTAACAATCATGTGAAAATTGGTAACCAAAAATCAAAGAACTTGGCATAAGAAGTTGTTTGATGCATTATGGGTAGACAGGATCACCCCGAAGAAAGCTATAGGCATGTCCCATTTTCAGTTGTTGTATGGAAGAGACGCAAAGTTGCCTCTTACATTGGAACTTCCTGCTTTACGACTTTCCAAAGCTCTTGGAAGATGCTACGTTCACAGATGCTATTGACAAAATAATAATGTATCTGACTGAATTACATGAAGTACAGGTTCAAGTGGCAGATAGGCTATCAGAACACTAGAGGAAAGTGAAGGTGATATTTGACAAAAAGTCCAGAGAAAGAAAGTTTGAGATTGGTGATTAGGTCCTCCTATGGGATAAAAGACATGAACAAAAGGGAATGCATGACAAATTTGATTCGCTGTGGAAAGGGCCTTTCATAATCAAAAGGATTGCTGGAACTGATAGCTTCATACTTGCTCATCGGGATGGAATTGAACTGCCATTTCCTTTCAAGGGGAACATTTGAAGCTTTTTCGAATTGAAAAATCGGGTAAAACTTGTATGTATATAAATAAACCTTTGTTTGTTTTTCTTTTATTTTTTGGTGTTGTGTTGTCTTTTGTTGCTTGACCCCAAACCCAATGGACAAAATATGAAACCAGAGATGTTGGGATCTCATCTTTACTCCTGTCATTTTGACAGAGGTAAAGATGTCCATGATGGAGCTAAATGGTGTCCCGATATTTTACCCTAAAATCGAGGATTACCCCTTTTTCAATTTTTTTGTTCTTTCCAAAGTAGTGGGTCATTTTGTGTCTCGTATTGCCTCGCAGTTGTCTCCATTTCCTTAAGGTGTTCTCGATGAACAATATGATCCAATTTTGATGAATACCCACATGCTAAAACATATTTTATCCTCCACTAGGTTTTGTTTTGAGAATTTTATTTAATTATTTATTAAATAAATAAAGTTCTATTTAAAATAAATTGTGCTACAATTGAACCTTGTTAAAGATTTTCATGCCAGTATTCCCGCCTCTCAATAGGGTATTCACAAGGGAATATTTTTATGAACTAGCTATCCGATAGGTTATTTTCAAAGCAATTGTTTGTAACTTCTGGAAATGTTTTTCATTTTTATTTATTTCGTTTGCATTTGTTTTTGGTTTTCTCGTTAGTCTGTCTATTAAAATCCCCTTGATCCGTTCTTCATTCTGTGTAGCTTGTTTATTTTCCTAGAAGTTTTGGAAGTCATCCATGGCCTCAAACAATGGAATAAATTAATCATGGATATCTAACTTCTAGAAAAAGGAAGAATTTAAGAAAAATAAGATTCTCTCATGCTAGTTGCACTTTTTGGAATGATGGCTTCAAGTTGCCAATGAGAATTTTGGAGGTGGCAGGTAGGTGGGAATTTTATGCCTGCCTAGCAGGTTGTTTTTTCCCATCAATAAAGTCAAATCACTTAAGCTGCCAATGGGAATTTCGGAGGTGGCAGGCAGGGTGGGATTGTGTGCCTGCTGATAGGTTGGTTTTTCCCATTATGAAAGATAAATCACTTAAAGTACCAATGGGAATTTTAGAGCTGCCTGACAGGGTAAGAATTCCCATCAAATAATTTTATTCACCCATGCAAGTCACATTTTTGATAAAGCTCTCTTTTCATGCAAGTTGCACTTTTTGGAAGCAAGGATTTAAGCTACCAAAGGTGAGAATTTTGATAGTGACAAAGGTAGGAATTTTTATGCCTCACCTAGCAAGGTTGTTTATTTCTCATCACTAAAGACAAATCACATAAGTGAAGGATGGGATTTTGGAGATTCTTGCGGGTAAAATTCCCATTGCTTTGACTTCTTATTTTTAGCACACCATCTAGCCAAAAAGTGCAACCACCTTGCATACTTACATGCATTAAATGATATTTATTGTTAATATTCCTAAATAAGTTTGGCACCAAAATAAAAGGAAAGTTAAAGCAACTTGATGAGCTGAAGAGAAGGAAAAGATTCATGCTAAAACTAAATAAAATAATTTCATAAAAACAAGCATAAGCATGCAAACTTGGGCACCCAAATTGAGAGAAAGAACATGGCTTATTATTAATAATTCCCAAAAATAGGAGAAAAAATTATTGTAAATAGTGTGTAATTAGCTATATAAGCATGGGACGCCATAAGGAAGAGATAATTAATTATTTTTGATGGATCTTGTTGCCTGGAGGATTTTGGCACCAAGGAAGGAGTATTTTATTAAAAATATTTTCCATTTCTAGGAAGCTTCTGTTTTGGCACCTAGGGTTGAGAAGCTTTTTTATTATTCCAAGAATTTACATGTTGGTATAAGTGCCTAGGTGAATTAAATAATATTTTAGCTTGCTTAGCATGTAAGCAAAGTCTTAAATTTTAGGGCAGCAGGCTTTATAAGCAGATTTTGGTGATAAAAATTGAGTATTCATGCCATGGAATCCATATTTTCTGAACCAATTGCATGTATTCATCACAGGTGCTCATATTGGTGAAAATAATTCAAAATCAATGTCAGATACATTGAATATATCTTTTGAATCAGAAGGAATTGTAAGATCTGCACAAATTGATCCAATTACAAAGGATTCTAGCAAAAATAAAAGAAAAAGAACTCAAAAAAATATTATTCTAGGCATGATGAAGCATGATGAAAGAGAGGGTCAAAAAATCATGCTTGACTTCCAAGATTACCAAAATAAGTGATACATAACATGGGTCCTAAACCTATCACCGATTTGATTGACAAATCCAAGGCCATTGGTAAATCATCTTTTATGCAGGGAATAAAAAGTAGCAGATTATTCAAACTTTGACATTTCTAGTCACAACTCAATTGTCCGAGTTTGTTTTGGAGTGTGCAAGAGTCTTATCATCCTCTTTCTAGGATAATCCAAGATGCTACATGAAAGACAATAATAAGGTTGGCTGCCCAATTCAAAAATTATTTCCTTAAGCTTCAAGCATGGCCGGTGGTGATTGCAATTAGCATTCAAGATGTTGGTAATGCAGATGGGAAAAGTGTAAAGCGATTACATGGGTATAATGAACAACAAATACATGAAGAAGCCCATATACCCATCAAAATTTCCATGGAATCTTCTATGATCCAATCTTGTGCAAAAATTTGATTATATCACCAAATTACTTTGCAGGGTAAATGGGGAAGCCAATACCAATAACTTTCTCTCATGGATGTATGCCTTTTTGAGAACCATTGAGATCAAAAAAGATGATTCGATGATTAACTGGGTGGAGATCATTAGTGAAAACATCAGCGAACAACTCCAAAGTGTGAGGTGGACATTAAACTTCAAATTTTCTTCTTACCTTGTTTATGCAATAGCTTCTCAGGGGATATTTTCCAAACTGGATAGATGGGGCATATTGTCAAAAGATCCTATTTATGAGTGCTTCCCGTAGTTGACAGTTCTTGAATGCTACAAAGATTACAGGGTGGTCAACGATGGATTCTTCTATGGATTCATTTGCAAATTAAATAGTGATTTGAAGACTAGTAGAGTGAGCAAAGAAGCCTGACAAGTTGTCTCCCAACATGGTTGTATCTTCATCCAGTTTGTGGACTTCACATATCTCAGGGTTAGTGGTTTCTCAGAGAACCAGTTAAGTTGCCAAGATACCCAAGTGATAAGTGGGTCATCATGGAGTTGTGCAGGTAGCTCATAGAGTTGCATGACTTACAGTCAAAATGGCACAAGTCTACAAGTAGCTTTCCAGTCACAGTGGGTCATTATAGTTGCTAGAGCATCCACAAAGCCAGAGGAATTGAAGCAAAAATGTTTTCTGGGTATGAGCATGAGTTCTTCCTAGCACGAATGAACTTTGACCCATATGGGATAGCAAAGAGGACAGTCTCCCAAGAATACTCACATGTTCCTTCACTTGAAGACTTTTGGATGAAGTGCAAGAGCGAATACGAAGTCAGAAAGGGAGATTTCATCTGTTATCGGTCAGTGTAGGGTTCGGATATGGTCTAGTGTAGATATCTACAAATTTTGAAGATGATGGGCATGTGGTACTTGACACATACCATCAAATGAGAGGAGATAGAGCTGCTTTTAGGAAATTATAGGCAATATTCTCATAATTGCCTATAATTTCAAGAAAGGTCTTCCGCAGTTCTAGTTAACACCTCAAATTGGTTGTTAACAAAGGGTATTGCATGGACGAGGCTTTGATGAACCAGATCACAAGGAATTTCATTACAATGGATTCCAACAAAAGAAATTACAAAGGTGAGAGTAGAAAAAGATCAGAGAATCTCAAAGTGTACAAGAAGTCTTAAGTACTGGAAAAAGGAAAGCGTACATCCATTATACCAGCGCCACTTTTAGATGAAGCTTCTCCAGCGTAAACTCACAAAGACTTCCACACTCCGAACCTCAAATGGATGTTATTATTCCACCATTGAATCCATAATTTTTGTATTTGTTCCTCAGCCACCCAGATCTTCACCTCCCCTATGGAGAAGTTGAAAGCACAAATGGCAAAGTTCGAGAGAGCATTGTCTTTGGACAATTTAGAAGAGGGCAGCCATAACACTGTGGTGAATTCAGATGCAGCAGAGTTGGAGCATGAGATGGTGGTACATTCGGTGACTTCTCATTCCCCAAAGAGCAATTTCTCATCTTGGTTGGCTCTGATCGGTTTCTAGAGGCTAGAGAAGAAATCAACTTGGAAGAGGAAGACTTGCAGTTGCTTATGAGCTTGGAAGGTAGAGGCAAAAGGTCTAAAGCTACTAAAATAACTTCAAGGTTGATTATTGAAGAATCAGGGCAGAAGTTCACTGAATTATCAGTTCCAGCTGAAGGGAAACAAAAGGGAGAGCTAACTACTATAGACATATTGGTGACTAAGGTACCATTGGGTAAAATCACCATAGAAGGATTAAAGCAAGATACACGGACACCGATAGAAAATTTATTCCTTAATCTTGACAAGGAGAAAGCATAACAAGATAAGCTTCAGATGCAAATCTCCCAGTTATGTGAGATCATCACTAAGGTTGTTAAACCTTCTTCTCATCCCGTGTTAGTGCAGCAGAATAGGTATGCAACCATTTTGTAAAAGAGATTGAAGATAATAGGGAACCGTGTCAAAGCTATTGTTCAGGGAAAGAGAAACTAATTAACCAAGCTTCGAGCAGTTCTGTGGAGTATCGATCGGCTTAGAGAACATGCACATGGAATTATCTCAGCTAAAGGAACTAATGACAAGGATAGAAGATGAGAACATAGTTTTGAAAGTCATCTAGATACCTTAGCTAAGATACATTCATTGTCAGAGGATGTGCTAATTGTAGAGCAAATTGTACCTGATGGATTGATAGAAAAGGGGAAGCAGTTAGAGATAATAGTTTCCTTCCGCATGGAGATCCTCAAGCTTATGCTGAAGAGGATGCAGTTGTTGGAAAATGAGATGGGGAAGTACCAGAGAACATTCCAGATGAATTGCCTGCTTCCCGTGAGGAATTTATTTTGGTTGTGCAAAAGAAGATTGATGAAGCCGTCATGCCTTTCACGTTAGATTCAATTGGCAGACTCATAAAGCTTCATGCAGATATTGAGGGGTATGGGCCTAGTTTGGAGAAGGTAAAGGCTAACACTGCTACTTTGTCCAGAGGATTGTTGTGGTTTAAGACTGAGAAAGAAGTGGTTGCTAAAGTAGATGGGAAGTTACTTGAGTCACATGTTTGACAAGTATATTCAGTTTCAGAACAAAGAAAAAGTGTAGAGTATGATGGCTGACATATTTTCTTTCTTCTTCCCTTCCTCTCTCTTATTCTTATTTTCTCGGACAAAATTGTAAAACTAAAGTAATTGGTTAAAAGCCATTACTTTTAGTTATCTGAAAAGGTCCTTAATTGAGAATAGGTGGCAGACATCCAAAGCTTTTATTTAGTCTTCAAATGCATGTCATGTAGATAGAAATTTTAGGGGAAAGTTTTCCAGTTGTTTTCTTTATAGCTTCCACATGTGTTAGTTCAGTTATTGCTTTCCTATTTGTAATTTCCTTCTATACACTATAAATAGAAGAAGAACCTATGGGTTAGAGGATCAAAATTTGTAATTAGCATTCTTGAGTTCCAGACTTTGTGTTGAAACCCTTGATATATTTTCTAAAAGATGAGGAATTAAACAGAGGCAAATTTTTGTAGAACTTTGTGTCAACAGTGCATTGACTTCTTACTTCTATGTAGATCTTTAGATAAACTTTGCATTGTCTAAGATTTAGATTAGAAGCTTTCCTTTCCTTTGATTTTGTATTGTGAGATCTATTTGTTTTATCTATGTGTATGAGACCAACTCTATAAACTATTGGTTGGATTACACATCTTCCTTCCTTCCCAAATTCAACTATTCCCCTTCTACAAATATTTCTTTATAGTTGCTTACTTGCTGCAGAATTTCTTAGCTATGGTTCATGAGCTTCACAGTTAAATTAAAACCCACAGATAGTTATTAGAATACATAATTGATAGAAATCTTACACGGGAGCCTCACCAGTAAATGAGGGAGATTTATCTCATGATTGCCTAGGTTTTAGCTATGCATAAAATCTAGCCCACAAAGCTGCCCTTCATTCTATTGACATTGAAATTGATAATTATTTGGTGGAATTTACACCTCATTCAATGTCTCAAAAATATTCGCATGTTATATCATTTATTGATGAGAACATATCACCATCGGCTATTGATAATCCACATACACCTTTTCTTATCACTTATATCATTGGTGTCATTTTTATCAAGCGTGTACTCATTGACAATGGATCTATCATTAGTTTATGTGTTCATTCTATTTTAAAACAAAATTACATCACGGTATAATATAATTACTAATAATTCCACTCTTATTTGTTGCTATTATTCAACTACTCACACATGATTGGGAAATAACACATTATCTATACAAGTCAGACCTAAGATTGTCCCTATAGAATTATTTATTGTTGATGCCTCGTTTTAGCTCAATATTTTGTTGGGTAGACCCTGGATTCATACAATGCATGTAGTTCCATCCACTGTTCATCAATGCGTCGAATTCCTACATGATGGATATGATCAAAACATTACTTTATGAACCCCGAGGCATTTAAATTTTTTTACATAGAGCTTGTTATTGTTATTTATATTCCTCCATCACATGTTATTCCATATAACAATATTTATACATATAACATTGGGAAATCTAGCACTTCACGTCTTCTTCTTTAGTCCAAACACTGCGGTTGTTTCCATTTATACTACTTGTTATCCTTTCACATACAATGACTAGTCCTATAAAAACTACCACTCCGCTTGTTGAGGATCTTCTCACTCCTATAACTAGTGCACATCCTACCAATATCCTTGATGTTGCTATATAATATGAAAAATACCATCAATGATGATTTTGGTGATGAGGTTGATACCATTGAACTTGCGATGAAAAATTATGCAAAATTAATTTTACTCCTATTGAGGTAGATGATTTATATTTCAATAATTCTTTCGTCGATGTAGGCCCTAGTGAATACCAATTAAAAGAACCCCCTCCTTCTACTAATGTTATGGTACTTTATCGAGGGTCTTTCCATAGTCTAGATGTTCTACATATGCACTTCCTCCTTTCGCATGCACACATTTTATGAATAACTCTTATTGGCATCATATTACGTTGGATCTTACTTGCTTTGATACTATTTACACGTATGATGGATTGACTCACTTGGATTTACACTCAAATATATCTTACCACCACCTCATTCACCCCATCTCTATTATGGATGAGTCCATATTAAGGCTGCCTATGGTCTTCGTGTCTTTCATCTAACACTCTTTATGGTATGCACCCCTCACACTTCTCTAGTGACACTTAGGAAATCTTGGTTAGATTACATTGAGGGATCTTTGGACCCTAACCATACTTGCATCACATTCCATATGCCTTTTGGCCATGTTTTTATTGGCAAGGATTTATCTCTTGGCTATTCAAAAATATCACTCGTTGGTATGCACATGGGTGTCCACCAACACCTTTCACCGATGAAGAGTATGCAATGCTCAAGTATAATTTATGCTGCAATGGATCCTTATATGATCCACCACTCACTTTTTCTTACCAGGTTTCTGACGCATCTCCATTTGGATTCGATCAGGACAATGATGATCTCTTAGAAAGTTTCACTTGATTATTCTCATCATTTCATACTTGGAAGGCATCCTACTTATCTCCCCTAGCACTATTAGTTGTCTTACATATTACACACGTCACATTTATTCTTCTATACACATTATACACATCTTGATACAATCAGGTATCTTCATTACCCGATGAAACACTCTTGTGCTTTGGTTCACACTTGACTATTGAGGGCATACTACATACATAAACCTCACACACTACACACTTTACACTTTGTGTAGTCATGTCATGTCTCTCTAGGTATCTCCTATTACACATCATACACACTCTACACTATACACATTCAAGACACATATTTGTTGCATTCACTTCTACATAATGCGCTCATTACCCTATGATGCACTCTATTTTCAAGGTTCACACTCGAATACCGAGGGTTACATCTAAAATGAACCACGTCACACTCATTCAATCACATACTCTCTATGCTCTATGATTTGACGATCATATCTTTCTAGTGCACAATTAAAACAATTTCCCTATGACGCACTCTTGTTTTATGGTTCATTCTCGACTGCTAAGGGGGCATGTATAAATGAACCTCATCACATGCATACATTCACATTCACTTGGGGGCAAGTTTTCCCTATCCTTCACTTTGCATTCCATATCAATCATCCACAACATACTACATATTTGGGTCACATTTACTATTGCTTTCTTATGCTTACATGTATGATTTTCTACACATGCTATCTAGATACATTATATGTCATTATATTTTCCATATACACATGCGCATTCACTTGTCTTCTAGTTTTTATCATAGAATTTACATGATCAATACACATAGCATGGATGCTTGCACAACACCTCATACCAGGTCCCACAATAGATCCTGTGGGCATCCACTTTCGTATACACTACAAGTGTTATTTTTCATTTTTCTTAGCACACTACTTACTATATCAGATTATACATGCTTTGACATAATTTCTATTAGTCTAACATGCTAACAGTGCTTCATGTGCAAAATTTTCTTTGCGAGTTTATTTTCTACCATGGTTGTCGACTCTTTGCTTGTCACTATTTTCATTTCTTGTTTTTATTTTTCATTATTTGCGGGCTTTTCCCTATGTATTGTTTGTTCTTTGATTACTTGTATGTTTTTGGCCACTTCGATCCTTGATTTTCTTGTGACATCATGAGTGATGTCCCATTTTTTCAATCCGCTCTTCGTGGTCTACATTATTTTCTTGCATAATAGGTTACACATTGTCTTCTTACTTTTTATCTTACATCTTGTCTTCTTACATGCGTGTTTATCTTGCTTGTACTAACACTAATTTTCAGTTGACTTTGTTTGTGTGTGCCTTGGTTTCTACCAAGAACACTCTCTCCTACTGAAGGCATTAGTTTCGATTAAGTGATCGGTCTTCCTTTGGGCCGCATACTACCAAAGAACGCCACATGCGCCAAACAAGGGGGCACCATTGGGTGAATCAGTCACACCATACAACATTTTGCAATCACATTTCAAGACTGATACAACATAGTCTTCACCACAAAAAGAACCAAAATCTGACTTTGGTCTTTAGCACATCATCACACTACACTTAAAGACCCGACCCTGCATAAAAGTAGCACCTTCAACACTCAGCATGCATGCATTACACTTTATTTTCTATTTTCACATTGGATCAAATTGTATCATATTTTTACACATCATCTCTAATGGTGTTTTAGACTTCGAAATAGTCAAAGTTTGGAGGATGACACCAGAATTTTCTCCCTACACTTCTCCCATTCTTGGCGTGAGATCACCCAAAAAACTCACACTCTCTACAACTAGTGTGAGATCACCCAAAAAAATTCTTCTACATCATCTTCAAGATCCTTTCTATATCTTTCACTCATCACGAATAAGGTGCACATGTTCCTTTTCACATTTTTACATAATTTTCACTTGTTTTGATCCTATACGCGTATTTGACTACTTGTTCATTATTCTCTTTTGTAGAGTTCTGTCCTTATGGGAAGTGTTACTCACATCAATCACACATCAATCGGCATATCTAGCGACATTAACTAAATCTACAAGTGTGACATCTACACATACACTCTCACCCTAGGGTCATCATCATCACTCTTTTTTTACTTCCTCTTCTCTAGCTTCCATGCTTCACATTTTTATCACTCCATGCTTTTTCTTGTCTCTCAAACACTTTTGCCATCAATCTACATGGTTATTAGGTATGCATCTCTTATCTACTTTATGTTATTGAGCATTCTCTCAACAACATAAAGTGGGGGTAAATGTAGACACTAAATCATGTACTTTGGGTATATTTCTAGTCTTGATCACATACTATTATTCATATGATTCCTAAGAGATAAAATTACTAATTGATCACTATATTTGGCCATATTTTCTTGTTTTATGTTGCTTATTTTAAGATTACACTCCTTTTTTCCTAGTTTGTCTTTTCATACTTTGACATTTCTCACTCTAGACACCAAAGCACCCAACTAGGACATCGGTGCAGGCACCCTCGTCCCTCCGGGTGCCCCCTACCTATTTTTATTTTTCTCACATATTTTGGGTCTTTTCTTGCCACTTGGGCATTTTATTTTCTTACTAGTCGACATTATCCCAAATTCACCCCCCGAGTTAATTTAGATAACTCATCATCAATGGACTTGACCATTCAAATTTTGGAATGTGGATGACCATCAAATTTATCCTTGAAGATCGTAAGAGAAACCAACTTAGAATGGATCGATTGAGTTAATCTTCATGTGCAGTGAGCTAGAGAGCCATGATGAATCAAGCTAATTAGGTTGTCTGGCAAGTTGGAAGTGAGATTGATTAGATGACTAGGTTGATGGTTAGGTTGGACGCCATTTGGGCCGACGGTGCGGGTTGGATGGTAGTTAAATAGCCTAGGGGTTGGACGGTTAGGTTAGATGGCTAGGTTGGACAATAGTTGGATGACGGGGTTGGATAGCCTAGGGGTATGACACATGGGTTGGATGGTAGTTTGACAGCTAGGTTAAATGATAGTTGGACGATTGGGTTGGATGGCCTGGGGTTGGACGACCGGGTTGGATGACAATTGGATGACTAGGTTAAACACTTGGGTTTGGTCAACGAAGAATGTGTACGAACACAAGGTTTGATGGGTCGAGTGGGTTGGATGCTTGAGTTGGTTGGGTCACATGTAAGATGCGTACGGACATGTTAGACACTCATCTAGCCTCCCGGGTTAGATGGCCCACAATATGAAGGTGACGACCATCAGGTTGGGTGTCTACCACAAAATGTACGACCTACAAGTTTAGATGGTTTTGGTCATGCGACACACAGGGTTATACGGGTCACATGATTGGACGACTTACGATTCCCAGGCATATTGCTTGGGTTGGTGGGAAAATAACATCTCAACAACCGGTATTAATGAAACATGGCACCCATGTCTTCATATGACAGAAGTACCCTCAGGAAGCAAACTTGTATGGGTGCTCATACCTCTTTAATGAGGGTAGGCTGTAAAATTGCCTATATAATGTAATTGAGCCCTTCATTTCAGGGGAGAAATTTTGGTAGTTGGGGAAACTCTTACAAAATTTTCCCTCAACTCCATTTCAGCTGCAAGCCTTCTCTTAGGCCTATAATGTATTTATGCCTTTGTGCATCATATGTAATGGTCTGTGCATGTTTTAAAGCAATAAAAATCATGTTTTGTGGTGTTTCTTCAACCCTAGCTCATTTTTATTGTGTTTCTCTTGCCTCTCCATTGTGTTATTATATTTTGTGCATATATTTCTCACTTGTAGGTTTATGAGGTTGTGCTTCATGGAGATTTGATGGCGAGTGGGGATTTGGGTTAGTGTCATATCTGGTCTGGCCTCTCCCAACTCCATCTTCCTTCTCTTCCTCCCTCAACAGAGTATCTTGCCCCCTTTCTTGGTGCTATCACCCCCCTTAGTGTAGGATTTCCCTTTTCATGCACCTTCTCTCTCCTTGTCTCCTTAGCATTGTTAGGATAGGTTTAGATATGTTTCTTTTACGTATTAGGAGTAGTTTAGAATTAGGATTAGGAAGAGGCATTCGGCCTTCTCCAAAGGTTCACCTCAAGTCGCAAGTCCCACAACTTAAGAGGTGGACCCATGTTATGCAGGTTACACCAAATTCCCTAGCCACAATTAGGCCATTTGGAGGGTGTTGTAATTTTGCATTAACAGTTTTGGCACACCAGGTGGGACAGGTTTGAAGCACCTTACCACTTCACTTCATCAAGTTGATGTGCTCTTGGTGAAGGTTCCAACCTTTGGAGGCAAATTTCAAGCATATCTGATGACTCCAAAGATTCAAGCATCCCATTATCTCTGGTTGCAAACTCATTTTTAATGTTTTCACTCCATCCATGGATCTCTAAGCAGCTTTTCCATTTCCCCATTTCAGTTCTAGTCCTCTTCACTTGCAGCAGTGGGATGTTATCCCAAAGGTGGCCCTAAAAATATTCCCTCTTATATGGAAATGGAGATCAATCCCTTATTGATCACATTTAGGATGTTTCCAACCATTGTGCCATTTGTGATGTCAAGAAAGAAAATGTTTTCCTCATACTTATGGTTTCATCTTTCAAAGGAAAAGTAAAAGATTGGTACAACAGTTTGGCACCACAATCCATTTCCACATGGAATTAGTTGGGAGAAAAATTGCACAACCAGTTCAAGGAGGATGCAGATGTTATTTTCCTCATGGAACATCTTAACAAAATACAACGGGATCCAATGGAGTTCATCCCAGATTTTAACCTCAAATTCACAAGGACTTGGCACCGGATCCCGCAGGAATATAAACCCCCACAAGGTATGGCATTCTTGTACTATTTGATATCCTTTTATGTTGACTTAGCTGTATTGATTCGGTTGTTAGGGGCAAAAGTCTTCCTTAGGCTTTTTCATTGCATCACAAGCCCAGAAGATTCTGATTCAAGCCAAAAAAATAAAATCCATCCATATTGTTGTAGTCCCTCCCTCACCACCTCAAGTTCTTCCTTCCCTTATGCAAATATTGAAAAATCCATCATTCCTTGCCAAAATAAGGAATCCCCTTTTCTTCCTTATCCTTCATTTGATGCCCCACAAGTTTGTTATGCCTAGAGCATTCCCAAGATTCACAAAGATCCCTCCCATCTCCACCCAGGGCACTACCCAACTTCCCTAAGCCATACACCAATGTCCCTAGGAGTTGTGGTATTTCATATGTTGTCCCTACCTTCTACCCAACTATCACTAAACCAAGATACCCTACAAGGTTGGTAGAAAGAGAGACATGTTATGTTTTTGGAGAGAGGGATATGCCCATGCAATGCCCCAAACAACAAGGCTTCAGGAAGAATCATGCAACTATTTTTTGGAGGCAACATATTAGTAGAGTGGGGGTTATGTTTTGGAGGGTCATTTGGCTTCCCCAAGTGATCAAGTTGGATTTGTTGAGAATCAAGCACCTCTTCCAAAACAAGAGACAAAGAAGCGACCTCTTTCTTACACCTCTCCCTCGACCAATCTTACCAAGGATGAAAATTTTGTATCAATAGGTGACTAGTCCGATTCAGATTGGGAGGATGAAGAAATTCAAAATGTCCCAAAGAAGGAACTGAACCAAAAAACATAGCAAGAAGGTGACAAGGAAACTTGGAGTGACAAGGTTGGGGAGGAGATTTTTTTAAAACACTATTGGCACCCAAGGCCTCGAGGAGGAGAAATTGCAAGGTGAGCAGGATGTTCCTATGAGTGCAATGATCCTCATTTCCCAACTTATCTAGAAATTGATACACTTTTATCAGAAGATCATGATGGAGTAGGGTATGAAGAGAAACATAGATTTCCAACATCCATCAAGGTGGAGACAAAGCTATTTGTAGAGGCACAACAAAGCATGGATCATCCTACAAATAGCCGTTTTCGGGAAAATGGTCCACATGAGAGCCCTTAGTTGTAGGGCCGAGCAAAAATGAGAGGGAAAATCACAAGAATTAGGCCTTGCCCCATCAGGTATCTAGCTTCACTAGAGCAGGGGTCAGATTTTCCACCAACCATGTTCAATCCAGAGCATGAGGATGATTTTCAATGCACCAAGGGTTAGCAGCAACACCTCCAACCAAATACAAATGAGCCGAAGGAGGTATTTTATTTGTTTGTTGATACCTTGGCAAGTTGGGTGGAAGATTGTCTCTATGTTAGTCTCTCATCCATGACCATGCCCATTGTCAAATCAGTTGCATGGTCTAAAATGTTGAGGAAGGGAAACTATTTTTCCTTGCCAATGTCAGGGTTCGTGTGAAGTTTCTCATTCCTCCGGTTAGCATAGAGTAGGTAGGCTTTATTTTAGCAGAAGAAGTTTTTGTGCACACTTTACATACTCCACTTGGGGTATGTATGATTTCAGTTCTTTGTATAGTTTTGGCTTTGTTGTTGCTCTTAAACAATGCATTTCCAAAGTGGCAATTTTCATGAGGAAAATCAGGTTTTGGGGCAGCTTTCAAAAGTGCATATATCAGCCCCAAAAGATCAATTGTAGTGTAGATTCTCCTCCCTTTGGTAAAAATTCAATTTTGGGAGCCGTTATAGGTTTAATAATAAAATCTCAAAAAATCGACCTCAAGAGTACCCAAAGCACTTTCAGTCTAGGTGTTAAGTTCATGTGAGTCTAGGGGACAAGTTTCCAAAAGAAAGATCAATTTCTTCAAGGGTAGGCTTAACTCCATGCCCAATGGATACTTCAAGGAAAATGGTCATACATCTAGCAAGAAAATGTCCCGTGAGGTCACCAAATTGTTATCCCAAATTCATCCCCGGGTTAATTTGGATAAATCTTCATAAATGGACTTGGCCATTCAAATTTTGGAGTGTGCGATGACCATCAAATTTATCCCCGAGAGAGATCATAAGAGAAAACAAATTAGGATAGCTCAATTGAGTTAATATTCATGTGTGGCAAGATGATGAGTGTGGTAAACCGAGCTAGTTGGGTTATCTAGAGAGTTGGAAGCGAGCTTGGTTGGGCGGCTAGGTTAGATGACTTAGGAGTATAACACACGGGTTAGATGACAGATTAGATGGTTGGATTGATGATAGTTGGATGAGTGGGTTGGAATTCCTAGGGGTTGGATGGCTAGGTTGGACGGATGGGTTGGATGATAGTTGGATGGCCTAGGGGTTGGAGAGTTGGGTTGGATGGTAGTTTGATGAATGGGTTGGATGCTTGGGCTTGGTTGGTGAAGATGCGTACGGACATGAGGTTATATGGGTCGATGGGTTGGACACTTTGAGTTGGTCGGTTCATAGGTAATATGCATAGAGACAGGTTAGACAGTCATCCAACCTCCCAATTTGGACAACCCATAATATGAAGGTAATGACCATCAGCCGCGTCCGCCAAAAATGTACGGCCTATGCGGTTGACAACGTCCAACCCCCTGTGTTAGATGGTTGAGGTCAGGTGACACACATGGTTAGATGGGTCACATGATTGGATGACTTGTGAGTCCCAAGCGAGCATTGGGGTTGGTGGGTGAATAACAACTCAATAACCGCAGATTAATTTGGTATGGTGCCCATGTCTTCATTCGATGTAAGTACCCTTCAAGTAAACTTGTATGGGTTCCCAAACCTCTTTAATGAGGGTAGGTTAGAAAATAGCTATATAATGTAATTGACCCCCTCATTTTAGGGAAGACATTCTAAGAGCTGGGAAACTCTTGCAAAATTTTCCCTCAATTCCATTTGAGTTGCGAGCCTTCTCTTGCGTCTGTAATGTAATTATGCCTTTATGCATCATATGTAATGGTATGTGCATGTTTTAAAGCAATAAAAATCATGTTTTGTGGTGTTTCTTCAACCCTATCTCATTTTTATTGTGTTCTTATTACCTCTCTATTGTGTTATTGTATTTTATCCATGTATTCCTCACTTGTAAGTGTATGGGGTTATGCTTCATGGAGATTTAATGGCGAGTGGGGATTTGGGTTAGTGTCACATCTAGTCTGGCCTCTCCCAAATCTATCTTCCTCCTCTTCCTCCATCAACAGAGTATCTCACCCCTCTTCTTAGTGCTATTACCACCCCGTAGTGTAGGATTTACATTTTCACGCACCTTCTCTCACCCCTCGTCTCCTTAGTATTGTTAGGATAGGTTTAGATAGGTTTATTTTCTGCATTAGGAGTAGTTTAGCAAGATGATTCGGAAGAGGAAGCCGACCTTATTCCAGGTCCACCTCAATTCACAACTCCCATAAATTGAGAGATAGTCCCATGTTATGTAGATTACACTAAATGCCCCATTCACAATTAGGCCATTTGGGGGTACTATAATTTTGCATTAACATGACCTTTTGGGTTAATTATGAAATTTGAGTAAGAGAATCATATAAATATAAAATTATGTGACCATAATAAAGGACCAAGCACTAAGCATTAGATATCACCACCTAATGTTACATCCAAGAGAATTATAAGAGCATTCAAGCATCCATCTAGCTCTACACAAAGGATAATGAACTACATTCTTCTGCATACACTTCATAAGAGAGGAAGTTCATTCTTTTATGCACACATCTATTTACATTTTCTACATCTAGATGATTTCTCTCTATCAAGTGTGACACACACAAGAGCCACCTAGGGCATGATTATTCACACACACATACATAGAACTACATTGAGTCTAATATGTAGTACAACACTTGATCATAAGTTCACTTCTTTGATATCTAAGGAAAATCTGACCCCTCATTTACATTATTTTATTTTTTGGATTTGATGCATTTTGGGGTTTTGTAGTCATTTCTTCATTGCAAGTTATAGAGACATCTCGCGAACTTAGTACTACACACTAGTGATAGGAAAATCCAATCACATTCCTTGGTTTATTCGCAATACCCCCAGGACTCAATATTTTCAAGTCTCTAAGCAAGCCAAACTCAAAATTCTGTTTGGGTCAATTTCCGTGCCTCCTTTGCATTGATCAACTTATCAAACCCTTGGGTCACCTTATTTATACTCATCTCTGTGTAGAAAGACCTCAAAGATACCCTCGATATCCAAGTTATTTACATCAATCTTCCCAACACTCATTTTCGTGCCAATCTGCTGACCATATGATAAAGGATTGTACTCTCATGACTACAATCCCACTTTACCAGCTTTAAGATAAAACCCCGATAGACCCTAAATCCAAGCACTCCCTCCTCTCGATGGATGGACTCACTCACAATGGCAGATCCTTCACCCTCAACCCAAAATAAGCACCAACATGCTACTTACAAACTAATGGTTACCTCTCGCTTCTACTCCTTTGAAGCTATCACCGCGACCCCTCCTAAGCCCATGCCTACCATCTCTCGGTCTCGTAATTGTCATCAACCCTCACCCTCGCTCTTTCTCTTTCACACCCTCATTTCTTGACCTCAAGCTTTACGGATCTCATGGTTGGTGGTTGGGCTACTCATAAAAATAGAAAGGCTGCCTTACACTGTTCCCAAAGTCCTTCCCTTCCTTCCAACGAAGATTTCTTGTAGAGACCCCACCGGCAGTTCGAACTCGGTGATTTTATCTATGGGAATGTGTGGCAAGTCACTTTCTATAACCACTTTGGATTATTAGCCAACCTCGTTTACTCATGGAATGTCGGGGCTTACTGATGTGACTCGCAGATATCTTGTTAGAGACAGCTTGTAATTTTCAAGTGTTGTGTTTACAGAAGTCAAAATCTCTCGGCTTCCATCTTTCTATCTGCTATATGCATACCATCCGCCCGGTTCTCTTTGCCAAATGTTAGCTCATGATAATGGTCGGGTTTGACCCCATTCATCGAGTGGTGTGGACCCTTTTTTATTTTGATGGCCACATTCTTGGTTTGGCCAATATTTACGGTGGTTGGTTGATCATCTACCCTCTACTACCTAGCTTGGTTGAATCCCCCGAAGAAAAATTGGCTTCCAATGCGTTGGTGTACTAGAAAACATGAAGCCTGTTTTTATTTGTGTAATAAACTTTGTCTTTTTATCCTAACCACCTCTTCTCCGCTACCACTTCTTGGTTCACTTGGTCTAATTTTAGAGCTAGCGATGATAGAGTTTATAAGCGTCTTGACAGAGCTATGATTTTAGAGCAAGTAATGGTTTTCCTTTAACTCTTCATACTCGATTATTTTTTAAAACTCAAGCATATTATTCAAGATCTCATTGAAAACAATGCACTAGAGCTCCTCGAGCAATCCACTTCTAAGTCAATCAATGATAATAAAAAGCTAAAAATATTTAATGACTCTTTTCCCAAGCATGAAAAACAAGCTCTTGATTCTTCTACTAATCATACATATTGATATGCACCTCCTCTTTCATTAGGGCTCATTGAATTCCTTAGTACTTTTGTTGATGCATCACCACCATTCATTACATTCTCGATCATGATTATCATGCTAAATTTACTTATAATTCCTTACACATCAATGCTTCTATTGGTTCATATATTGTCAATAACACTATGATCTATCCATTGGCTCCAACCAACGTGTTCTTTGTCACACTCCTTCTCGCTATCAATTATCCACTATCTAGTGGAAAGTTTCTATTCGCTAAGACTTTTTTTATGTCGATTCCCATAATAGTTGGGCCTCTCACTATGTTTGTACTATTCACAATTGCATCTTCAATCAAATGTTATGACATGCTCTTAGGTCTCTCTTACCTCTGTGCCACCCAAGCCATCCCATCCATGAATAATTTGTGCCTTAAATTCATTTTAAAAAATAACTAGTTACTATCAAAGGTGTTCCACCATGCACACTATTGCCTCAACCCAACAAGCCCACCGGCGGTTTCGAGAAAACCTTGATAGACCCTAAATCTAACACTCCCTCCTCGATGGATGGACTACACAATGGAATAACCTTCATCCTCGACCCAAAATAAGCACCAACAGACTACTTACAAACCAAAGGTTACCTTTGCTTTTGCTCCTTTGAAGGACCGTGGTTGGCTTTGAATGTTCAACATTGGTAAAGTGAAACAAAGAAACCTTGGTCATGTTTTGGACTCCCTCTACCTTGAATCCATGAGGTTGCCAATGAATCCATTTGCGGATGATACCTTCGGGGGAACTTGGAGAACAATATTCGGGGAAGGAGTATCACCAAACTTCCTCTCTTGTTTCTGCCATTGTCTAGAGCTCTTGCGATAAGACCAACATCAATAGATGCATGGCCCAAGGAGGTGGTCATTTTATAAGCCACCGCCTAAGGGGCAGATTGGCAAATCAATACAAAATTAATGCAAATAATTCCATGAGTAAACAAGGCCATGCTTTGTAGGCTATTGGTTTTAGACCCGCATTCATCCACTTTGTCAATATGCTCTTTCAAAATGTGGGTGCCTCAGTATTACTATCAATGGTCGAGTAGTCTGAGAGATTCTCTCTTCATCACTCCATCCGGAAAGTTTTCCCTCTTGCTCCTTCTCTTTATGTCATTACTACTTAAGGTCTGAGCTACTTGCTTGCTAATGCTGTTGAAGCTGGTTTAGTTAAAGGTATTTAACTACCTTCCTCTCCTAAGCAGTTGATTAATGGTCACTTTGCAGATGACTCTTTTCTCACTCTGGCTAAAACTATAGCCTCTGTCACTAATGCCATGAAATTCCTTGATATTTTTTGTCTTGCTTCTGGTTCTGCTATCCAATGGAAGAAAACCCAATGTTACAGAAAGGTGGTGGGTCCCAAACCTCCTTAGCTAGAGGGATTCTAATGGCTTTGGATTGAACCTAGTGTTCAATTCAAATTTTTAGGCATTCCTTTTTCCTTTATGACATCCCTTACGACCTTTGGAACTATGTGATTCAATGAGTTGAGAAAAAAATCTCTTTTTGGATTACCAAGCATTTGTCTCTTGCTGAAAATTCCAAGTCTGCTCCAAGGTTCTAGCCGCCACTCATGTCTATTACTCATCATGTTGGGCACCCTCTAAAGCCACTTACCACAGGCTGGAGAAAATTCTGCATGATTTCCTGTGGGCCAACTCTCAAAGGAAACCATGGTTTTCACAGAGTTGCTTAGGACATATGTTGTATGCCCAAGGACATTGGTGGTCTTGGCCTAATCAAAATTCATATGCAGGGGTTTTCTCTCACTGCCAAATGGATTATTCGCAGCCTTGAAGGTGAGGAATCTTGGAAAATTCTTCTCTAGAAATTGTATATCTCAAGGGTCTCCGCTTAATTGAAAGGCATGGCAGGGTTTGAACTACTACTCCTTACTTCTATGCCCTGTTACTATTATTAAAATAGGTGGCTCTTTTGTGGAAAAAGTCATATGGAAAGCTTGGGAACTTATCAAACCCCATCTGCTCTAGTAGGGTGATGGTTTCCAAATAGGTTCTCTCTTAACTCTCTTAGTTTGTGGTGGAATCTGGTACTTCAATTTCATGGCAAACCCCTTGCTCTTTCCTTACAGCTCAAGGGTTTGCATCTTTTCAAAAAGGGATTCAATATATTCAAGACCTTTTTGTCCCATCACCAGGGATTGGCTTCCATGGGATAGCCTAAAAGCTAATTTTTCTCTAAATGACAATGACAAACAAGCCATCTCTATCATTCAAGATCTCATACCTAGCGATTATTTGCATAAAATTGGTGTTACTATGCATCGCATGTGGTGGTTTGATTGGCATCGGCCCTCTGCCACCCCCTTCAGAAACTATAAACATTTGTTGGGCTACAAGCTTCTCACCCAGAAGTAGCTTCCTCTCAAAAAGTTAAATGCTCGATGGAGACTTCATTCCGATTGTTTTGGGTGGAAGCAGTGCTTCAATGTTGTCTGGTCCATTCCTATAGAGCCCAAAGTTACACACTTCCTTTAGAGCATTCTTCATCAAGGGATTCCTGTGGGTAAGCACTTTGTTCTTCTGGGAGCTCCCCTGCCACATTTCCCTTTTGTAACCACATTGAGACTCTTCTTCATCTCTTTTGGTTCTGCCCTCATGCTCAGTCTACCTGGCACTGGATTCATACCCTTTTCCAACCTTTTTGCCCACCTTCTTAACGTGGAAAATGGTTCTTCTGGGGGATCCGGCCTTTATTCCTATAAAATTTTACAACATTTGGCATTCTTTTAGAGCGGCTATTTTATATCACATTTGGAAATCTAGAAATGCTGCTATTTTTAATAAAGAGACAGTGGATAGAATTTTTGCTATTTCTAACAAGCTTGTTGTCATCTCCAATGTTTTGCTTCAGATCTAGGTACAGGTGGAGAAAGTCCGCATAGAAGTTGAGCACTTACAAACTCTTTTGGACCATTGGGGGAGTGCCCCTTGTGCTATTAGTCGCATCTTGCCTGATTCCTCTCGCCACCGCTCCCGCTCACAAGGTCACCGCTTGTCCCATGAGTAGTGAAACTTCGATCGGGTCCACTCATGGGCGGTGTAGTGCCTCTCCTCATCGGTGGGTCTCTCTCGCCTCTGTCTTGACTCCGCCTACTTCCGGGGTTTTTGGTCACCGGGCTCTAGCAGTGGGTGGCTCAGGAGGCAGGTGCCCGACCAGTCAAAGTTTTCATAGCTATCTTTAGCTATCTCGCCCTCCTAGTGGGGAAATGAGGAGGAGCAACAAAATTGATGGCTGGGAGCATCCTGATGACACCCCGATACTACTCTTGGTGGTTGGGGTGACCGTCCAAAGAGCCCACCGCCACCACCACCTTCCTCCATGTTTGTTGCTGCTGCCTAGCTCCATGTTTGGAGTTTCTCTGGTTCTCTGCTTTTTGTTTTAAGCTTTTTTGATTGAAAATGCTTCTGTTGACATGACACTTTGCTACTCGTAGCCTTTATGGCTACTTTGATCCTGCTTATGGGGTGTGATCTTTTCCACCCGATTTTGTATGATTAGCATTGTACTTCATCTTTAATATATGGTTATGCTTTTCAATCAAAAACAAATCAAGATAATGGACAACACATTGGTGATAATAACATCATGCATTTTCAACATAATTGTGGCCATGAGGGAAAGAAGGGTCGAGATGTGATGGAAGAGCGATAAGATTGCTTTCGATGATCTGCGGTAATAAAAAGTGAAGTGCATAGGGTAATTTGGTAAAATTATGGCACGGAGCTCACACTTTTAGTGTCGGGGATGAAGAAATAGTATTTATAGTGGCTTTAGCTTCAGTGGGCTTAGGAGATGGCTTGAATGCAAATTTAGCTTGAAACCTATTAGAAGAGGATGAAGGAGTATCATGATATTTTAATTTTCCCATAGATAGGAGTTTGACTTCATGCATTTTGAGTGTATGGCACAATTGATCAAAAGATGGAGAAGTCTCAAAAATAACACTCTCTTGTAGTGGAGGTAGGAGACTTTGAATAAAAGTACCTTGTAATTTGAAAACAATGAGTGTATTAATCATCTTAGCTAGGTTGTTCTTATAACGTAAAACATAGTTAGCTAGATGCTCATTAGATCCTTGTTTTATTTGAGCAAGTTGTGCATAAGAGATCTTGGTGCCGATATTAATGGAAAAGTGAGAAAGGAAAGCATTGGCTAGATGCGTAAAATAAGTTACCGAATGAACAAGTAGATCATAAAACCAACACATGGCGTAATCTTGCAAACTTCTAGGAAATAGCTTAGATAGTATTGTATGATCATTTGCATAATCCATACATGCCACATGGAAAGATCAAAGATGCTCTTGAGGGTCACCATGGACATTGAAGGTGGTTAGCTTAGGTGTAATGAAATTGGGAGGAAGGGGATAACCATATATGACAAGTGCAAAAGGGGTGTGAAGGATTAAGGAGGAATACGAGATGGAGAGGAACGTGAAGTAGTTTGTTGTATTTTTCAGATTTTTGGTTAAATATCCTAGTACAAAGAGAATAGGACATGATTTCTAGAAGAGGATACTTGCCATGTGTGAGAAACAAGAGGTGGAGTGAAATGGTTGGTAGGAGTAGGAATAGAAATGGGAACAATAGAAGTAGGTGGAAGGGTAAAATTAAGAGGTTATGTTGTAATAGGTGATAACACCCTAAACTCTACAAAGAAAAAAAAATATAATAAAGGAAGGCTAACACCATTTCCACATAATAGTGAAGGCTCTAAATCTAGGAATGTAACATTAAGATAGAATATAAAAAGAATGATTAACTAGTATGAAAAAATGCAAAATCTAACTAATCATGCCTACTAATATACTCAATTACCTAACATATGCCTAAATAGACCTAAGAGGGAAATCAAATTGGGTTGGTTTCTACTCCAAACAATGGTGAAATTACCTCTCCAAATGACTTGTTAAGTCACTTTATATATTCACCTACTAACCTTGTTGAAGGTTTTAGGCAAGGATTGAACTTGGCTTATAGATCATATGTATTATATGATATGCAAATGAAAGCATGGTGTAAAGTATTAAGGTAAGAGGTGCACTCTTTTTATAGTTTTCCTTTTAGGAGAAACTTGTAATTTGGTGCATGTGGGACTAAATGCCCCAAATTAGATTAGAATTGCTAATCATGATTAGGCCTTGCTAATCACAATTAGTGAAATACCAAGTGATTAGGGTGTGTAAAGCCTTAATCAATCATTTAGGGTCAAATAGAGGCTAGGATAATATTTTGAAGCTTGCTGAGACATTGTGGAGGAAAGTGGGGTGATTTTGAGTGGTTAGAAGAGGGGTTTGAGCCAATAGTAGGGTATATTGACCAAAACAAGGGCAAAATAGGCTTAATTAGCTAATAAACACTAATTGTTTGTTTTGAAGAGGATTTTGGCTTACGATTCATCATAAAGTGGCATCTTGAATGTGAAAGAGGTTTGGTGATCAAAAAAGTGATTGTTAATTGACTAAAGTGGTAAAAAACATAAGTTAATTAGTGAAGATCACTAATTATAACGAAAATGGTAAGAATGAGAGTGATTTGTGTGCGTTTGGAAATAAGATTGCAAAAGTGGAATTTAGGTGTCTACATTTGCCCTTGTTTGAGGTGAAGTTAGTGGCTTTACTTCAAACATAGTAGACAAGCATACACAAGTAAATTTTTGAAGAAAAATTAGTAGAATGAAGGATGCCCCCTCGAGTGTCGATGGGGTGATAGAATAAGTTAATCGACGATCGAAAATATGATCGAAATGGATAAAAGAAATAGGATAGAACAAACGTGAAACCCTTAGTTATTGAGAGGAAATAAGAATAAGGATAAACATGGTTGTTTATTGCCCTGGGTGATTTGGAAGAAGAATTAGTAGTGATAATAAATGATAAGTGATAAGAAATGATTAATGGAGAATATAAGACAAGCCCAATATTTGCATCAAACCTTTAAATAAACAACCTATTTTAATCATTTTGCCTTTAGATCTACATCATCACCTATATTTAAAATAAACAAAAGTGTAAGATAACATGAAAATTTATATTACTAACAATTATTTAATGCTAAAAATACATACCTCCATGCAACATACATTATGCAATGCAATACGAGAAAGTAAAATGATATTTATCTCCATGCAACATACAAAATGCAATGCAATACAAGAAAGTAAACCAACTAACCTAACAGAGAAACCAATATAATCACACGTACTCAAACAAACAACGTTCAAGACAGTTACACCAATGTTTTTGTTATCAAGTTACAATTCCCAAATGTTCGTGTTGTAACGACAAGGGTTAAAAATGGTGCCCCAAGAAATAACACATGCGAGGGGGAAAATGGAGGACACAAGTAGTCTAGTGGAAAAGCTTTCGTGCACTAAGACATAATATTTGGCAACTCACTATTACACGGAGTACCGATGTAGCATGCGCAGAGATTTTGTTAATGGAGGTAGATCACGATGATCCACAAGTCGTTTGAGACCATAATAAGCAAGAACCTTAGAAATATTTTTTTGTAGGACAAATTTTGATATTCGAAGATAATGCAAGTGATACAGGCTTGTGTGTATGCACATTGTTTACCAATTTTTAAAATTTTTTGGAAATTTTTTATTGTTTTATATTTTTTTATTTTTATGGAAGAAAATATTATAGAAGAAATGATGTAGTCATGTGACTTTTCCAAAAGTGACCGTGTGGAAAAATTATTCCCGGGGTGGCGTAAAAGGTCGTCGGATGCAAAAACATGCTCCAGGTAATTAAACGAGTGCGAAAATAATTATTTATGAAAAATAATCATCACGACTAGTATTAGATGAAATTATAAGAACCCTACACGGTTTGAGGGTGCATCGGGTGAGAACACATAACGGGAGGTAAAAACGGGTATATAAGCCATCGCGGCCAATTCATTTACCACATTCACTTACCATTTACCATTGATCGGAGCTCTGACCTATGAGAGAAGATGGTGAGGGTGTGGAGCTGAAAACACCATGCGGATTGCGTGAGAGAGTACATGAGGCTCCTAGCAGATGGACCACAGGTACACAAAGTTCTTCTTTACCCTCGTTAATTATTAGCATTTAATTTTGATTAAAATGCACACATTTTTAGGGTAGTATTAGGGTTTTAAAATTGAGGAAATGCACGAGCACGGACCTAGGGGGTGTGTCTTTGTTACACTATGCATGGGCACACACATACCCATGCACAATTAGACCTGCCTATGCACATTTTGGCTTTTCAGCAAGGCGCGCATGAACCTACGTAAAAATGGGTGCCAATGCACATAGGGGACGTTGGTGCACAACGAAGACCTAAAACTTGAATGGAGTGCGCCTATGTGCTTTGAGGGGTGCGTTGGTGCTACCAAGGGTGTGCCGGGCACAAAAGACATTCTTAAATGTTTTTTTGGTAGAAAACCAAGGTTTTAGCAAACCCTAGGTACTTAGGTGAAGATGATATTTATATAAAAGTAGAAAAATATCATCATAAAATAGAAAAATTAAATGGTGGAGTAGAAGAATAATTAACGTATATTAGAATGGCATAATATGATCATAATTAAATGAACTCGATTGGTTTTTCGAGAAGGTACTAGACAAGTTAGAGACGCAGAAGCTGCATGCATGGCTCCGAGCCTACAAGGCAACATTTAGCCGACGCAATCATATTTTTCTTGAGATCGCACTCGAGGTGTCCGGCTTAGCATACGTAGCACACATGCCCTAGATTAGCTTAGACCATAGCTTGCTCACAAAATTAGTTGAGTGATGAGGCGAGAGCTAGACATTTCATCTTCCTACTAGCGAGATGAGTATTACTTTAGAGGATGTGTGACAGATCTTGTGAGTTCCTATTCATGGTTGCTTGATCACTTACGATGGTCACCCGACCCACATTGAGCATTATAAAACTATGACATTTGGAGTACAGTATACCCTGCCGAGGTATGACAAGTTTTATTAGGAGGTGCATGGCCGATCAATGGCTAGGTCGAGTCCCTATGTTTCTATTAGTTCGGTTTCCCCTTGGCATCACCGGATTGATTCACAACTTTCTACAGGAGAGGTTTACTACTGGGGTCAATGCATACTAGCTCATTTATATGTGGATCTTCACTTGATAGCTTACCATGTCCAAAATTCTATGGTTCCTACCACTTTACTACATATATGGGTCTAGGACCGTATTATGATCAACCACCCTCGCGGGATTTGAGAGCTCGAGCCATTGGAGAACCTTTCATTATGAGCTAGGTTCCATTTGGGGAGGATGTATATGGTCACGCAAGAGATAATGACTACTAAAAACATGAGTTTGATGAGCTATAACCCCATATGATTACATGACAGCCATATAGGTTATATCAGTGGCCTGAGGATGTTGTTGAGCTTTGTATAACAATGGCTAATCACTTCCTTCTTAGGAGTAGGAGCCACATTATGGAGTGGTTCAAAGTAGACCCGATTCAAAGCCTGGTTGGACTTATTCAGGAGATTCTTGGTGCTAAGATGTGGTATGATCATAGATACAAAGAGGTCTTTCATATGGGGCCTCAAATCAGGTTGGGTCGAGCTCGTGCCAACTTTTTACAGGTGGTTCTTCATCCTTGGGAACAATGTTTGGCGAGATAGTGGATCCTGGTACTACACATGACTTTGTAGGTTGGTATGATACAGTGTTACCTAAACATTTTACCATTCCATAGGAGGTATTGGATGCAGTGGCACAGGGATTTTAGGTCCCACCTCCTAGGGCACACATACTGGGCCAGGTTGATACACGTGAGTACGATAGCAGCTATCAAAACAATAGGTGCTCATCTAGGAGTAGGTTCTTGTGTAATAGAAGGTATTGGTGTTGTCACAGTTATAGTGTAGCCCTAGGTACTAGCACCACAGATGCCCCAAAGAGGGTTCCATTATGTGTACCTTTGCAAGAACCTCTATCACCCCCTCACGCAAGTCCACCGAGAGATAGAGGAGATGGCGGGGGTGGAGAGTAGTAGATGGAGGAGGACATGCCAGTTGATGAGTAGGTGGTTGAGAAGTAGATGGATGAGGATATTCCGGACATACATGCTGGTGTACAGTGGCTGCCTTGCAATAGTAGTTACAATAGGTAGTATCCTTACGCCTTCGAGCCATAGCCAAGAGGGACCGGTGATCACCGAGAGAGTTCAAAGGCATTACACGAGTGAGACCAGAGGCTAGGCCGGTGAGGATACAAACCATATCATAGTGAGACCAGTGACCACCGATGGATTACAATTGTATTCAGAGAGGGACCAGCTTGTTATAGATCTCAACAAGCTATCATTGAGTGAGATCAACTGCAGATACATTGGGCCAGTGTGAGAGCAGAGCGCAATGTCTTTAGCAAGTCAAAGACTACTTCATGTTTACGTGTAGTTGATTGGACATAGTTTCATTGTAGCAAGAAATTATACATACTATAAGATGCATTATTACATGGCCGTATCTTGTCCAATCAGAGAGTTCCCGAGTATATCCAATAGTAGGCACCTCATCTCATTCCATATATCATAGGAAGTTGTGATCAACACGATCTGTGCAAGGTTCCTCAAGACAATAGGCTTTAGAGTAACATGGGTTTGTACAACATGATGCAATACCTCATCCACCACTACCCTCTCAAATGCCACCTCCTATTGGCAAATCCACACCAGAAATCCTGAAGAGGGCCCAAGTAATGGATGACTCTACTTATTGATGCATTAGATGTCTATATTTTGTGTATCGCCTCAATATGAAGGTATACTTTTATACGGATGTATACGTAATGTTTTTTTATCATGCCTCATGATGAAGGAATTTTTTTGTACAAATGTACGATATGTATTATTTTATACTATGCCTCATGATGAAGGCACATTTTTTTGTATAGATTCCCATGATGGATCATTGTATCGGATGTGCTTTTGAGACACACTTTTTATACATGGACATGTATATTTATGATGATAGATGGATTACCGATGTATCACATGTTTTGTATGAGATATCATGTTTAAATTTTATATTTTATGTTTCGTATCACATATTGTTAGATGTATGAGATAGCCTTCTTGGATGTCATATTGCATGTTAATGAGATACTTTGAGTAAAACATGTTTATATTATTGATATTGGTGTGGGGGATAGATTTATGATCCTGCACAACCCCTCTTGCCCCATTGATGATATGATATTTGATGATTAACTTTAGCATACACGTGTGATGTATACCTATCATTTTTGACATATGATGTATAGATGTGATAGTTATATGTGATATGATGATGAATTGATAACACAATGTACAAGCAATAATAATAAGCACAAGTTAACAACTCTAATCAAAGTAACACATTTATTTATAAGTATGCGATATAAAATGAACTTAATGCAATACACTACAGACTAAAGTGACATTTAATATAAGTGAGAAATTAAATCCAATTTAAATCATACAATACGAAAAATTAATCAACTAAACCATGCAAACTAACAACTAAAATTAAGAAAACCACTACTTTGTTTTTGTGGGACAATTTTGGGACGTTTTTCACTATTTTTTTAGTTTTTATCCCTATGACAATTTTCTATTGTTTTTGGAGTTTTCTATGAAACATATTTGAAATTTTTGATTTTTCTAAGGAACATATCTCGTATGTTTTAGGGTATTCAAAAGTTATACGGATGTTTATGATTTTTTCTAACCAGTTTTCTAAAGTGAACGTGCAAGGAAATGAAGAAATGTGGATGCCCCAACATTATATGGGATGTACAAGGGAAGAATCCATGTGGTATATGCCATAAGTAACATTGTGAATTTCCCCTAGCGCAAGATAGGCTCATTCAAAGTTATTTTTTTGCATTCAAAAGGTTATATTAGTCGATCGGGAAAAGAAGAATAGGCTCACAAGGGACTCAGATAAAGGAAAAGACTAGCATGGGAAAAAGTTGTTGTACTCCTAAACCTGAAATGCTTGTGAAGAAAAAACCCTCCCTTGGTGCCAAAAACCATTTTTCACCAAAGGACTTGTCCAAAGTGCCACTATTGCGTGGTTTTCACTATTAGATGCACCTGTTTATTTATTTTTTCTTTTTCTATTTTTATACTTTTTTCTTTTATTGATATTTTAGAGACCCCATACTTAAGCATAGAAGTGCTTAAGATGCATTGCATTCATGGGTTCTTAAAGCTCTTGACCATCTACATGGGCTAGCTTATAGGCACCTGAACCAAACTTGGTAACCACAACATATGGTCCTAGCCAATTGGGTTCAAATTTCCCTTTCTTTTCACGGTCCTTATTGGTGTTCTTCTGATTCTCTTTTAACACCAAATACCCTACCTTAAATTGACGAGGTATGAATCTTTTATTGTAGCTTTGCCACACTCGATCCTGATACACTTTAAGGTGATTGAGGGTATGAAGTATTTTCTCATCTAATAGCTCCAACTCTTCTAGTCAAGCTACTCTGTAGTCTTCCTCTTCATTTAGGTAATCCCTTAGCTCAATATGCAAAGAAGGGATCTCGATCTCTAAAGGTAGTATGGATTCTCGTGCCGAATATTAAGGAATATGGATTGGCACCGTGGGGGTGTGGATAGATGTTCTGAATTCCCAGAGGGTAGGATGAATTTGTAGATGCTAGTCATGAATTATCTTGTTCACCATTTTCTCCATAATGTGAATTAAGGTTTTGTTGGAAGCCTCAACTTGCCCATTACCTTGAGGGTAATAGGGGGTTGATAACTTGAGGGATATTTGAAAGTGTTTGTAGAGTGCTTTCACAATTTTATTCTTAAACAATTTACCTTTATCATTGATAATAGCTAAAGGGATTCCATACCAACAGATGATATGGTTCATGATAAATTTTAATATTTGGGCACCTTCAACATAGGTGAGAGGAGCATCCTCTACCCATTTCAGTAAAGTACTCGATTCCACAGAATGATGAATTTATGACCATATGAAGAGACATGGTTAATCTTCCCTATAAGATCAAGACCCCACTTTGAGAACGGCCAAGGGGTTGTGACAGATGTAAGGATTACGCCGATGCATGTATCAAATTATCGTACTTTTGATAATCCATGCACTTCCTCACATGATTAAAGTAGTCATGATCCATGGTAGGCCAATAGTATCCTAATCTAAGTACTTTCTTTGCAAGGATGATCCCATTAGTATGAGCCTGTAGATTCCTTCATGCACCTCTTTAATTGCTTGGATAGATTCATCTAAATTTAAACAACACAACAGATTCCCGTCGTAGCCTCGGCGGAAGAGGGTGCCCCCAAGTAGGGTATAGCGGGCTATACATTGGATGAGGGTGCTTTTTTCAGCACAAGAAATGTTAGTGGGAAAATTTCCATCATGGAGGTAATTAAATATTTCAGCGTACCATGGGGAAAAGGGACCAACAACTTCGCTCACCAAACAGGACTATGGTATGTCATATGTTGGTGTTCTTAGATGTTCAACGAAGAATGGCATATCATTGTTCCCTAGTGGAATACTCAACATGGAACCCACTGTAGCCATAGCATCAACTGCTCTGTTATGTGCTCTTGGTATTTTCTCAAATGTTATCTGCTCAAAATACTCCTTTAAAGAATCAACCATCCTTTTGTATGGAAGGATTTTCTTGTCTTTTACCTTATACTCATATGTGACTTGTTTTATGATAAGAATTGAATCACTAATAAAATTTACTTTTTGATATCTCATTTTATGGCTAGCTTTATTTTTACGATGAGAGCTTCATACTCCACTATATTATTCATGCAAGGGAACCCGAGCCATAACGCTTGGGAATCAAGTCTCCCGTAGGAGTGATTAACACAACTCGGACCTAAACCATGAAAGGTAAAGGAACCATCAAAGTATAGTTTCCAAATGATAGATTCCTTGAGGTACATGATGGAGGCATCTAGTAGTTCCATGCTCAAAGGTTCGAGCCTCTTGGTAGCAGAGCTTCTACTAGTTGATCTGCTAATACTTGTCCTTTTATTGAATTTTAATGTACATATTCAATGTCGAACTCACTTAACAAGATGATCCAATTATCCATTTTTCCTGTGAGTGTGGGTTTTGAAAATAAGTATTTTAGTGGATCCACCTTTGAAATAAGCTTGACTTTATTGTTGAGAAAATAGTGGCATAGCTTCTAAAAAGTGAACACTACGACTAGGAAAGCTTTTTCAATCTGCGGATAGTTGAGCTCATATGCTATCAATGTTTTTCTCTCAAGTAGTATACAACCTTCTCTATCTTCTCTTTATCATACTTTGGGCCAACAATGCCCCAATTTCAAATTGTGTAGTAGAGATGTAAAGCAACAAGGGTTCTCTTACTATGGGAGGCATGAGAATAGGGGGTTTAGCGAAGTATTATTTTAGTAAAGTAAACACTTGTTGGTTTGGTCCCCAGTTGAAATTAACATCCTTCCTAAGAAGATGTGTAAACGCATGATACTTTTCTGCTTGCTGTGAAATAAAGCTTATGATGGCCTAAATTTTCCCTTGTAAGCTATGCATCTATCTAATATTCTTAGGAGGAGGTATTTCTATTATAGTCATGAACTTTGTGGGTTTACTTATATTCCCCTCCTTGACACAATGAATCCTAGAAATTTCCTAGATAACACACCAAAGATGCATTTCTTCTGGTTAAGATGGACTTTATAGTCCCTTAGGCATTGAAAGATACGCTGTAAAATCTTTGGGTGTTCCTCTCGAGTTCTTGATTTAGCTAGTATATTATCTACATAATCTTCCATGATGTCACTTATCATATTGTGAAAGATCACAATCATCGCCCTTTAATATGTAGCGCATGCATTCTTAAGGCCGAAGGGCATGACTTGGTAGCAGAATGTCCCCCACGAGGTTGTGAAAGTTGTCTTGTGTTAGTCTTCTTCCACAATATTTATCTGACTATAACCTGAGAAACCATCCATGAGTGAAAGCATCTCATAACCTATTGTAGAATTGATAATCATGCCGATGTTTGGAAGAGGAAAATTGTCCTTAAGACAAGCTTTGTTTATATTTCTAAAATCAGCATACACTCGATACCAACTGGATTTTTCCGGATTGGTACCACATTAGAAATCCACTCTGAGTAGTCAATAGGCCTAATGATGCCTACTTCTAATAACCATTCTAGCTCGCCTTTACCAACAAGGTGGCGTGAGGATGTATCTTTCGAGCTTTTGTTTGATAGGTTTGGCATGTGGGTGTACAACAAGATTGTGCACCATTAATGCGAGATCAAGACTGCATGTCATCATAAGACCAAACAAAGATGTTTGCATACTCTCTCAAAAGTCCTGTAAATGTTTTTGTTCTTTGGTTGAGAGTGAAGCTCCCAACTTAACTATTATAGGAAAATCCTTTGTGTGGATGTTAATATCTATTGTATCTTCCACTAGTAGCTTTGATGCATCCTCCATGCGTGTAGGATCAAGAGGAAGATTGAGATCCTCCTCTACCAAAGGTGGCTCAGGGAGATCCTCATCTTTATATGGGTACACTATCTTTTCCATAGGTTGTTCTGCTTATTTGTCCACAAGCACCTCAAAGAGGTTTTTGCTATAGAACTTCCCCTTTTCTTTTGCACAAGGATTTTCTCGTAGTAATATTTCCCTTGCTCATTTTTTTACTTACATACCCACATAACTCTACATCCTCTCTCAAGTACACACATAGGTTGAGCTAAATGGAGAATATTTTCTTTTGATCATTTCTTGGAATGTTATCTCTGATGCCCAAGAACTCACCAATAGCCTCATCATTCTAAAACACATCAATAGGTACGTGTTTTTGTTGATCCCAATTCATGAGTGATGGGTAGATGAGGGTTAATGTCTGAGTTATAGGGAATACGATGGGTGTAACAGGGGTTATGGTAAGGATAGCCATGTTAGAGAATAGGTTCATAGAGGCGAGGTCTTCGTAAAGACTACACCGGAATTTGTTTCACTTTCATTTTTGGACACACTATCCTCACTCTCGGAATAAACACACTCGTAACATAAAGAAAAACACCCTCACTATCCTCACCATCATATTAGGAATAACATACCTAGATGACTTGTAACATAAAGACATTTCATCATCTTGGGGATGAAATATAAATAGTTGATGATTCTCTCCTCTTCTAGCAAACCACATGGAAGAAAATTGTCAAATGGGAAGTTCCCCCTTGATCTTTGGAATTTTTAACATAGTCTACCATGCACTTTAGCATATAAGGGAATATTTTGAATCATAAGAGCCTCTTGCAGATCATATTATCCACAACCAATTGGTATAACCTTCATCTCCCATGTTACAAAAGGGGTTTCTGAGGTGGAAGCACCATTATCATTGGTAGACAAGGTATCTAGATCCATTTGTGAAGCGAGGGCCTCCGCTTGAATAGGGACATAAATCTCCGTAGAGGAACACTCATAGATGGTAGGAAAATACCACGACAATGCTTTGTAATGAGAAAGCGATTGCGGTATCCTTGTATAGTAAGTGTTTTTCCTTCATACTGAAACTTTAAACACTGATGATACATTGATGACATGAATCCATGGGTGATTGAGTAAGATGTTGTAAGAATTTATAAAATATATCCTTATAGATGTTAGAAATATTTAGAAGGTCTAAGATTGAAATATTAGTTGTAGTTTTTTCTAGGTGATCTAACACATCATAGTGAATTTCTTGAGGAGGGGGAGTAGGTTTGGAATTTATAACAAGTTGAGCTCGTCACATTTCTATGGCACACTCTCTTGTCTTGTATCTAATTGTATTGATTTTCTCAATGAGTGGGTCAACACAACCTATCAAGGCATCAAAATGGTCTTTGTTCAACACATAGTTAGCATTCTTATTTTGAGACGATTGCCCTCGATCCAGATTTTTATTTTCTTCATGATTAGGAAAAGGCTCTTTGAAGATCCCTAAGTTTGTATTTGGAGATTTGGTAGTGGCAGTGGAATCTACTTCTATATCACCATTGTCGACCAGGTATTGAATATAATGTTTTAATCTTAAACACTTGTTAGTATTGGGACCTTTTACGCGATGGAATCTGTAAAATTCATTATCCCTAAAACTTGATAGTTTAGGTACGGTTTCCCCATAGGTTTGCGCTTCAAGGTACTTTACCATGTTTACGGCCTTAACCGCTTTAGTATGGATGATATGGATTTAGAGAAATGGGTAAAATTACAACATATATACTTAGTGGGTGGATTTCCCCTTTGCAAGATTCAAAGGTGCGTGGTTCTGAATGGTTTGCACCCACTTAGAATCTACTATCCAATCATTAACTACATTTTAATTCTTATTCTAAATGAATTTTGGTTTTTCATTAGATTTAAAATCATTATGATTGTGGGATAAAGGTTTCGAGTCCCCCTAGCTAGCAACACTTTTTCAATTTGGCTCCCTTTTTCAATTACCTCTTCAAATGTGTTACCACATTGCATTTGCAAGTGGAATGTAATGTCTTGATGGAGGTTAGGAAAAAATATACTGATTAACTACTTTTTGGGTATGGAGTAAGGAAAGCTGCTAGCTAATCCTCTCCATCATTGTAAAAATGCAGTGAAGTTTTGATTGTTTCGTTGTTTGGCATTGCAGAAATCTAACATGGTAACATCATTTTTATGTTAAAAGAGAAGTGTCGTACAAAATTTTCTGCTAGTTCTAGCCATGTTGATATGGACCCCTTAGGGATGTGTACAAACCATTCTAGCATCGTTTCTCGTAAACTTCATAGAAATAAGTGGAGAAGATAATTGTCGCTATATGCAACCTCTTGGCATGTCATATAAAAGGATTTTATATGGTCATAAGGGTCACCTTTTCCCGTATATTTATCAAATTTTGGAAAATCAAAATGTCTTGGGAAAGGTACTTGTAGCATGGCTTTGTCAAATGGGTAAGGACATAAATCATCAAATCAATACTTCTTGTTATTGTTACCGGTTTGGCCCTCTTGTAATGCTTGAAGGGTGTTCTTCATAGTTGACCACTCTTGATTAAAAAGTGGATCTTGTGTGGGTGGCATAGGCCTATACAAAGGATTAAATCTAGGTGTATTCCCACCTCTATTCTCTGCAAAAAAATCTTCGTAGGGGTATTTGCATATCTCCCGTCGAGGAGTGTTTATTGGGAACTCATGAAACGAAGCTTTTGGTTTCACTTTTGGTATAACTTATTTCAAAACTTTTGGTTGTTCCTTATGTATATGTGATTCCAAACTTGTCAATTGGCGAGTGAGGGCTTGGACCTTTTTTCTAACCTCATCTCTTGAATAGGTATTTCATGACAATATTCATTACAAGGAGGTTACGCATGAGAAACATGGTCTTCACAATCTTCACAATAAACCCTAACTTTAGGTATGTGATATTCTCCATAATTTTCAAAATGTAACTCATTATTCTCGTCATCCAGTAAGAAGCATGACCTGGAATTAATATCTCATTAAGAGTGTGATGAGGACGATCCACTTCTTATTCTCCCTTAACCATGTCGGCGATAAGAGAAGGGTCTACTATGGAAGGTAACTTGGCCAATAATTCTATAACACACATAAGAACTTCATGCTTGTTGTGAAAAATGTAATTGTTAAAATGAGAGGAATGAAGCTCTACATCTACATGAGGAGAATCCTCCTCTCCACCACTATGGTCAACCATGAGATTATCCTCTAAAAGAGGTTTGTCACCTCCAAATATATTGACTTCTAAATTTTGGGACCCCATTCTCGTAGTAGGCATTACTTGAAATAGGAGGTACAATGTGAAATATTTCCACAACCCTAAGTCATAAAAAAATGGTGACTATAAAATAGCCACAAATTCAATAGGTCAATGTGAACCTAAGAACTAAATAATAAGCTACCCTAGCAAGGTAATGTATGACACAAGTTTTTCTAGAACAATACAATGATGTATAATACTCAAAATTTAGTCACAACAAATAGTCTACTCCCTAAAATTTATCTAGATAGGTTTGAAACCAAATAGTGACAACACAATATCACCAGTTAGGTCAAGTTTGAAACAAACAAGGCCTAAATGATAAGAGAATGTTGACGTGACCTTCTAACAAGATATACTAAAAACTAGTTTCTAAACACTAACAAAGTCTAAGTCTTGTAAAATGGACGATACAAATGTGAGCAGCGTAACAATGCTATTTGGACACGTAATCAAGCTTTGCAAGAAAGCAAGATTTTAGTATCAAAATGGCGTTATAGTGATGCTAACAAAGTAACCTCAACACTTACAAAATTCAAGACAAGGCTAGGATGTAAAAACTATGTCTAAGTATAGCAAGGAATTATTAAGCATGCGAGCAACGTAATGATACAATATAGATATTTAGGCCAAGTTTCACAATGGAAATGAGACGTAAATGTCACAATTGTATGGCTATAATGTGGGCAGTGTAACAAATCTAGAGAAGATAATGATAAGACAACCTAACTACAATGATAGTAAGTCTCAAATATGGGTTTTGAGACAAAAGGGGTCTACTAGATCATGAAGACGTACCATTCACACTTTCAACTCTTGCATTCTTGTTGCGACATGGTCATGCAAGAAGAATACAAAAGTGGTGGACATGATTATATCTAGTAGGTATCCATATATGTTTGTTCTTCTTTTGTCTCAAAATGAGCAACAAGAAAATAAAGGGATAGACCAAATGGTGGTGAAAAATACTTAGTGTAACTTTGGAAAAGTTTTGCCTTATCTTAGGACAAGTGAAAAACTAGGTCAAAGTAACACTAAATAGATTTCGTGATGAAATGTCACGCAGTTTCAAATTTAAGAGATTCTTTCCCTTGTTCAAAAACAAGAGTTTGAATCCAACAAAGTTGTCACTTTGTGAGAGCACTCAAGTATATTATCTAAGAAAAAATTGGCTCCAAGCCAACAAGCTTTCCTAAGGGTTCTCTCTCTAGGTGTCAAAAATATCTAGAGCGAGCTCGATTTACCAAAAAAAGTCACACTAACTAGTTTGGGGTTATCTCAACTTTACTTTACCCACTTCAAAGATAATGATCATTGAAGTGCATTCAGTTATACTTTCACTTGGGTTACCATACAAATATTTTTGACTCTAAACTTTTAAGGAGTACTAGTCAATTCGGTAGTGTGGAGCACTTTCCTGTTTCATTCACAAGGTTCCTCTTGCGTGAAATACTTTAGGTTCCTATGACCACCCCCATTGTTGTAACTTAAGACTTATGTCAAAGGGGTTATGTCCTAGTTAAGCGAGACAATTCGTAGCCCTTAACCGAAACCTAAATACAATGTGATGATTGTGGTGTTTTTTAATCTTTTAGACTTAATGTGGTTTTTGTTGTACTCCTTTTGGTAACCTATAATCACACGTGAATGTTAGATTTTTTCTTTGAAGAGAGCCCTTATTTCTTTGAAAGTGTTTTAGGTCCTTCACACAAATGGTTAGTAGTTCAACAAGATTCACAATAACGTAGAAATATAGCAATGAAAAAGCTTGTAAATCAACTAACTACCATCGAAATTTACAAAAAACAATTTATTACCAATTAATCCAAGTGCTTCTTAATTAAAGACTAAAATTGCTTTTGGTTCCCAAGATCACACTGGGTGCAAGGGAAGAGCATACACAATTTTTAGCCTTGGTTCTTTATCAAGTGAAAAACTCTTAAACTAAAAGATCAAGCATATCAATGAATGATGATTTTTCTTACTTACTCTAAAATAGCAAAAAGTGGTTTAGAAGTGCTTTTGATTCCCAAGATCACACTAAGTGCAAGGGAAGAGCATACACACCCTATTCCAAACTCAAATAAAGCATGAAAAATCACTTATCAAACCCTAAGATAGTTTTAACAAAGCTTACCTATTAAGCCCTAAGCGAGTTTTGTTAAGGAAATTGCTTTAAAATCAGTAAATTGGCCAAAATAGCAACTAAAATCCTTTAAAAATGACAGAAATCCTAAAATCTTAGAAATAAAAATCATGAACTTTGAAGGAAATTTAGAGTGCACAGGCATGGCCTTGAGTGCATAGGCATGGGTTTTGAAGCATAGGCATGCCCTTTGAAGGATAGGTGCAAGCTTGAAAGCATAGGCACACCTCTGTCAAAATTTCATAGTCAATAGTGCAAGGTGAGGCCAGAGAGGCATGGGTGCGGAACTTAATGCACAGCACAAGATTAACTCGAGACCAAAATTACAATGTTACATAGGCGCGACCAGATAGGCATAGGCACGCTTCTTGATGTACATGCAACCTCTTCAATGCACAGTGCATTTCTTGATGCAAAGGAGGACCTTTCCTAGGTGACCAAAATCTAAAATTTGAGAAGAATTTCTTCAAAATCTCTAATCTTTGGTATTTTGAGGCAATTTTGACAGGGCTTTGCCTCCTTATATCCTGAAAAAGAATGAAAACACAACTTCTACCACTAATCTAGTTGAAACAACTTTCAAAAATGGAAATTGATCTATAAAACTTTGAAAATTACTCTAATTTTTTTGAAATTAATCTAAAAAGCTTCAGAAACTAATCTAAAAAGCTTGAAAGTACTCTAGAAAGATTGAAAGTAAACTAGAAAACTTGAAATTAATCTAAGAAACTCGAAACTAATCTAAAACATGAAATGATAAACTTTGAAACTAAGTTTAAAAGCTTTAAAAATTAAATACAATGGGGTATTGTTCCACCGGTATGCCAAATGATGACACCCTAAACTCTACAAAGCAAATAACAAAGATAATCAAGGAAGGATAACACCATTTCCACCTAATAGCTAAGGCTCTAAATCTAGGAATGTAACATTAAGATAGAATATAAAAAGAATGATTAACTAGTATCAAACAATGCAAAATCTAACTAAGCACGCCTACTAATATGCTCAATTACCTAACATGGGCCTAAATAGACCTAAGAGGGAAATCAAATTGGGTTGGTTGCTACTCCAAATAATGGTGAAATGACCTCTCCAAATGAATTTTTAAGTCACTTTAGATATTCATCTACTAACCTTGTTGAAGGTTTTAGGCAAGGATTGACATTGGCTTATAGGTCATATGTATTATATGAGATGCAAACGAAAGCATGGTGTAAAGTATTAAGATAAGAGGTTCACTCTTTTTATAGTTTTCCTTTTGGGAGAAAATTGTATTTTGGTGCATGTGGGACTAAAAGCCCCAACTTATATTAGAATTACTAATCATGATTAGGCCTTTTAATCACAATTAGTGAATTACCAAGTGACTAGGGTGTGTAAACCCTTAACCAACCACTTAGAGTCAACTAGGAGGCCAGGATAAGCTTTTGAAGCTTGTTGAGATGTTATGGAGGAAAGTGGGGTGATTTTGAGTGGTTAGAAGAGGGGTTTGAGCCAATAGTAGGTATATTGACCAAAACAAGGGCAAAATAGGCTTAATTAGCTAATAAATGTTAATTGTCTGCTTTTGAAGAGAATTTTGGCTTATGATTCATTGTAAAGTGGCATATTGAATGCAAAAGAGGTTTGGCAATCAACAAAGTGCTTGTTAATTGACCAAAGAGGTAAGAAACATTAGTTAATTAGATAATATCACTAATTATAATGAAAATGGTAAGAATGAGAGTGATTTGTGTGCGTTTGGCAATAAGATTTCAAAAATAGAATTTAGGTGTCTCTGATAGGAATAGATGTGTCATTAGATACTAGAAGATTGAGCTCGAATAGATTAGTGGATTCTTCACGAGCAGCGAATAAAAGGAGATATAGATCTTGAGGGTGCTTAACAATATGGGCTTGGAGGTCACAAAGATCTTCATCGGTAAAGGTATCATTAATGGCATACATGGGAGAAGAATCAAAAGAATGTGTAAAAGCAAGGTAGGGTTCAAGCTACTGGGTTCACCAAATGATTTATTTTAATTTGGATTAAATTGGTTAAATATGATTACAAAGTAACTAATATGTGAATGCTAAAATACAGTAATGAAATAAGCAAACTAGCATGTAAAGTATAAAACCCTAAGCAAGAAGGAGAGGTAAGAAGACTTAGCTGATTTTTGAGTGAACAAGAAGTGATTTGGGTAGGTGCGAGTGATGAACACATTATAGGTTTGTTCGTAATTTCTTCCTGTAAAATCTAGAACTTGGGAACATAGCTTAACATGGGTGCCAGGATATATGACAAAGGCTCCCGGTGCTGGTGAAAATATCTAGGCGTTGGTGACTATATAGAGCTTAGAATCTACTTTCTTCTATGTCACGAGGGTTTCAATTTTAATCTCGTTGCTCACATGATATTTTTGCTTGATCGTTAAAGGTACATGTAACCTACAAAAGATAAGTTCACATACACATACCCACAAAACTCATTAAACGTACAAAGAAAAATACAAAATGGATATTTGGAATGACCCTAGCGGTCACCTCAAGAGTGAACTTACAATCGAGTGTTGCACTACATCTCGAGACTCCATATAGTTCTATTGTGTATGTGTAGAAATGTTTCCCTAGGTTGCCCTTGTGGAAGTTACACTTGATCATGTATGGATGGAATAGAATAGAATTCCCCTTCCTATGTTGTGTATATAAAGTATGCAACCCTTATCCCTTGAATGGATGCTAGATGGATGCCTTTGAAGTTATTTAGTGCCTTTGGAATGTAATCTTAGGTGATGATAGTAATGCTTAGTACTTGGTCCCTCATTTTGAACACATAACTATGTATTTATATGATTCCCTTGTTTGAATTTCGTAATTGACAATTGGAAGGCCAACCCATAAGTGAAAAAGATTCCCAAAAGATAAAAGAGACCCAAAAAGAGTGAGTAAGGTAAGAAAGGGTCAGGGGCACCTAGGAGGGACATGAGCACTGGCGGTGCTATCCTCGGCTAGGTGCTAGTTTCTAAAGCTATAAAATATAAATCAATTAAATTTTGATTGGGGTATAGGGTGTGGAAGACCAAAGAGAAAACAAGAAATAAAGAAAAGAGGCCAAAGGCTTTTGTCAACCCCTAGTTTTCTTACTTAGGAATCATGTAAATGCTAGCATGCTTTTAGGACCTAGAAATGTACCCAAGTGCATGATTTTTTGTTTATAGGTAGATGTCATAGTGAGACTACAATATGTGCAAGTACACATGCACTTTGACATAAATACACAATCTAGACAAAATTTAAAAATTTGTTTGATCTTCAATATTTCACTTGATATATTGTCAAAATATATAATGTCATTCTAAAAAAACAGCCCAACTGAAATCCATTGAAAAATCCTTCACCTTCATTAATTTTCCTTTTCCAAGTACCTATAAAGTAATACAAATAAGGTAAGGCTCATCACATTGCAATTTTTTGAAAAACATAAAACTAAATGGTGTAGATTAATCCAGATAAGACTTAATAAGCTAATGATATGCAAGTCCATGGGTCAAAGTGGAATTTGAATTTTAAGTTCTTGGTATAAATGATGAACATTGACCATTTCTAGTTTGCATAATGAGTTTAGGTAATTTCAGATTGTCCCCCGACTTAGTTCTCATTCCTTAGCCAAGAAAAAAACATACAAATTTGTTGTTTCCATTGGATTCAACATGTAATAAAACTACAAATTCATGTTAATTTTCATTCCAAAACCATCAATATTTTATTCCTTCCATATTCCTTCAAACCACTACTTATTACTTCCAATTTTGTTTCACAAGTGTTGTGATGTCAATGTTGTATATACATATATATATATATATACACACACACACACACACACACACACACACACACACACACACACACACACACACACACACACACACACACATTACTAAAAATAAAGATAAATACGTTGTGATTTTGTTGATGTGTTATATTTATATGTAGCTAAAAATCATGAAAAGTGTAACTTTGTGTGTGTGTGTGTGTGTGTTCAAATGAATTTTAATGTTACTATTTTTTATGTTTATACAATGTAATTATGATGTAGCTCACACTTTTCATTATTGTTTGCAATGTGTGTGTGTGTGTGTGTGCGTGCGTGCACATGTGCGTGTGTTTGTGTGTGTGTTGTCTGTGTGTATCAACCGGAATTAAAACATGATAAATTTGTAATGCAAAATATTGGACAAGTAAGAAACCTATAAAAGACACTACGAGCCATGGTACACAAACATATATTTACAATACCCTTGTCACAACACCTTAGTCACTCGCATTCACATTTATATTACAAGCATTAAAGGATCCCATACTACCATTACTCTCTCTCATTTTCCCGCAAAAGTATCAAAAATGCAATGAAAATGGTTAAGTTGTACTAGGTTTGGCTAAGTGTTTTATTTTGCATTGTAATTATGCTTTGAGTGGGCATGGACAAGAATTTGTATCAATATTTGAGAGGGTGAAAATAAGCCATGTCCATTTCATGTATATAAATTTGTGTACTAAATTTATATTATTTATGATGCTTACAAAATGATGCATTTAAAGAGAAAACAAACACCTAGTAGGGTAAGGCCCAATAGAAAGGCGGAAGTAAGACTAGATTTCCAATCGATGTTGAAGAAGTTGTATAATCGAGAGACACAATCTATACCTACAATACAAGTGAGATCAAGGCCTTCAAATACTAAAATGTGTCACCAAATTCATTAGGAAATAATTGAAATGGAGCATGTTATTCAAGGGATGTTAAAGATAATGGACACTCTATTTGAGATTATGTAAAGAAATGGGCTATCCCTACATCTACCCTTGTGTAATGACTATTTGGAATCACACCTATAAAGAAAAGGAGGCCGCCTACCATTTTAATAGAGGAAAAATATGATATCATCTAATGGTACAAAGATATGGCAGACCTTGGACGTGGTCTTGAATTCATACAACTCAAGGCATATGTGTCCCATATATGTGAAAATAGGCTCAATCTATTAACTAATGGGTTACCTAGAAAGTCTTGGTGGGTAGGATATAAGAAGAGACACACAAACTTGACCATTAGATCTATATACGACTTAGATAGAGATAGAGAAATTTAGCTAAGACATTCCATTATAGATGCATTTCATAATAACTTGGAGAAGGGATATTAAGCTAACAAATATGGACCTTGTAAAATTCGAACAATGATGAAAATAGATTGAGGGATGGTATAAATAGTAGTATGAGGGTGATAGAAAAATAGATATCTCGATGTGTTCCCCACATTATTCTCAAGAGAAAATAATGGATCATAATTCTTTATTGTGTAAATGTAGCAAGCCAAACCATCCATAATTTCTATCTTTTCAACTCCTGAAAAATGAAAATGAAATTACATGATACAAACCAAGAGCATGTATGACATCCCATCCCAATTATTGGATGACCAGATATTTTCTTCTTGATTGGAGACACTATTTCAAGAGATCAATACAAAGTGGAGTTTCACCTCCCAATAAGAACTTGTTGATATTTGATGGCCATAGTAGTCATGTAGTAATGACAACTATTGAAGAGGCTAGAAATTTGGGAATTGATCTTGTAAATTTGCTAGCACACACTTTCCACAAGGTAAAACCATTGGATGTGATTGTCTTCTCATCTCTTAAAAATTACTTTAAAATGAAACGTCAATATGGATGGCTAAGAATCATGGACTTGAGATCAATAGAACTGAATTGGATGAGTTGAGTAGTAAATATTTCAAGAATGATCTTTACATAGAAAATATAAAGTCATGTTTCAAGGATAGGGATATGGACACATAGGATAGATGCACTTATAAATGACATGGAACCAGTCAATAATTTTAGGTTTGAGATGATGATGACATAGGTGCAATTGAAAACATCACGTAGTTGGGTGGGTATACACAAGCTCGAGATAGATCAAATTTTACTTAGACTCGGTAATGTCACACATATATCCCAAACATAAGGGAATATTCTTGAAGGTGAATAAATTGTACATAGTATGCATGTGATTGAAATATCAAAAGATGTAGTTTATGAGGGGTTGATCCTGCCTTCCCAAGTAAGCCTATTAAAATGGATTAAAGAGGGGTAGCACGGCTAGGGGTAAATTTGGACTTTTTAAATATAGATGTAGGTATTTCAATACCATCACACCATGCTAGTATAGCCAATGAACAAGTTGTGAAATACTATGTTTTGCATGATGAATTTAATGCTTGTGAAGATGTAAGTTCTATGGGGCTAACAAAAACATTACAACATGCACAAGCGAAGAAAAATATATTCCATCATATAGTGAAGGTTAAGAGGGACAAAAAAGAAAGAGTTTAAGTATTTTTATGAATCTTCCAATAGAGAGGGTTGTGCAAAAATCCCATGATTTACCAAATGGTGTAATGAGACTAAGCGATAATCAAAAATATTAACTACAAATGAATTTTTTTAGATCCTTAATGACCAAGAAGAAAGAAAGAAGAAAATAGAAGAAATAAAGGAAAGGAAAAATAACAAGTATAAGATAAGAAGGAATTAAACCTTATTGATATAGATTTGAAGTTATAAAGAAAAAGGGAGAACAAGATGAAATGTAAAGAAAAGGAAGAAAAAAGGAAAAGGGAAGAGTATGAGGAGCAAAGGAAGGATCGGGAAAAAGTATGAGGGCAAATGGAAAAGTGAAGAAGGATATGGAGAGAAAAAGACTGTATTAAAATATGGAAATCCTTTTCCTAAACAACATCCAACCATGATGGAAATGATAAACATCTATTCTCTAGCCTTTGCGCAAGCATAAACACTAATCAAGTGGGAATTCCATATACTATAACTCATCAAATGCAGCTAACAAAAAGGTTCTCAACAAGGGTGGGCAATGAATTTGCAAGCAAGTAACACCCAATGCAATCACATAATCGAACAACATCGATGGTAGTGGATAACATATATGCCAAACCTTCTAAAGAACAAGTTAAATGAGGTTCAAAACCAAACTTCTTTGATATGTGAGACATAACTATGAATTGGACACCAATACATTATAAGAGAATCATTCACCCACTATACCAAGTGGAATATGGGCTTGTTGATTAATACAATAAATTTGTGAACGAAATTAAAAAATAGTTCAAAAGGAACACTAACAAGTAATGGATTGGGACACACACTCCATTACTTGTCCATATTGTTATGTTTTTTGTACATTTTTAATATTGGACATAAAATGTAACCAATGCTTATTTCACTAAATTAGGACTTATTCCAATCTGAGCAGCTAAAAAATATAGCCAATATTGGAATCCAATATTACTATTTTTGGATTCCAAAATGTCAAATATTGGAATTATCTAGCACTCTAAAATTGCACATATTGGATTCCAAAATTACACATATTGGATTCCAAAATCGCATATATTGGAATCCAAAATCACATATATTGGAATCAAAATCAAAATATTGGAATCCATTAATTCTCCTTTCAAGTCCAATATATCTGGTCACGATTTAAATTTATGAATCTGTGAAAAAATGTTTAATGATTTTAGGGAATCCAACATTAACTGAGAAATAATGTTTGGCGATCGCTAGCTTGTATATGACATATACATGTTCTATTTTATAAGGGCTAGTGGCAGCTAGGATTAATGATTGCTTTGGAATAATGCTCTTATCAGTTTTAAGATTTTTAAAGATTAAACTATGCAAATTTGAATATTTTAAATGCCATTGAGAAATTGGCCGCTAGGCTAATGACATTCAAGAGATGTGAGACACTTCTAGATTCAATTATTATCGTTCAATTGAACCTTGAGGCAACCAGAGAATTAGCGAAGATGTTATGAAGAAACTTAAAGAGGGCGATGATTCAATTTAGGATAATATAATTAAATGTAAAACCATTATATATATATATATTCATATTTAAAGTTAGATATCATATTTACTTCATTTATTATGGTGTGATTGAACCTTAATGCAACTAGAGAATTTCTGAAGATTTTATGAACAAATTAGCAGAGGGTGATGATCCAATGTAGGAGAATGTAATTAATTGTAAAACTATACCAGATATATTTTCATATTTAAATTAAGATATACTATAAGAGACATGGTATAAAAAATTTCATATTCAAATATGATATGAACTTATTTAAAATTAACTATAAAACTATCCCATATATATTTTAGTATATAAATATAGCTATGAAATAAATTAAAATTCATTTACTAAAGGTAGGTAGAATCATAGTAAAAAATTGATGAATAATTTTAATTTATAATGTAACACTATTCCTAAAGATGGGCTTCCAAATCAACAATACAAAACATAGTAAAGCTCCAATAAAAAATCTCCCTATAATTTTTTTGTGATCTAATATAATCTTGAACATCTTCGATGTCCTTCAATGGTTGCAAAAAGGCCACAACACATCTAACAAGTATGTGTCTTCTGACTTAGAATCTATGTTAAATGTTTCAACAATTATGTAGTTCGCAACATCATTGAACTTGTTTTGCTCTAAAGATTCATTTACAAACACAAAGATTTTTACAATTGTACGCTGCATTAAACCACAACCAAATAGATTTAAGATTCTTGACATATAATTTGGGATTCTCATAACCTTCATAATCGGAGTGTTTTGTCTTGATGTAATCTTCCTATGTAAATATGAACTCGAAGCTTGCAACCTCCAAGCCAATGTTTTGAAGGAATGAAGGCATCATGTCATCAACATTTGACTTTCTCACCAATGTCCATATTGTTATGTTGAAATGTTTTTTTGCAATGTTACAAGAAATATTTCACATTAGGTCTGAGAAAATAATTTTTATTGAGCTCATGCCGCCAAAAATCAGAATCGTTTAAATGTCGAAGATTCCTTATGGAGGGTGTGTGCCAAAACACCGTTTATATCAAATATGATTAGTTTCATGTTGCATGTGTTCGTATCTGCAAATGAAAAAAAAACAAAATCAAATGGTTGAGGGTGGTGAATCAATTAAAAAATAAAAAAAAGTCCCTTTCGATATTGTTATATCAAAAATCAAATGGTTGTAGGTGGTGACAAAGGTAAAATCTAAGGGTGTTCCTCATTTCTTATTGTTATACTAGGAATTTTTTTGTGTGCATAATTTATTTAAATAGAATGTAATGTTTCAACGTAAAGAGTCTTTACATATCATATTGTAGTTATTTAATTTCATTATAAAGTGGTATATGTTTTCTAATATTGAAGAAAAACTAGTATTTGAGCATGCTCAAGAATTAATTTAGAATACATATTTCATTAATAAAAATTGCTCAAAGATTTGTTACATTAAATATTTTCTATTAATTTACATTTGCAACTTATACACTCACACTCTGAACTTATAATCAAGGAAAATTTAAATTCTCCCAACTTATAATCATACAATCGTAATTTAAATAGTTACGCAAAACCATCACTAAAACATATGAATGTATTTTATTTACAATGTTAAGTTGTATCATCACAATAACATTTTGAAATGCTAAATTTTTATTTAGAATTTACTCACTCCAAATATTTGATGCCCTCTACCACATTCAATCCCTTTAACACTATTTGTGATCATTTTTGTACAAATCAATCATCAACTACCTATATTTTCAAAAAAATCTCATCTACTTGCCATCTCAACCATAAAATTTGTTGGAGAGTTTCCCTTTGCACCTAATGTAATACACATTGTATCTTCAAAATTTAAGGGAACATCGTTTCTACTCTAAACCTTTTATAGATATTTTATTTCAATTTCATCAACTATTTTGCAATGTTCTTTTCCCCAAGTGAGTACTAGATTCAAGTCAGTCGATAATTTTTATTGAAGGCCTTTGTCAGCTTTTCAACATCAACTGAAGTGAGTTTGTCTAACTAGAATCCCATTTCAAATTTTGTTGATAATGACTTTATAAACTCTTTCAGGCCACCTCACATGTTGATAGTCTCCTGCGGAACTTGAATGTGATGTCCCCAGAGGGCGATTGGTTTTTCTCATACAACAAGCCCTCCAAATCTAAAATAAGCAAGTAATTCTTGTGGCTAACTGTAGGGAAGTAAATAATTTTTTAATCGGTCTCATATCAATTCTAACCAATGGAAAAAATCAACATTTTAGCTTGTAGCTACCACTTCTCAAGCGGGCCTTGCGTGTAGGATTGCATCTTCTTTACCCAGAACTGGATCCTTTGATGTAAGATCTGTTTCAAACAAACATCAATCTATTCATTATTAATATAGCTATTGCTATGGAAAATGAAAGTGTATTTGAAAAAAACATAGTGAACTACATGGTAAAATGGTAAATTCAATATTAGCACTTTAGGTAGCTACCACTTATCGACTGAGCTTCTGGCTTGGCTTGCATAGACCTTACTAGCTACTAGTTTTTTTATGCAAGATGTATTACAAACAACAATAATCAATTCAAAATCGATTTCATGCTATCGCAAATGAAAGCATAATTGAAAATCATACTGGTCTTCGTGGTAATATGGTAAGTACAAATCAAAATGTTCTATGTCTTCTGAATTAATTATAGTGCCGTGCCAAACCACCCATTGTAAGATAACACTTATGAGATATTGATGTGGATTAGCGACCACTAGGCTATGCCATCATTGGATGGAATAAGCATAGATTATAATGTTTGTATCATTATGTTGATACTAATGGTTTATGCAGATAACCAACAACCTAGAAACTAAAAACTATGTAGCATTGGATGCCACCATGAACTTTTGAAATAGGTTATTTGGTAATTCCTTCTTTGAAAATGGTTCTGCTTCTAGAATTAGTTGATATCATTTTCTATAACTTTGTGAGCCTTAGAAATGGTTATGTTTAAAAATATGCATGGCTAACATACTTGGTTCTGTCTACATATTCGTGTTGGCTACCACCGCGCACTCCACTGTTACTTTCTCTGGTTGTTGGTCATCTGCATAAACCATTAATTTTTTTATAAATTTGTGGGGCTTAGTAGCGGTTCTTATTTATAAATGCACACAACTAACATACCAAGATTTTCTTGCATATTCATGGATGATGTGGCTGAGTTCTCCTCATTTGTGGTCAGAGATGGTGAGCATAGAGTATTGTCAAAAATGAGAACAATGACAATTGAAAACAAATCTCATTAAACATATTTATAAAGCAATTAAAGGTCAATCACCATGATGAGTTGGTTGTGTAGCGTCAAGTTGAGAGGTTTGTACATCAATTCCTATTGTTCTTTGGTTGTCTGCGTAAATAAGAAATGTGTAAGTAGATTTTTTCGGTTGAAATACTTTTAACATAATCACATGTTCGAGTTGTATTCTGGTACGAACCTTTCTTCATATGAGAATAGTAATGTTTCAAAAACATTTCCTGACTATGTGTCTCAACAATAAAAAAATAATAGATTGATTGGATTCAACTAATGCACGTAGTGCGACATTGCCATCGTATAACACTAATACTATAGAATCATGGGAATAACATCAAGCGAACATCTCATACCAGAACTCATATGATCACTCAAAAGGAAAAGGATGTTTGTTTCCTTTTAGGCCAATTTCGCTTGCAGTTATCAATTATTGTGGCACTTTTCCATCCAATCCTAGTGACTTATTCTCTTTCATCATTGTTATCATCGTAGTTGTGCACTCAATTATTGTGTACATAAGACAAAACTTTTAAATTTCCCACTACTATCATAGAGTCTGTAGCATCCATCTAAAATTGATTCTCCACTATCTTTAACCTTTTCCATGTATTTTTTTGCTTTCTCTCAACATTTTTGAATATTCAATTGGTATGAGAACAATAATAATACATTCTAACTCACTTGGTTCTAATAATTATTAGCAGCTCCATTATTTCTTCAGAAGAAATATCGCTAGACAAATTGTAAAAATCAGCGATAACACATTCTACATTGAAAGGATTGGTGGCAGGAATAGTTACTAGAGTTGATGAAAGTTAGAATGGGTATGCACATTAACAAGTAAATTCTTCTGTGTCCTCCATCCTTTCCAATATATTGTCTTCCATTGACACCACATAGTTTTCTAATATTTTCTAAGCCTTGTGGGAAGAACTTCTTCCGCCACATGGTCCTTTTTTCATTTAGATTTTTTCCCCCTATGTGGGAATCAAATTTTCTCTTTCCTTTCCTCTCTTCACCCAATAGTACAGACAATCTGGTGGTAGTGTGATTCATGCAATTTAAATTTTTCAATTACATTGGATTCACTATCAGGATGTCAATAGATCAATATCTAGATGTTTATCTTTAAAATATTGTAGAAATTTTTCTCTTAGTTTTTGTCTCCTTTTATTCTCTCAAGTTAAGAATCAAATGTCTCTACTTTTTTCACCTTCCTCTCTCTCTTATAGGGCTAGTTCCTTTTTGTAGCACAAGGGTACATCCCCTTTTATTGTATCTTTTTATCTAAAATATTGTAGAAATAGTTCTTCATCGTCTTCATTCCCTCTAAATAGGGCTAGTTATCCAGACTCCCCTTATTGTAATGAATTGGTTCTTCATCGATTCTTGAATTGGTCAATGAATTAGGCTGAAAGTTATCTTGATTATCTTTAATAGGTGAACAAGCAAGGCCACCAGATCTAAACAAATCAAATTTTGTAGTCCATTTAGTCCATATATCATCCGAAAAATAATAGAAAATTCCATTTGTCATATAGATTGTTGGTTGTGTCCATTTTGAAAATCAAAAGGCATTGATTCTCAAAGTTCTGCATTCAAAGGACAATCATATGTTTTATATTTTTATATAAGGAAGATAAAAGTTAATAAAAATGCAATAAAATTAAAATACATTACCCTCCACTCCTCTATTTTATTTTTTCCAATCCGGGACGTTGAGGACATCCAAGCAATTTCCAAACCAATCTAGCTTTGTATAGAAAATCAATAAAATTGGTTTCTATCCAAGTTCTATTCACTTCATTCTAGTTGTTTACAAATATTAGTAATGGTTTCATTAGTTGCATTTGCAGAAATAATGCAAGCCCTTCAAACTGTAGCCTCTTATGTAAAGACTTGTAAGTTCTGAGCCCAATTTTTTTTTTTGTACACATATTATATGTTGCACTGTCAAGTATATAAAATTTAACATCATCCCTTTCCAATTCTTTCAGATCTTGGAGCACCACAACCTTATTTGTAGACTCCAAGAAGGGAAGAAGAATTGCATCCCTCTGTGTAGGAATAACATTTATCAACATGGAGTGCACAAGAAGGTCAACATTCTCATCATCTACATGACGATACTAATACTATGGAGGTGCTACATGGCACTGAAACATCAATTAAAAATACTTCACCATTGAACAAAAAGTAATCAAACTACTAAATAGTTGAAGGTTCTATTTTCGTGAATATAGTGGTTGCTTTCTTCAACAATGTAGCTGATTTAGTATTCTTTTTCAACCCATGCAACTTTGATTTGGATGGATTAAGCTCCAATTTAGCCAAATATGTTCTCCTCATCATAGTAAACAACTTGGCATGTTTAGGTGGTGAAAGAGAACCTTTTCTATTCAAAAATGAAAAACAAAAGAGGTTTTATCACCTCTATACAATTTTCCAAGTATAGCAAGCATGCCACTGTGAATGACTTCTGCATTTGAATAACAAATTTTGTATTTATCTACTAACAACCCCAAATCCCAACCATATATTGAACATGAAAATTGTTTTTTTAATTCTGAGGCTTTCATCTCCTGTTTCCTAAATAAATAAACATCCAACTCCATATCCAGAATAAGACACTTATTATTTTCATAGTCAATGTGTTCGACTTGAACACACAATGTACTCAAATCAACAACTGCAGAGGATATAACCATTTCAATTTCCTCATATCTATCATCTATAAAAAAACCAACCACATGTCGTTGTAGTAGTTATCAGGGCCATGGATTTCAACAAACCATTCCTCATCTCTTTTCTTCCAGCACTCAGCACCTTCAATGAATGGAATTTCCAAGAATGGATTGCGACTAATGGAAGACATTGTACCTGCAATTGGAGTAGAATATATTAAAAATTACTTCACATATGGAGTAATTTTTGTTCCCATCATATGCTAATGAATGTAAGTATTAGCCTTTGTGATCACCAATCTCTATAATACATTACTTTTTATCATTGGTGAGCAATCAACGTAAATGTTAGCTACTATTAGGCTTCAACTGAACATGATATCTAACCTTCAATATATTGTAAATTGTATTTTGTGGATCACATCATTAATACCGAAACTATGCAAAATTGTTCTTGACAATTAACACACAACATATTTTGGAAGGATTATCCATTGTCATCCACATTACATAGATTACATGAAAGGAACGTTTGAAAACATAGATGTTAGCAGAGAGAGGATTTAAGTCGACATATGAATGGACAATTTTTAATATTACTTGTTGGTAATTTACACCAATTGAATGGACTAGCTTAAAGGCCATTAAGATTTAATCTCCATAACTAGTAGAAAAGAATAATGTAGTGGTCGTTAGGCTCAAGAATGTATTTATTTGAAAATAGCTATATAATAACAAACAATGGTCAAGCTTAGTGGCCACTAAGCTCCTTTGATTACCGATTGTCATTGTAAGAACTATATGTTCAGCTTTGGACTGATATTGTTTTTCAATGATAGTAATTATATCATATTGGCTAGACTTCGCATGTCGGACCCAATTGCAGCACTACATTTCAATAAGACAGATAAAGACTTATATATTTCACCTAAAATATATATTTGTAAATTATAAGCCATATTCATTTGTATCAAAGAAAAATCCTAGCGACCACTACACTTTCTTAATTTCAAAATAACTATTGAATAAAAATCATAGTCTAGCTTAGCGGCTACTACGATACTTTCATTACCTCTAGTCGTAGCAATCACTAAATGTACGGAATTTAAAACAATTGTTATTGTCAATGACTATAATTGTATCAAATTAGCCGCATGTTACCTGGTGGAGCTGATTGTTGTACTAATTTATATCGAGAGGGATCAAGACTTTCTCTTCATATCAAAGGAATAAAGTTGCATTTGATAGGCGTAATAATTTCTAAATTTGAGAATAGATATATAATAACAAACAATGGTCTAGCTTAGCGGTTGTTGGGCTCCTATCATTACCATTTTCCATTGTAATCACTATCTGTTCAAATTTATATGGTTAGTTCTTTTCATTGATTGTAAGTGTAACATATTGGATATACTTCACATGGTAGACCCAATTGTTGCACTACATTCTCATCGAGAGGAATCTAGTCTTATTTATTTCTCCTAAGATATATCTTTGAAAATTTTAATCCATATTCATTCGTATCAGAGAAAAAGGTATCAACCACTACGCTCAACAATTTCTTAATTTCAAAATAGTCATTGAATAACAAATCATGGACTAGCTTAGTGGTCGCTATGATCATATCATTACCTCTTATCATAACAATCACTATCTATACAAATTTAGATTGATTGTAATTGTAAATGATTATAATGTTAACAAATTGTCTCACGCGTTACAGGCAGAGCCAATTCCTACAATGCTTTCCATCGAGAGGGATCAAGACTTTCTATTATTATCAAAGAAAATGCTTAACAATGCCATCCTTCATTACTAGTTGAAAGGAATAACGTAGCGGCCACTAGGCTAAACAGTTTTAATTTTGAGAATAACTATATAATAACAAACAATTGTCTATCTTAACGATTTGCACTCCTATCATTACCATTTGTCATTGTAATCACTATCTATTTTACTTTTGATCGATAGTGTTTTTCATTGATTGTAATTGTATCAAGAGGATTCAAGATTTATTTATTTCTCCTAAGATATATATTTGTAAATTATAATCCATATTCGTTCATATCAAAGAAAAATCCTAGCAGCCGCTAGGCTTAACAATTTCTCAATTTCCAAGTAGCTATTGATTAACAACTCATGATATAGCTTAGAGGCCACCAGGATCCTTTCATTACCTCTTGTTGTAGTAATCACTATCTTTACATCTTTAGATCGATTGTAATTTGCAATGATTATAATTGTATCAAATTGGCTGCGTTACCTGGTGGAGCCAATTCTGCACTATGTTCCGTTGAGAGGGATCAAGACTTTTAATTCATATCAAAGAAAAGGTTTAACGACCACTAAGCTCCATTACTAGTTGAAAGGAATAACATAGTGGTCACTAGGCTCAACCATTTCTAATTTGTGAATAGTTATATTGTAACAAATAATGGTCTAGCTTAGCGGCCGCTAGGCTTCTATCATTATCACTTGTCATTGTAATTGTATCATTTTGGGTGGAATTTACATGGCAACCCCAATTGTTGCACTACATATTTATCTCATACAAGATATATCTTTGTAAATTGGAATCCATATATACCCCTGAGAGTAAGTGATATTTTTTTTAGTTTTGATAAGATAAATCATTGCAACATATAATTCACATCGGTTCTTATCAAATAAAATGCATAGTGACCGCTAAGATGCTTTATTTATTGATTGAAATGACATATGGTCTGTTGTGCACAACAATTACTTAATTTGGAAATAGTGATAGAATAACAAATCATGATATAACTTAGTGGTTGCTAGCTATATACCAATACCTTTTGTCATTGTAAACACTATATTTACAACTTTGAGGTGTTAGTGTTTTTCATTTTTTTAATGCAAAAACACCTTTTGGGATTTCAAAATTTTCATGTGGTGTGTCGTCATTTTATTGGTAGTTATTTATATTATAATATCACGGTTTCATATAGTTTCAAAATATTTTATAATCGTTTCTTTATATATAAATTTTGTAATAAATGTGTCAAATATAATGTTTTCTAATTATTAGGTTCAAAACATGCCACGTGGCACAAAGTAATTGGATAATTATTTTTCATTAGCGCACTACATCTAACATTGCCTAGGTTGATTTTGATAAAAATAAAAATAAATGTGCCTATACATTCATACACTTTATTTCTTCTGTTTTATTATAATATTATATGTTTTATTACATTTTAACTATTTTAAGCTATAACCAATAACAAAAGGTGTTGTTTTCAATATTGTTTATTTTTTCGATATCCCACACCTTTAATGAGTGGTAAATTCAAAATTTTAATTGCGAATTACCCGCATTTTGAGAATTTGAAATTTCAATATTAACACAATTTCCCCACTCTAATTTTCAAATTTCCATATATCGTACTTTTTATATTTCAAAATATCTACTATGGAATGTGCTTAAAAAAAAAAATTAAATACCCCGGAGAACTAGTTTTAAGGGTTTTTTTCGGTCTTGCAGAATAAAGAGCTCGTGGAATCATAGAACAATACAAGCAAGCCAATGATTGTGGGGAAAAATGCAAGAATCTCGGTCATTTTGGCCAAGGAAAAATCAGGAGTAATTATAATCTCGTTCATGGATTAACAAAAAGGGAACAATCAGCAGTAACAAAAATGAGTGCTCACACACTAGGGAAACAAAAGGGGTTGCAAAAAAATAATGCAGATAGTTAGTTCGATGTAGTAGTCGGTGGTTCAATGGCATCACCAAGCACGAAATTATATTTAAATAACATATTTATAAAAATGTATACTATACTAAATGTGCACTTTTTTTTTATCGCAGTTTGTTGATCATTCTTGTCTTTGACCAGATCATGTCTTTTTAACGTCAGTCCAGCCTATTTTACCCTATAAAAACATGCTTCGGCTCCAACTTTGTTTGCAGTTCCTTCGATCTTTTGTTAAACCACCTTGTGCTCACTAGTTCTGGCTTTTTCATGTCACTCCAGCCATGCTTTTACCTAACGCAATCCGTGACCCAACACTACTTATCATTTCCTTCTGATCGTTTTTTCACACTACCTTGTTCTTCACGAAAACAAAGAATTTGTTGTTCTCAAATGAAGAAAATTTAATACCTTTTCAACTTTGGTTTTTATTTCATTTAAACTCTTTCAAGTTTCTATCGATCTATGTCCACGTCTGGATTGTTTTTCCCGATAATGATGGTCAGTCGAATAATCACTAGTTTTTAAAATTATATTGTTTAACAAGACTCAAAATATTATTTTGGTATTCGTTACTTATAAAAAAATTTCATTTTAATATGATGATAGAAACAACCCAAGGTAAATATTTCATTGTACATTGTTTATATGGTTTCGTGTTGACTTTGTGAGAAGATATTTGAGGTTAACAAAATGGTTTAAAATGTAAAATCATATTAAGTTTTCAATTGTGAGATAATTTTTGTGTAATGGAAGGTTAAAAATATTATATATATGCCTAAATTTTATATATTAAATATTTTAATCACTATGTATTTATGTATGTTAGTCATGATGATATAATTCTTTTAAAACAATATTATCAGTAGGCCACATATTATTGGTGGAAGATAGAGTGTTGGCATATATATTAATTCATTAGGGTTGTTGTGGAAGGCCACAATATTATTAGTCTCTATGGAAGGCCACAAACTAATATGTTGAACATTAGGGTTGCTAGAAATTAACACATTAATGAATTATATTCTTAGTGTAGCATCCGCTAGGTTATGCTTTGCAACATATTATTTGGATATTAGTTGCCATTATGATTGGATATTAAATCTATCGCCATTGGGTATAACATAATACCATATTTGTAGCTAAGCGATCAATACTCAATAATGGATATCATGAAGTTATACGCCACTAAGACACTGTCACGTCATAATATTTGAAACTAAAGAAAGCGAACTCAGGTATATGAATCTATACCTTCCTTCGACATTGTTGATCATGCCAAGAAAACTAAAGTTCAAATGTCAGAAGCTGAATACCTGAGAGTTTTTCCTGAGCAGTTAAATAGGCTAGTCAAATATGTACAATCACCGGACAATCCAATACATTAAAAGACCTTTTGCCTAAGCCCAAGGATACTCCTCCAATTGTTAAATCCTCACCATCTTCTAAAAGAGTGGAATTGTTCTATGTTTCCATATTGCTTAATGGTTTTAAGTTAAGAAACTATGTTTTAGATTCAGGTGCGTCTAACAATGTCATGCCAGCTAAAGTTGCATATGCTCTTGGGTTTACCTTGACAAAGACCATAAAAAGGTGCTACTCCATGGAGAGACAAGTCCCTTTAATCGGACAAATCAAAGATGCACAAGTTGTTTTGGTAGATTTTCTTGACAAGAGATTAAAGATGACAATCTTAGTTGCGAATATTCCTATCTCCTACGGGATGTTGCTGAGCAGAAAATTATGCAAATAGTTGGGAGGAGAAGTAAAGATGGATTGGTCCTGTGCTCATATTCCTATCAAGGGGATTAATCAGAAGCTAGAGCCGGAAAAGAAGTCCAAGTACACGGTGACAAAATCTGAAGATCCTAGATCTCAGATTCTTTTTCAGGGGTCTGACCACGGTGTATACTTCTTGGAAATGGATAAAGACATTCTAGAGCTAGAACTTCAACTAGAGCCAGAGCCGGGAAAGAAGAAGAAAAAGTTTGGACTCTGGAGTTTAAAGGCACATGTTGTTCTTTTGGATCAGGAGCCGACATTCTACTAATATCTCCAGATCATGAGATATTTCCATACTCCCACAAGCTGATGTTCGAGAACACCAATCATACGGCGAAGTATGAAGCATTGCTTCTAGGAATGGAGCAAGCTAAAAAGAAAGGATTAAAAATCCTCAAAGCCTAAGGAGATGTTGAACTTCTAGTAGAAAGTTCGAGGAAAGATCAAATCAACAGAGATGAGGTGAAGCATTACAAAGATAAAGTGCTTTCGCCACATTCGGATTTTCTTTGCCGCTTCTCTATCGACTTTATTCCAACCAATCAAAACTACAAGGCGATTCTTTGGCGAGTCACAAATATACTATTGAATCCGGATAGACCACCGTCCATATTCAAACAAGGAGACTATAAAGTGGAGATGGTCTACCGCCCCAAAGTCCCTGAACAAACATCTGCATTTCTGGAACAAGGCAACTTTGACAGAGTATATGTTGAAGGGAGTAAATCACCACCACGACAAACAGTCATAGGAAAAGCTGATCCAGGTTATGATGATAGTAGTGGAGTAATCCGTCCAAAAGGTAACAAAATCCCCAAGGATTTAGTTTACCTGAAGAAGAACAAAGAATATGGTGATAGTTCTTCCTTCGAAGTGCAACCAATGAATCTGGGAATGGAGCAAGTTGATGCAGACTTACCCGCCACGGAGAGAAGAAAGGATGAGCCACCACCAGATGAAGTTGATAAGGACTTGCCCAAAGTATTTGACAAGAAGGCCAAGAGAAAGGAAGTTCAAGATCGGAGACTGGGTACTCTGGTGGGACAAGAGACATGAACCAAAGGGCATGCACGAAAAATCTGATTCACTCTGGAAAGGGCCCTTCGTGATCAAAAGAGCTGCGAATGGACACTTTCTTCCTTGCCTACCGGGATGGAATTGAGTTACCACTTCCTTTCAACGGGCAACATCTGAAGCTTTTCCAGACATAAAAAAGCAGGGTAAAACCTGTATGTATATAAATAAAACTTTGTTTTTTTTCCTTGTCTGTTTCTTTGTTGTGTTGTTTTTGTTTGCCTGACCCCATGCCAAAAAGACAAGATACGAAACCATAAATGCTAGGATCTCATCTTTTCCCTTGTCATTCGACAAGGAAAAGATGTCCACAGACGGAGCCGATTAGTGTCCCCAAATTTCACCTTGAAATCTGGGACTACCCTATTTTTAAAAAATTCATACTTTTAAAATAATGGGTTGTTTTATGTTTTTATTGCCAAAAAGTTTCTGTAATGTTGAAGATATTCCCAAGGATCCATATTAGTCATTTTCACCAAATACCCAGATGCCCAAAATTGTTATATTTTATCGTTTGGGGTTTGCTACGGGAAATTTGTATTTAATTATTTTGAGCCCTATTTGAGGCAAATTGTGCTCCGGTTTAACCTTGTTGTGATCGCACATGTCAATTTTCCCATATACTAGTAGAGTTTTAACCAGGAATGAATTCTGGGCTTTATTTGTGACTTTTGGCAACGTTTTGTGTTTTTGTGTTTTCCGTTTTATTTTACGTGAAATTTCTCTGGATCAATTCCTTTGCGGTTTGGTCACGATTCTTGGCACAGGTATTTGGAGATCACCTATGCGCACGTTGTGCGAGAAGGAATTCGCCATCGGAGGTCAGTTCTCTCTAAAAGAGAAAGTCGTGCACCCAAAAGCTTCTTACGGGGCGGCGCATTTTTGGAAAAGAGAGGGTTTTAAAGTGGATCATGGGATTTTTGGAAGCGAGGCGGTGGGAATTTTGTACTTGCTGGCAGGTACTTTTTCCCATGGAAAGCAACGCCACTTAAGTCACAATGGGAAAATTAGAGAGCGGGCGGGCGGGAAATTTCTTACCCGCCTTGCGGGTAAAAATTCCCATTGTGAAATAAAAAAAAATCACTTAAGGCATTGATGGGATTTTATTACCTTTGCGAGGTAAATAATCCCATTATGAAAGTCAAACACTTAAGTGAATCATGGATTTTGGAGCTGCCTTGCGGGGTAAATAATCCCATTGCCATTGACTTTTAAAAATAGAAATTCCTTATTCCAAAAGTGCGACCCATATTGGGTGAATAATAATGCATTAAATAAATATTTGTTAATATTTATTCACCCAATTTTGGCACCTAGAGCTTGTGGAAAAGTCAACAAAGAAGTGGACAAAAGGAAGTTGGAATTAGAAATTCTAAAATTAAATAAATATTATTTATTTAATGCAGCCCCTTCATGTCAAAAAGTGTGCCCCATTTGGGAGAGAAATAATACTTTTTAAGTATTAAATGATTTAATTAATTCCTATTTTCAGTGGCTAAGGTCAAAGCACATTGTGAGGCTTGAGTTAACTAGAAGCAGAAGTCTAAAATTAAATAAATTTAATTTATTTAATGGCAGCCATGAGCATGCACAAAATAGGCGCCCCATTTGAAGAGTAAAGCTTATTAATTAATTAATTAATTGCCGGAATAGGAAAGACATTAATTAATTATAGAATTATGAGGATTATATAAGCAGGGGCTGCCATAAGGATGAATTAATTAATTCACAAGCAAAGAAGTGCAGCCCAGACAAAAAGTGTGCCCCATTTGGAGAGGATTTTTGCTCAAAAGAAGGTGTAATTAATGCTTGGAAGCTTCCAAATTTGGCGCACAGGTTGAAGGAGGTTGATTTGTGTCTAGATAATTGTTTGCATAAGTGATACAGGTGCTCAGGTGAAGTTGGTAAAATTCATGCTTGCTTTGCATGCAAATAAAACATCAAATTTTGGGGCAGCATGCTTGAATTATGCAGATTTTTATGATTAAAATCCATATTCATGTTCCGGTTGCCATCTTTGTGCGAATTAATTGCGAGAATTCATTACGGTGCTTTTATAAGAGAAAGGAGCTTAAATCAATGTCTAATACATTGAACATATCCTCTGAATCTGAAGAATTATCCAGATCTGCACCGGTTGTGAAGAATTCGGCCGAATAAAGAGAAAAGAATTGTTCAGACAAAGATTGCTCCAGCCATGGCAAAGCGGGATGAAAGAGAAAGCTCAGCAGAATCATGCATTACTTCGAGATTTGCTGACATCGGAGACATAAATCTAAACCCATGATCCAGATCCAGATCCAAATCTCATAATTGCAAAAGCTTCCGGCAAAAAATTCATCCTCTTGTTTCGAATGCAGCCCATGAAGAAGTTAGTGCGTGGAAAATTCCTTCCAGGATCTTGTGCATGTGCTCCCAATCTTCCAGTTGAAGCCTTCATTGAATTTGCATTCACCCAGAGTGCTTTCCAGAATTTTTAATTGCTCATATGCAATTAAAAATAAAAATGATGAGTTATTTACGGCAAACATTGCACTGATGCATGTACTGGAGAAGAACTACAAAAGCTTGAGGATAAGAGGAAGAAATCAAAGAAACTTACAAAGCAAAATTTCGGATCCAATCCGGCTTGCTTCGGATCAGCTTCCAGATCCAGTTGGTGAGAATCAAAGGCAAAAGAATCAAAACATGCGAAATATGAAAAAGGACAAAGATGACTTTCCTCTTTCTTCTTCTTTCTCTTATTTCCTCAAAAAAAGTAATTGAGCGATCGATTAAATTATACAACTTAAGTGATTGGTTTAAAAGCCATTACTTGAAGAAGTCAACTACTTGGAGATAGGTGGCGAGCGTGCAAAATAGAAGGTTCTATCTTGATTCTGAAATCATGCATGTCATGCGAAGAGGAATTCGGGGGAGATTGCCGGTTGTTTCCTTTCCGACTTCCACATGTGCCCGATTCACTAAAATCTTCCGACTTGTAATTGCCCTCTACATTATATAAGTAGAGGAAGAACCTCTGGGTTAAAGATCAGAATTTATAAGCAACATTCTTGTGTTCCAGGACTTTGTCTTTGAAACCCTGATAGCCACTTGAAGCAAAGGAATATAAAGGAGCAGATTTGTTTTAGAGAACTTTGTGTCACGGTGCATTTTGTTTCTAGCTTTCTATCTTAGATCTTCTAATAAACTTTGTGTTATTTTATTTTAGATCTAGATCTAGAGTTGCCTTTGCTTATAATTTTGTGTTGATATCTATTGGTTTCTTACTATGTGCATGCAATCAACTCTGTTATCTATTGATTGGGTTGCACATCTTCCCCATTTCTTCCTGTGTTTTATTATTTCCTTCTTCTATAAATATTTCCTTTCTTAAAACAACTACTTACTTTTTTGAAAAGCTATCTGACTATGGTTCATGAGTTGAATAGTTAAAGTAAAACCCCATATAGATACTAGCATATTTTTATTGACAAATCGACACGGAGCCTCACTTTGGTAAATGAGGAGATTTATCTCATGACTTTTAGGTTTTATGCTATGCTGAAAAATCTAGCCAACAATTTTTTGGAGTGACTCCATTTGAGAGCAACAACATAAATTAGCGAGACCGAGCTTTCTCAAGTTAGAAGCCGAGATCTAGTCTTTCACCGGGAAGAAGAGTGCAAACACATCGAGATCTAGATCATCTTTATCATAATCCGGTGGTTGGAATTATTCATCAAGTCTATTCTCGGAGAAGGCGTGCTCCTTTCATGATGCGAGAATCGACCCACTTGCCCCTGCATGGCACTTTGTTCCATGGGGTGCAACCTTTGGACCTCTGAATTTGAATCCTCCTATGCATGATCTACCTAAAGGGATGAGAAAGAATTTTCCAAAATTCTTTGGAGATGGCAAGCAGAATCCAGATGACCACTTGGCTGCGTTTTCATATCTGTGGAGTGCTTGCAGTCGAACATGAAGATGTATCTGTCAGACTCTTCATAGAGACTCTGCATGACTTAGTTGGAGAATGGTTCTACTGGCTAGCTCCTGGCACCATAACCAAGCTGAGCTATGCGGGATGCATTCTGAAAAGATTGAAGGCAGCCAAGAAGATTCCAAGGCACCTTGATAACTCAAGCTCACTCGGTTGAAGAAGGAGCCACATGATGAGCACATGCGGGATTTTATTGCAAAATTCCAAAGATTCTTGTACAAAAATTCCGGCATTACTTCTCTGAATGATGAGAATCAAAAGTATTCTTCATCGATGCTTTACTTCTAAAGTAAGCTATCAACTACGAAGAGCACGTCCTGCTGATTTGTTAGAAGCTCAAAACATGGCGGTTGAGATTGAAAGACGACCTCATCATGGCTTTGGAAAGATAAAGAGCAACACTTCAGAGTGAAAGTTCATCCTCTGCTACTACTTTTGATTCATTATTGCAAAAGTTAGCAAATGAGATGTTGCAGATGAAGAAACAAATGGCTCAAATGGCTCAAGGCAACAACACTACCCCTACTCGGAATTTCAACAACAACCGAAACCGCATTGTTGGTTCCCAAAGATTAGCAATTGAAGTTGCTCCCAGAAACAACATGGAGATGAATGAAGAAGACCAGGAAGTTGACGTTGATCAGCTCGAGGATGATGATTTTATAGGTCTTGCTGGCGACTCCAACATTAATTACCTAAACTACAAATCTGAACATGAGTATGAGGAGCTTCTTGAAGATGATCATGGTCATGCATATGCAGTACTTACAAGATCACAAACTCACCAAGTGAAGCATTAGCGACGAAAAGAAGAAGGGCATCCCTTTGCCTTCTTCCTTAGCTCCCAGAGATAAGCATGTGAGTTCTTCATCTCACCCACGAGAAAAGAAGCTCAAGTATATGAATCTATACCTTCTTTTGACATTATTGATCATGCCAAAAAACTAAAGTTCAAATGTGTCGAAGTGAATACTTGAGAGTTTTCTGAGCGATTAAATAGGCTAGTCAAATATGTGCAATCACGAGACAATCAATACATCAAAAGGCCTTTTGCCTAAGCCCAAGATACTCCTCCCCGAACAACACTACGGTTGTTAAATCCTCACCATCTTAAAAGAGTGGAACCGTTCTATGTTTCCTATTGCTTAATGGTTTTAAGTTAAGCAACTGCATTTTAGATTCGGTGCTTACAATGATGTCATGCTTGGCTAAAGTTGCGAGATGCTCTTGGGCTTACCTTGATAAAGACCATAAAAGGTGTTACTCCATGGAGAGACAAGTCCCTTTAATCGGACAATCAAAGATGCACAAGTTGTTACGCAGCTTTTTCTGACAAAGATTAAAGATGACAATCTTAGTTGCGAGATATTCTATCTCCTACGGGATGTTCTTGAGCAAACTTCTGAAAGAGTTGGGAGGAGAAGTAAAGATGGATTGGTCTGTGCTCATATTCCTATCAAAGGGATTAATCATAAGCTAGAGCCGGAAAAGAAGTCTAAGTACACGGTTAAAATCATCGAGGATCCTAGATCTCAGATTCTTTTTCAGGAATCTAACCATGGGGTCTATTTCTTGGAAATGGATAAAGACGTTCCCAGGCGAACTTCAACTAGAGCCGCCAGCGGAAAAGAAGAAGAAAAAGTTTGGACTCACGGAGTTTAAAGGCACATGTTGTTCTTTTGGATCAGGAGCCGACGTTCTACTAATATCTCCAGATCATGAGATATTTCCATACTCCCACAAAGTGATGTTCGAGAACACCATCATACGGCGGAGTATGAAGCATTGCTTAGGAATGGAGCAAGCTAAAAAGAAAGAGTAAAACTCCTCAAAGCCCGAGAGATGTTGAACTTCTAGTAAAGCAAGTTCGAGGAAAGATCAAATCAAAGAGATGAGGTGAAGCATTACGAGAGATAAAGTGCTTTTGCCACATTCGATTTTGTTGCCTTCTCTATTGACTTCATTCGATAAATCAAACTCCAAGGCAATTCTTTGGCGATCATATTGCACTATTGAATCCGGATAGACCACCATCCATATTCGAGACAAGGAAACTATAAAGTGGAGATGGTCTACCACCCCAAAGTCCACGAACAAAAACATATACATTTATGGAACAAGGCAACTTTGCATGTTGAAGGGAGTAAATCACCACCACGACAAACATCACGGAAAAAGCTGATCCAGTTATGATGATAGTAGGAATGAGTAATCCATGACCAAAAGGTAACAAAATCCCCAAGGGTTTAGTTTCCTTAGTGGAGACTTTCAACAAGCATGATCAGTACTGAAGAAAGAACAAAGAATATGGTGATAGTTCTTCCTTCGAAAATGTAACCAATGAATCTGGGAATGAGCAAGTTGATGCGAGACTTACCCACACGAGAGAAGAAAGGATGAGCCACCACCAGATGAAGTTGATAAGGACTTGCCCAAGGTATTTGACAAGAAGGCCAGAGAAAGGAAGTTCGAGATCGGAGACTGGGTACTCTGGTGGGACAAGAGACATGAACCGAAGGGCATGCACGACAAATCTGATTCACTTTGGAAAGGGCCCTTCATGATCAAAAGAGCTGCCGAAATGGACACTTTCTTCCTTGCCTACTAGGATGGAATTGAGTTACCACTTTCTTTCAATGGGCAACATCAAAGCTTTTCGAGGACATAAAAAGCAGGTAAAACATGTATGTATATAAATAAAACTTTGTTAGTTTTTCCTTTTCTTTTTGTTTTGTGTTGTTTTTTTGTTTGCTTGACCCCATGCCCAAAGACAAGACACGAAACCGAGAGATCTTGGGATCTCATCTTTTCCCTTGTCATTTTGACGACAGAGGAAAAGATGTCCACGAGATGGAGCCAATTGGTGTCCCCAGATTTCACCTTGAAATCTAGGACTACCCTATTAAAAAAAAAATCGTACTTTTAAAATAATGGGTCGTTTTGTGTTTTTATTGCCAGAAAGTTTCTATAATGTGTCAAGATATTCCCAAGGAGCCATATTAGCCATTTTCACCAAATACCCAGATGCCCAAAATTGTTATATTCTGTCATTGGGGTTTACCTGCGAGAAATTTGTATTTAATTATTTTGAGCCCCGTTTGAGGCAAATTGTGCTCCGGTTTAACCCTGTTGTGATCGTACATGTCAATTTTCCCATATACCAGTAGGGTTTTAACCAAGAATGAATCTGGGCTTTATTTGTGACTTTTGGCAACGTTTTGTGTTTTTGTGTTTTCCGTTTTTTTCTGTGAAATTTCTCTAGATCAATTCCTTTTCCGGTTTGGCTCTATTCTTTTCCTGGAGTATCTGAAGATCACCTATGCACGTTGTGCGGAAGGAATTATGCCATCGAGTCTGGTTCTCTCTGAAAAGAGGAAGTCGTGCACAAAAAGCTTCTTCTGGGCTAGCCGCATTTTTGGAAAAAGAGGGTTTGAAGTGAATCATGGGATTTTTGGAGCAGTAGCGAAGGTGGGAATTTTGTACCTACCTAGCAGTACTTTTTCCCATGAAAGCAACGCCACTTAAGTCACAATGGGAAAATTAGAGGCAGCAGGTAGGCGGGAATTTCTTACCTGCCTTGCAGGGTAAAAATTCCCATTGTGAAATAAAAGAAAAATCACTTAAGGCATTGATGGGATTTTATTACCTGCCTTGCAGGGTAAATAATCCCATTATGAAAGTCAAACAACTTAAGTGAATCATGGGATTTTTGGAGGGCTGCCTTGCAGGGTAAATAATCCCATTGCCAATTGACTTTTAAAAATAGAAATTCCTTATTCCAAAAAGTGCGACCCACCTTGGGTGAATAATAATGCATTAAATAAATATTTGTTAATATTTATTCACCCAATTTTGGTGCCCAGGCTTGTGGAAAAGTCAACAAAGGAAGTGGACAAAGGAAGTTGGAAATAGACAGTTCTAAAATTAAATAAATATTATTTATTTAATGCATGCCCCTTCATGTCAAAAAGTGCGCCCCATTTGGGAGAGAAATAATACTTTTTAAGTATTAAATGATTTAATTAATTCCTATTTTCAGTGGCTAAGGTCAAAGCATACTATGAGGCTTGAGTTAACTAGAAGCAAAAGTCTAAAATTAAATAAATTTAATTTATTTAATGGCAGCCATGAGCATGCACAAAATAGGCACCCCATTTGAAGAGTAAAGCTTATTAATTAATTAATTAATTGCCAGGAATAGGAAAGGCATTAATTAATTATAGAATCATGAGGATTATATAAGCAGGGGCTGCCATAAGGATGAATTAATTAATTCACAAGCAGAGAAGTGCAGCCCAGACAAAAAGTGCGCCCCATTTGGAGAGGATTTTTGCTCAAAGAAGGTGTAATTAATGCTAAAAGCTTCCAAAATTGGCGCACATGTTGAAGGAGGTTGATTTGTGTCTAGATAATTGTTTGCATGAGTGATACAGTGCTCAGGTGAAGTTGGTAAAATTCATGCTTGCTTTGCATGTAAAATAAAACATCAAATTTTGGGGCGTGAGGATTGAATTATGCAGATTTTTATGATTAAAATCCAATGTTCATATTCCGTTTCCATCTTTGTCTGAATTAATTGCGAGGAATTCATTACGGTGTGCTTTATAACAGAAAGGGAGCTTAAATCAATGTCGATACATTGAACATATCCTCCGAATCTGAAGAATTATCTAGATTTGCACCGATTATGAAGAATTCCGGCCGAATAAAGAGGAAAGAATTGTTCGAGACAAAGATTGCTCTAGCCATGGCAAAGCGGGATGAAAAAGAAATCTTAGTGGAATCATGCATTACTTCTGAGATTTCTTGACATCGGAGACACAAATCTAGGCCCGATCCGAGATCAGATCTCTCATAATTGCAAAAGCTTCCAAAAAAATTCATCCTCTTGTTTCAAATGCAGGCTCGTGAAGAAGTTAGTGCATGGAAAATTCCTTCCAGGACCTTGTGCATGTGCTCCAATCTTCTAGTTGAAGCCTTCATTGAAATTCGCATTCACCCGAGTGCTTTCGGAATTTTAATTGCTCATATACAATTAAAAATAAAAATGATGAGTTATCTATAACCAACATTGCACTTTGATGCATGTATAATGGAGAAGAACTACAAAAGCTTCAAGAGATGAAATAATCTAGCCAATACTTCGAATCATAGTCACTTGTTTCCAGATCCATCCTTCGAGATCCATATAGCCGCTTCCCGAGATCCGGTGAGAATCAAAGGCAAAAGAATCGGACAAGTGCGAGAATATGAAAAAGAACAAGATCTTTCTTTTCTTCTTCTTTCTCTTATTTCCTCGATAAAGTAATTGAGCGATCAATTAAATTATACAACTTAAGTGATTGGTTTAAAAGTCATTACTTGAAGAAGTCAACTACTTGAGATAGGTGGCGGGCGTGCAAAATAGAAGGTTCTATCTTTGATTGCGAATCATACATGTCATGCACGAAGAGGAATTCGGGAGGGAGATTGCCGGTTGTTTCCTTTCCGACTTCCACATGTGCCAGTTCAAATAAAATCTTCTGACTTGTAATTGCCCCTCTACATTCTATAAGTAGAGGAAGAACCTACGAGTTAATAATCAAAATTTGTAAGCAACATTCTTGTGTTCCAGACTTTGTGCTAAAACCCTGAGAGCCACTTGAAGCAAAGGAATATAAAGGAGCAGGTTTCCGAGAACTTTGTGTCACGGTGTAATTTGTTTCTAGCTTTCTATCTTAGATCTTCTAATAGACTTTGTGTTATTTTAGATCTAGATCTGAAGTGCCTTTGCTTATAATTTTGTGCGTTGATATCTATTGGTTTCTTCTATGTGCATGCAATCAACTCTGTTATTTATTGATTGGGTTGCACATCTTCTCCATTTCTTCCTTATGTTTTCTTATTCTTTCTTCTATAAATATTTCCTTTCTTAAAATAGTTGCTTACTTTTGCATAGCTATCTGACTATGGTTCATTAGCTCAATAGTTAAAGTAAAACCCCATATAGATACTAGCATATTTTTATTGACAAATTTGACACTAGAGCCTCAACGGTAAATGAGGGAGATTTATCTCATGCACATGCCTAGGTTTTATGTTATACGTAAAATCTAGCCAACACTAGGTTATGCCTCAAAATTATTTTCTAAACTTAGATATTGGTACTTTCAATGAATATCATGAAGCTATATGCCACTAAGACATTGCCACATCATAATATTTGGAACATAGTGGCCACTAGGATTTAACAAAATAAAGAAATATATTTCGATTCTAGCATCTGCTAGGTATTGCCGCAACATATTATTTGTAGCTTAGTGGTTGCTAGGATTTCACAAATTAAATTAAGGTAGTATGAAATTAGCGGCCTCTACATACTACAACAACATAATATTTAAAAAAATATTTCTATAGGATTTAACATTTTAAATGAAATTGATTTGAGCTTAGCGATCACTAGCCTTTACAATGATGTAATAATTTAAGCTTAGTGTTCGTTAGGATTTAACACATAATATTTGGGGCATAGTGGTTGCAAGAATTTAACACATTAAATTAAGATTCTAGGAGGCTAGCGTCCTACTAGAATATGCGTACTCATAATGTTTACAAGTTATCAACAAAGATGCTTTAACAAATCAAATTAACAAATTTTGAGCTACATGGCATCTAGTTGCTTCCACAATAGAATATTTCGAGCTTGGATGTCTTGAGCATTTAACAAGATGAAGAATGAAATTTTTAGCTTGGCATCCGCTATCTTATGTTGCAACATATTATTTGAAGATATTTTGTCGCTAGGATTCAACTAAAAACATGTCAAATATTACAAGCTTAGAGGTCACTTAGGTTATGCCTCGAAAACATTTTTGAGCTTAGAGATTGGTACTCAATAACAAATTTAATGAAGTTATACACCGCTAATACATTGCCACATCATAATATTTGAAACATAACAGTGACGCTAGCATTTAACAAAATAAAGAAAGAAATTTCAGTCTATCGTCCATTAAGTATTCCCACACATATTATTTGTACCTTAACAGTCACTAGGATTTCACAAATAAAATTAAGGTAGTATGAAATTAGTGGCATCTACGCTTTCAGAATAACAACATAATATTTTTAAAAAATATTTCTAGATTGTTTAACATTTTAAATGAAATTTATTTGAGCTTAGCGGCCGCTAGCCTTTACAACGTTGTAATAATTTAAGCTTAGCGTTCATTAGGATTTAACACATAATATTTGGGGCATAGCGATGCAAGAATTTAACACATTAAATTAAGATTCCAGGAGGCTAGCGTCCGCTAGAATATGCGTACTCATAATGTTTGCAAGTTGTCGGCATATGCTTTAACAAATCAAATTAACAAATTTTGAGCTACATGACATCTAGTTGCTTCCACAATAGAATATTTTGAGCTTAGATGTCTCGAGCATTTAACAAGATGAAGAATGAAATTTTTAGCTTGGCATTTACTATATTATGTTGCAACATATTATTTGAAGATATGTTGTCATTAGGATTCAACTAAAAACATGTCAGATATTGCAAGCTTAGTGGCCACTAGGTTATGCCTCAAAAACATTTTCTAAGCTTAGATATTGGTACTCAACAATGGATATCATGAATTTATATACCGCTAAGACACTGCCACATCATAATATTTGGAACATAGTGGCCGCTAGGATTTAACAAAATAAAGAAAGATATTTTGATTCTAGTGTCCATTAGGTATTGCCATAACATATTATTTGTAGCTTAGTGGTTGCTAGGATTTCACAAATTAAATTTAGTATGAAATTAGCGTCCTCTACATACTGCAACAACATAATATTTAAAAAATCTTTCTACAGGATTTAACATTTTAAATGAAATTGATTTGAGCTTAAAGATACCACTAGCGTTTACAATGATGTAATAATTTAAGCTTAACATTCATTAGGATTTAACACATAATATTTGGGGCATAACGGTCGCAAGAATTTAACACATTAAATTAAGATTCTAGGAGGCTAGCATCCACTAGAATATGCGTACTCATAATGTTTGTAAGTTGTCGGCGGTATGCTTTAACAAATCAAATTAACAAATTTTGAGCTACATGACATCTAGTTGCTTTTACAATAGAATATTTCGAGCTTAGATGTCTCGAGCATTTAACAAGACGAATAATGAAATTTTTAGCTTGGCGTTTGTTATCTTATGTTGCAACATATTATTTGAAGATATGTTGTCACTAGGATTCAACTAAAAACATGTCAGATATTGCAAGCTTAGTGGCCGCTAGTTATGCCTCAAAATAATTTTCTAATCTTAGATATTGGTACTCAATAATGGATATCATGAATTTATATACCGCTAAGACACTGCCACATCATAATATTTGGAACATAGCGGCCGCTAGGATTTAACAAAATAAAGAAAGATATTTTCGAGTCTAGTGTCTGTTTGGTATTTCCAGTAACATATTATTTGTAGCTTAGTGGTTACTTTAGGATTTCACAAATTAAATTAAGGTAGTATGAAATTAGCAACCTCTACATACTGCAACAACATAATATTTTTAAAAATCTTTTTAGAGGATTTAACATTTTAAATGAAATTGATTTGAGCTTAGCGACCACTAGCCTTTACAATGATGTAATAATTTAAGCTTAGCATTCATTAGGATTTAACACATAATATTTGGGGCATAACGGTCGCAAGAATTTAACACATTAAATTAAGATTCTAGGAGGCTAGCATCCGCTAGAATATGTGTACTCATAATGTTTGCAAGTTGTGGCGGTATGCTTTAACAAATCAAATTAACAAATTTTGAGCTACATGTTTTTAGCTTAGCGTCCACTATCTTATGTTGCAACATATTATTTGAAGATATGTTATCACTAGGATTCAACTAAAAACAAGTAGGATATTGTGATATTAGCGTTCAGTTCTCAATAACGGATATCATGAAGTGATATGTTGCTAAGACAATGCTACATTATAATATTTGGAATATAACAACCACTTAGGATTTAACAAAATATAGTAAGATATTTCAAAATAAGAGTATGTTAGGTGTTGTCACAAAAGATTATTTGGATTTTAGCGGTCACTAGGATTTCACACATTTAATTAAGGTAGTATGAAATTAGTGGCCTCTATGTACTGCCTCAACATAATAAGTTACACTTAACATTTGTTAGGATTTAACGCATAATTTGGAGCATACGGTCAAAAGGATTAAACACATTACATTAAGATTCTAGGAGGCTGGAATTTTAAGCTACACAACATCTAGGTTATTCCACAATTAAATATTTCAATCTTATATGTCTTGAATATTTAACAAGACAAAGAGTGAAATTTTAAGCTTGGCGTCCGCTAGCTTATTTTGCAACATATTATTTGAAGATATGGTGTGGCTATGATATTATGAACTCTTATGATGCTAAGACACTACAACATCATAATAGTTGGAACATAACATCCGTCAATATTTAACAAAATAGAGAAAGATATTTCAAGTCTACGATGTTGCGCTAGGTATTTCCGCAACATATTATTTTTATTTTATGCCACAACAACATATTTGGAGCTTAGCGTATCAAAACAACAAATGCATGTTTAGATAAGTATAACATTTGGAATATATACATGATCATTGTATCAATTATAAATATTCATCTATTAACATGTCATACATATCACAGTGTTTTCCCACCTATCTTAGATACTATAATTTATGATTCACTGTGGTTATTCCTTAACTACAGGGTGTTGTTTATCTGAGACTGTGGGCACGGTTGCTTCCTATGTTTGTTTCTCTCGTTTGGGACCTGTTTTATCATCTCGTTGCCGTGCCTCCTCAAAATATTTTTGCAAGTATGAGAATCTCTTTTATCTTTTCCATGTCCAAAATCATGCTTCTATATAACACAATAGACTTGTCAAGAAAATCCTTTTAACTACCACCTACTTTTTTAGTAATTTCCTTCAGAGTCTCTATTTTTGTATTTTTCCCTTGTTTTGGAAACAATCTCAATGACATGCAAATTTTCTCCTTCATTCACCTCAGCTATTCTCCTTTGAAATTTAACCATGAATTTTTTAAGGGATGTTGCGAACTCTTCATCAGAAACCAATTCATGGTTTCCTTTAAATATTTCTATGACCGAAGCTTCTATGAAAACAATATTTCCTTTTAAAATAATGTTATCAAACTACAAAGAAAGGTTTTTACCTGTTCATTCCATTCCCTTAGTATTTGCTTTGTATAATTAGCATATGTCTGGCATATACCAATATCGTCCATGGTCATAATTGTAGGGTCTTTAAAAATGCCTTTTTCAATGACCTACCCCATATGTGTTAATGTTTTACTAAATGATGTCATTCATGTAATGAGTTTTTAATTTTTTTCCAAGAACGGTTATGCCTGCTCCTTTGCACGGATGCAATTCTTTATATTATTGTACAAACCATGCAATGCCTCTTCTACATAAAAAACTATGTCGGGAGGAACTATGGCCTTTAATTGAGTTTCAAGCTCTTTATTTCTAGCACGTACTCCCCTCACTACTTCTACGGCTACTTCTACTATAGCCCTTATCAAGGATTCCAGATCTTCCTCATATTGCACCACTTGGGATCCTTTGGCTTTCCTTTTCTTTGTAAGAGTGAAGAGGTCTTCTGAAGTTTCATGCCAAACAATGGCTTGTTGTGTTGACATCTTCTTTTTGGTTACCCTTTTCATGGTTCCTATCCTTTTATTGAATTCAATGTTCACTAAGGGATCCTCTTGTGCCTCCCAATATGGATGTTCTTTGTAGGAAATTACAAATTTCTCTACCCAATCATTTCTCGCTTGTTGTGAAGTGGAGGGAGAAGATTGAGAGGGTTGCACTGGGGCTTCACTTGGTTGGAATTTTAGTTTGCGTAGTCTCCTCTTCTTCACTTGATGAAGTTAAGGCATATGCGACCAAATTTGGAGCTTTATTTGGTTCGGAAAAGACTTCTCAAAACTCATATCAATATTCATTTGGTGGAGATAAGGGAGCACAAGGTTGTTATGAATGTTTTGAATACAAATCTTTCTCCTTCGTAGCCTCCTTTTTAATAATTTCTCTCGGAGGTGGAACCACCCTTATCTCCTTCATATTCTATTGAACAAGGCTATCTTTTGTTTGGGTAATCCATACCCAGTCATTATCATCATCAACATACATATATATTTAACTATCCTTTAAGTGAATTAAGGTGTTGGGAAACCATTTTCCTTTTGTCATATTTCCTTAAAGGGTGTTCGGGGAGATGAAATGAATTTCTATGGGCCGAGGCAGCCTTCAAATTGGGCCACCTATTAAATTTTTGTGTCCCACATAGACTGGGAAAGAGGGATGTGTTTTAAGCTTCTTCTCCTTACACTTTAAAGCAATACTATTGCAAATCTGATATGCAACCTCTTGTTCTGCCAATTTGTCTAGACACATAATATGGAAACTAAAAGGAGGTGTAAGGAACCCTCAATCATGATAACAATATATTATGGATAGAAGAATATAACTCCCATTTTCCTTATGGAAGTGAGGATGGCATTAGATATTCTAGTGTCTTCATTTCATGTAATTGTTGGTAAAGAGAAGGATACAAATAAGTGCATATATCTTGAATATGCAATCTGAAATGATGGGCATACAAGTATGAATATTTCTCATTTACCTTCAAAGGGCTCGAAGGATACCAGATTTGACAAAAATCCAGACATTCAAGAACACCAAAGACAACATCGAGAAGATAGGAAGCCATGTAAAATGATTTCCCTTTGTCGAACAAAATTATTTATGTCTCACTAAATTGACACAGAGCACTTGACCTAAGGAGGGAATCTTGTCATCATCAATAATAAAAGAAATTAACGGGATCCAAGAAACATCCACCTTAGAGATTGACGAATTTCCATATAGCCTATTCATGAGTGTCATGCCAATACGGACTCCTGGTCTAAACCTTTTAATAAGGATATCAGATAAATTAGAATCATCCATATTATCTAATGGGTCAAATTCCCAACTCTATAAAACATCTCTTACTCTCCTTTGGGCCATCCAAGACTCGACTATGTTTGAGTTGTACAAGCAGTCTCAGCTCTGGAAGTTTATAATAACTTTTGTATGCATTCCCAACAAACAAACCTATTCTCTTTTTCCCTGATTTAGAAAATAATGACAAATCCTCGACTTGGCATGAAGTAGATAGGAAGTGATCACTTCCAGAAATGGAAGCACCTCTGGTTTAGTAGCAATTAAATGGAGACCAACTCTTTTTATCTCCCTTATGTCTCGGAACCGTAGCGCTTGCTCTTTTGGTATACCCTTTATGTCTATGACATCAACATCAACACTTTCATTCTAAACTGTGGAATATAGAGATGAGTAATGCTAAAATTTATCATGTAAGGAAGATGGATCAAACACAATATCTCTTATTACTCTATCATCCTCATTGGAATATAAATAAGTATCTACCATTGACATTTCCCACTCTCTCGCCATGTTGAAAAATTAAAGGGCCACGAACGCTACATACATCATCAATGAAAAATTATTGAGACAAATGACATAATTGATTTTATGGCAACATTCATATGTCCCTTATTATGAATATTAGGTAAGCTTAGAAAATAATTTCCACATAAAAGATATAAGTGTTGATCCTAGCGGTCGCTAGGGTCAGCAATTACTAAATATTTAGAGCTTAGTGATTGCTAGGCATTATTCACAAACTTACTATTAATGGAATGAGAAAAGTGCAGCTATACATGCACCACCGAGGGTAAAGGTATACATAGTTTTAACTATTGAATTCGCTAGGAATCAATCTAGTAAAAACTATTAATGCAATGATCTAAGTCTATCAATAAAATCACTCTTGAGGCTTCAAGACTTACGTAGTTTAGATCCTAGCGATCACTAAGTTCAGAAACTATGCAAAATTGTTCATGAAAATTAACATGTAACATATTTTGGAAGGATTATCCATTGTCTAACAACCATCCACATTGCGTAGATAACATGAAAGGAAAGTTTGAAAACATAGATGTTAGTGAGAGAGAGGATTTAAGTCGACATATGAATGGACAATTTTTAACATTACTTGTTGGTAATTAACACCAATTGAATGGACTAGCGTAAAGGCCATTAATATTTAATTTTTTGAATTAGAAAATCATTTTCTAGCCTATTGGCCTCAAGGTTCCCGACATTACCTCTTGTGGTTTTAACCACTATCTCTACACTTTTGAATTGAAGAAAAATCCTAGCGAACACTACAATTTCTTAATTTCAAAATAACTATTGAATAACAAATCATGGTCTAGCTTAGCGGCCACTACGATACTTTCATTACCTCTTGTCATAACAATCACTGGTTGTACAACTTTAGAACGATTATAATTGTCAATGACTATAATTGTATCAAATTAGCCGCACGTTACCTAGTGGAGCCAATTGTTGCACTACTTTCCATCAAGAGGGATCAAGACTTTCTCTTTGTATCAAAGAAAATGCTTAGCGACCACTAAGATCCATTACTAGTCTATCTTAGCGGCCATGGGCTCCTATCATTACCATTTTCCATTGTAATCACTATCTATTCAACTATGGATCGCTAAGTTTAGAAACTATGTAAATTTTGTTTTAACAATTCACACGTAAAATATTTTGGAAGGATTATCCGTTGTCTGACAACCATCCACATTACATAGATCTAAGTCTATCAATACAAGAAATCTTGAGGCTTCAGGACTTACGTAGTTCAAATCCTAGCGATGGCTACATTCAGCCACAATAAAATATTTAGAGATTGGTCATATCTATGTATTATCCACTGGACAACTATTATTAGAATGAGAAAATATTCTCCAATCTTTGAACTTGGTGGGGTGTCAAGATATATGTAGTGTTCATCTTGGTGGTCACTATGTTCAACCACAATGAATTATTTAGAGATTTGTCATATTTAGGCTTATTTCAAAGCCCAACTATTATTGTGATGAGTAATAGAACGCCAATCCTTGCACTACTGAGGGGTACAGACAAGTATTTATGATCCTAGTGATCGCTAGGGTCAGCCGCAACATATTTTTTAGAGCTTAATGGTTTATAAGAATCATTAACAAATAAATACATACTTCTTATCATAGTTGTTACTACAATCAGCCACAACGATATACCTATAGCTTAGCGGTCACTAGGCATCATTAACAGGAAAACTACTAATGCATTAACAAGAAAATATATAAAGCTTAGCGGTCAATAACATCCTCCTCAAAAAATATTTTGAGCTTAGTGTTAGCTAAACACCATTCAATGGACATCTATCATTGACTTAAGAAAATTGTTGTAATACATGTATTCGTAAGGGATCAACATTTACTTAGGTTTGATTAGTTCGTTGCAGGATCATGAATATGTCTCATTGTTAGGCATCATTCACAAACTTACTATTAATGGAATGACCAAAGCATTGTTTTACAAGCACCACTGAGGGGTCAAGATATACGTATTTTTAACCATGGCATTTCTTTAGGTGTCACTCCATTAAAAATAATAATGCAATGATTAAATTCTGTCAATACACTCTTGAGGCTTCAAGTCTTACGTAATTTAGATCCTAGCAGTCACTAAGTTGATCAACAATGAAATATTTAGAGATTGGTCGTATCTAGGATTTTATTCACATGACAACTATTATTAGAATGAGAAAAAATTCTACATTCTTTGAATTGGTGGGGGGTCAAGATATACGTAGTGTTGATCTTAGCGGTCGCTAAGTTCAGCCACAACGAACTATTAAAACCTTCTCCGTATCTAGGCTTATTTCAAAGCACAACAGTTATTGCAATGAGAAAAAGAACACCAATCCAATCACTATTGAGGGGTACAGACATAAGTATTTCTTATCCTAGTGGTCGCTAGGGTCAACCATAACATATTTTTTGGAGCTTAACGGTGTATAAGAATCATTAACAAATAAATATGTGCTTCTTATCCTTCTGTTACTACGATCAGCCACAAGGATATACCGTAGCTTAGCTTGCTAGATCACTAGGCATCATTAACAGGAAACCTACTAATGCATTAACAAGAAAATATATAAATCTTAGTGGTCAATAACATCTACCTAGATAAAATATTTTGAGCTTAGTGTTATCAAAACACCATTCAATGGACATCTCTTTAATTAATTATAATTGTATAATCTCCCAGGTCATTAAATATCACAATGAGTAGTCAACACATACAAAATTTTGTTCCTAACGTCTCTAAGGTCAACCACAACAAAATATTTACAAGCTTAGCGGTCATTATGATCAACATCAACAAAATATTTTGAACTTAGTGTTCGCTAGACATCGTTCATTGGACATCTATTATTGAACTGAGAAAAGAGTTTCATTACATGTTTTCTTCAAGGGTCATGCATTGCTTAGCTCTCATTATTTTTTTCCACGAATTTTTTGAGCCAAGTGTTGCACTAGATACCCTCATGAGGGATCAAGCCTTAACTAGTTCTCATACTATTTACTATAAGTTATTGAAAGGAAGATAAAAATTCCACATTTTAATTATAAATGAAATCTCAAAAGTGATGGTGATCTATAATTAGTTAGTAAATGAAGTCTCAAAGGCCATGGTATAATTTTAATAAATATAATGAACACACTCTTTGTAGTGTTAGTATGAAAATATAGACTCTGAACCCTATGTATAATCTCCCTTATTATTAAACCTCATAATTTTTCATGATATCACATCTCCCTATTTCCATATGCTTATTGTCACATTAAGAAAGAAAAGCCATGACATCTTATAATTTTTAGTGTTGATATATCATTAGCTAATTTAACTAAAACAACCAGAGCCTGTAATTTTAATCTCTAAATGTTGTATATGTCTTTCCAGAACTATCAATTAAGTGAAACATTATTCAAAATCTTGTTTAGCCTAACTTCTCAAATAGTAGGTTTTATAATTCCCCGATTCATTATTTTTCAAAGAGGAACCTACACATATGGAACTCTTTGTATTTTTGCTTTGGCAGTCACATATATGTTTTTTTAAAAAATTATTTCCAACAATTTCCTTATGTAATCAAACAATTACTGTAAACAAGCAAACAATTATTTGTGTTACTATTACTATTTCATCTATTGGAAGTTACTATCATTATTTCATTACTACAATTTTATTTAAAATGAAATGTCTATAGAAACCGACCGCTAATGGTCCAAAAGCCCTAAATGATTAACAACCCTAACTGAAAAAAATCTATTTTCCTCATCCTTTTCAAAGAACACCCATTTTGTTCACTTCCAGTAATCATTGATGTCCATGTCAGGTATTTTACGAATCATTTCTCAGTCCTCTTCGAGAAAAATACCCATAACATGTTTTACATTACTCGCATGCGGGTACACACATATTTAGCAAATCATTTAGGGATCGGAAAATAGAATGACAAAACGATGTCAAACCCTATCAGTTGAGAAGTGTTTGTCAAATATTGTTAAAGAATAGACAAATTTGACTATTGGAAGTAGAGAAAATAGGGTTTCGTTGAAAAGGCTACGAAAATTCTACATTCATAGAATTTCAAAAAATGGAATGAGAAAAGGTGAGAATGCATACCGATTTTTGATGCCTTCACGAAAAAAACTATGCTCATAATTTTGGCAATCAAACCATGATCATATTTTCCAATGAATTATTACACTTACAAAGTTTTCCCTTACGCCAATGTTCTCGCTAAAGCCTCACAAATTTAAGTGTCCTTGAAATATACTAATAAATGAAAATCTATAATTACATGGAACCGACACTTCCAACCACCACTTTCTTCGGTGCATGAATTACAAAAGACACGTGGCTGCCATTATTTTCTTTATATTTAATGGCTAATTAATGGCGCACATATTTCGAATACCGCATGAACTCTAGTTTGTTCAGTTAATGGCCAATTAATTTTAGGGAAACCACAATATTAACCATATATGCCACACATAAAAATTATCAATATTAACAACAATATCATCAAAAGAACACCATGCTCATTGTCAATTTATCATCTTTAAATTACATAGTCAGTATATAAGTATTCCATACTTTGACTATACTACCAATGATATGTGGTTCAATTGATGTCTCACATATTGAATTATCATATTTCAAATATCACACAAACTTTACATTGTTCAGTTTAATGACACTCAAATATTAACCATATATGCCACACACAAATATTATCAACATTATAAATAAAAGAACAACTTTGTGCACATTGGCAATATTATTGTCTATAAATTGCATAGAGAGTATATAAGTATTCCATACTTTGACTATACTACCAATGATATGTGGTTCAATTGATGTCTCACATATTGAATTATCATATTGTCCTCAACAAAATATACATGTTTACCAAAATCATTTTTTAAATTGTTTTGTTACACAAACAATATCTTCATATGTGTGTGTCAATGATCTTGGTGGCACCCATGATGCTGATCGTTGGAATTGTTCTGAAATAAAAGGAAGAATGAAAAATAGAGAAGTATTAGCTAACTCCAATGCATGATATTTTTTCTTACACAATGTATACCATCTTTTAAGATGGAATGAATGATGCAATACTATATTACTATGGTTAAAAAATAGTAATTTACCTAGGTAAAAATACTTGCGACTTGAAGTTGTACATCCAATATTTTCTCCATTAGCTTTCTCTCTTGTTCCATTCTTTCACACTCATGTTGAAGCCTTCCTTGCTCAATTTCTTTCAATGTATAACATAATAGATGCATGCTATTTTGATTACCTCTTTCAAATATCCATAAGAGTTTATTTTTCTCTTCACACCTTTGCTCTAAATTCCATTTTTATTCAAAGGGATTTCTATCTTTTCTCCTTCTAAATTTTCAATGTTCATAGAGGGATTTCTAATTTCCCTCTCATGTCTTTTTCAAGTAGAAGTGGTTATGTTAACCCTCTCTTTTCCATTAAAACCAATAACCTTGTGTGTTTTCTATGTAATGTGATCCATATCTTCATAGAAATTCCATGTTGAATGTGTTGCCAATGTTGTGTTATCCAATTGTTTCTCCTTCTTGAGGGTTTTCTTCAACTTGTTCATCTTGTATTTACATTGCATACTAGTGAATGTTTTTCCACATACTTGATTCAAAGCATCTACTATATTATCCCAATGTTTCTTTCTGAGTTTTCCATGGTTTAAATGTTCGTACACCTCTTCATATTTTGAAATAAATGTTTTCACATCATATTTTGACCACATCTCTTCTTTGTATTCTTTCATCACTCCTTGTTATTTCTATCTCTTTCATATGCACAAGATATTGAAAATGTTTCTTATAATTTTGAATCATCAACATCATCAACAATATATGGAGAATTTACATCGATTTATGAATGTGGAATGTAAGGACCCAATTTTTGTGTGCCACTTGTATTCTCTTGCAAATTTGAGACACTATTTCCATCTAAGTTTTGCACACGCAGAAGTCCTTTACATGGAAGTTTCTTAGTTGTGTTGAAAAAATCATATTATCTGCATAGTTTCTTGGAGTTGATTTGAAAACTTGGGATTCAAACGTGAAAACAAGGAAAATGGTGATATTTCCATGTCCTGCAAATTTATTAGTTACTATAAACATTACAAATTGAAACAATTTGCGTACTCCATCTTTTATCTAAACTTAATTTCATTTTTCATTTTCTAAAAATAAATATACAAGGGGTCCTGGTAAGTGCACCAAGTTGGGGGCGAAAAGAGGGTCTTAAGTGGACTCATTTTGTGAAAAATAAAAACTTCAACTTGTATGAGTTTTTGAAATAGTTACACTTAAAATTGGAAGATGTTGTATAAACAAGAATCATAAATTTTGAGTCTCATTTCTAAGCTACTAAATTTTATTGAAAATGGATAAGTTTAAGTGGGTCAAATAACTAAAATAACAACAGGTGCTCCTATTTTTGTTAAAAAACATAATAGAGTGTTGTTTGTGCTCCCCAACCATATTTTGAGTACCATTTAGAATTTTTGAAAACCTTTGGTGGAAAGATAGCTAGAGTATCTAGTTTGTGCTAGAATGTTTTTAGTTTTTAGCAAGTATTTTTTTTTTATTACTTTTCAAGTACATAATGTTATGTTTTGAAAAATAACAAAGCTCCGACTGTGTCCCCCTAACTACCTCAAAAAATATCGAAAATTAGATTTTATTTTTGAATATGTATAGAATTAGGCCTAGTTTGTGCTAATATATGTTTTTTCAATTTGGATGAGCCAAACAAAGATACATGATGAAAGATATTTAAACTTCAAAAAATAAGCTATAAAAAGGTATAGTTAGAAAATAAATAATATGGAAATCTTATATTAGTCGGAAAAATTGAAAATTTATATTTTTAGAAAGAAGAAACTCTACTCTACGTCTTAGTATATATTTTTAAAATGAATTGATTGTTTTATGATGATTTATCATGGATGAAGTGACATTTTAACATTTTCCTACAAAAACACGTTGCTTGTTGTGTTTGTGCATGTCCGTGCCTCAGGCTTGGGGATCCAAACCGGATCTCAAGCCTTGAGGCATGGCTTGAAAAAATTGAAAATGCAAAATGCGTATACATTATAATGTGTACGCACTATAACACGTACACGTTTTGTATAGTATGAACATTGTATATGCCTTTGGCATGCTTCTATTAACAAAAATAAATGTTTAAATTTAAGTTTTTCATTTATTATTATTTATATTTTATTATTTCTTATACTTCAAATTTATTTTTGTAAATATAAGAAATTAGGGTCACTCTACACCTTATGGAATTAGTCTCACAACTCCATGAGTCACGGTTTAGGAGATAGTTTTTTATAGTATAATTTGGTCAGTACATAGGTAATTTTCAGATTTTAGCATTCAGCCTAAAGCTTTTAGTGTTTAACTTCTACAATTGAAACCCTAAACCCTAGGCCATAAACCTAAACCCTAAACTATAAACCTTGAGCCCTAAACCCTAAACCTTGAACCATGATGCCTGAGACCACAAAACCTAAACCCTAAGTCAGAAGCCCTAAACCCTAAACCCTAAACCTCGAGCCCTAAACCATAAACCCTAAACTATAAACCCTAAACCCTGAACCGTAAACCATAAACCCTAATCCATAAACACTAAATCCTTAACCCTAAACCCCAAACCATAAACCTTAAACCCTAAATCCTTAACCCCAATCCGTAAACCCTAACCATAAACACTAAAACGTAAATCCTAAACTTAAACCCTATATCCTAATCCATAACCTTGAACCTTGAACCTTGAACCCTAAACCCTAAACATTAAACCCTAAACCATGAGCCCTAAACCCTAAACCTTAAAACCCAAACCATATTTCATCAATATTTCCTAGTCTCGTGCCTAAAACCATCATTGAGTCACCTTATATAACTACCTTGTGTATGAGAGGTGGGACAAGTAACTAAATGGATATGACATCTACCTTGTGCCTTACAATGCATATTACACACCTCTTCCAAACTTGTTTCTCCCCACATATACTTTGTGCTCGTGAATGTAAATTTATTCACACTTTGAAACAAATTTCACATTTATCATATTTCCATATATGGTATTATGCAAGCTAGGATGACCCACTGGAAGTTGTAAAAATAACCATCACAACACAAAAATTAATCTTAAAGGAAACAAAAGAAACATAGAGAATATACCAATGCAGAGGTGTAGGATCATAATTGAATTTCTGCAGTATCCTCTCCTCTAGAGAAAGAGAAAGTTCTTGTTCTACTCTTGGAGATAGTAAATTTAAAAAAACTTCTGAAGTGTTCAAAATAAGCATAGAAAGCAGGGGAATGGCTAAGAACACAAAGGGTTGATCAATCACCTAGTAAATATTTCTTGTTTAGTTCTAAATGGGAGTCACCTGGCCTACGACTTAGTGACCTTCCATTCATTGATAATTCCTTATATGATAAACCCATGGATGTTTTCAAAAGCACCTTCAAAAAGATAGGGGTAGTCATTAGTCCTAGTGAAGGGTGTGATGTGATTTCCAAGAAACTTGAAATTCATATAGCTTCAGAGGCCATAACACAAATTTACAAATATCTCTATCATTATAAATGGAAGCCAAGTAACGATGTCTCCCTGTACATCCAAGGATCAAGGACTATTAGGGTTTATGGAAGGATTGGACATTCAGGAATCTGACATTTCCCTCCTTCAAAATATCAACAAATGAAAGACATCAAATTATGATGACTTTCTTTGAATGTTTTACCTACGAAGTCGATGAACCTCTTTTCAGTTGAATACTCTCTGTCAATTACTAATAAGAATGGGTAAGAAACAAAATATTATAATGAGTGAAATATTTCCCATGCGATGGGAAAAAGAAGATAATTGTATTGGGTAATATTTCTTTACCCTGAGCCCTGAGCCCTAAACCCTAAACCTTAAGCCCTAAACCCTAAACCCTAAAACCCAAACCCTAAATACTAAGCCCTAAAACCTAAACCTTCAACCCTAAACCCTAAACCCTAAACCTTAAATTCTAAACACTAAACCCTAAACCCTAAACTATGAAACCTAAACCCTGAACCCTGAGCCCAAAACCCTAAACCCTAAACACTAAACCCTAAACCTTGAGCCCTAAACCCTAAACCCTAAACCTTGAACCCTAAAACCTAACACCTAAACTACTTACCCTAAGCCCTAAACCCTAAACCCTGAACCATGAGCTATGAATCTTAAACCCTAAGCCCTAAACCCTGAAACCTAATTTGAAAAACCTAAACCCTAAACCATACGCACTAAATGCTAAACCCTCAAACCTCAACCCCGAGCCCTAAACCTAAAACCCAAACCTTAAATATTGAGCCCTAAAACCTAAACCTTAAACCCTAAACCCTAAACATAGAATACCTAAACCCTAAACCCTAAACCCTAAACCGTGAATTCTAAACACTAAACCATAAACCCTAAACTATGAAACCTAAACACTAAATCATGACCCCAAAACCCTAAACCCTAAATCCTAAACACTAAACCCTAAACCCTGAGCCCTAAACCCTAACCCCTAAACCCTCAACACTAAGCCCTAAACCCTAAGCCCCGATCCCTAAACCATAAAACCTAAACCCCAAATCATGAGCTCTGAACCCTAAACCATAAACCATAAACCCTAAAATGTGAGCCAAAAAACATAAACCCTAAACTCTAAACACTATATCCTAAACCCCAAACCCTTGGCTCTAAACCCTAAACCCTAAACCCAAACCCTAAATATTGAGCCCTAAAACCTAAACCTTAAACCCTAAACATTGAATTCTAAACACTAAACCCTAAACCCTAAACATCATTTTAGTAAGGATCTCATTTTAGTAAGAAGTGACAACATCATAGAATCCGATTCGTGGTCACTAAAGTGAATTATGGACCAAATATTAAAATCGTACCAAATCAAGCGATGGTAGGGCCAAAATCCAATCCAAAAGGTCAAAAACCTACAAAATGACTATATGTTTCACAAAACAAAGACCAACTACAACATATATGGTTTGAAGGTTCTGGTCACTACTTTTAAATTCTAAAAATGAGTAAGTATTGACCAAATTAGATATTGAAAAACTATCTTCTAGATTATCATTGTCAGAACTACAGGACAACTTCCATCAAGTGCAGAGTGACCCTAATTTCTTATATTTAGTAAAATAAATTTAAAGTATAAGAAATAATAAAAGTATAAAGTAATAATAAAAGAAATCTTATAATTTATTTATATTTAGTAAAATAAATGTAAAGTATAAGAAATAATAAAAGTATAAAGTAATAATAAAAGAAATCTTAAAATAATTTATTTAATATTTATTAAAATAAATGTAAATTATAAGAAATAATAAAAGTATAAAGTAATAATAAAAGAAATCTTATACTTTACATTTATTTTACTAAATATGGCTCCTTCTAACCCCTACAAACTTCATATAGAGAAAACACGTATGCGTTTTGTGTTCATAGAAACGCATACACATTTTAGGTTCGTGAATTCACGAGCCTAGGAAAACATAACACGATCACGTTTCATTCATTTTTAGGTTTTTGTCCACTTTTTGGCCCCCTAAATTCGTACTTATCCTCTGCGTGTCAGTAAATTCATAGAATCAAAACATGTGGAGAAACATTGAAAATTAGTTAATTACCTAATAACAAATGTAATATTTATAATCACTGTGAAATGGGTATATAAACTGAAATTCTTCAAAATAAAATAACAATGTTTTACCTCTTTTAATTTTCTGTAACTTTGTTCTTCCCCCATTTGTATATGTGCTCCTTGTTTTGGTGTTGTCACCTTCAAAATGAGTATACATTTTTCCATTTTATTGCATTAAATACAGACGTTAACGAGGTTGTGTGGATTAAAATTTAATATTGTACCACTTAACATTAAATGCAGTACAAAAAAATAAAAACATACTCTCAAGTGGCGGATTTTACATTATACGGTTTAATGGCCATTTAATGTTTAGGGAAGCCAATAATATTAATTATGTAACATTTGACCTTACAAAAAGTGTAATTGTTATTGTAAAGAATTAAGATAACATTTTTATAACATAATTTTTAATGTATGAAAACTAAAATTTGACATTGTTTGAAACTTAAATTTGACATACATATATTTAATTGAAATTAAGTCCTTTTAATATTGAAATTATCAATTGAAAACTACGCAAATGTGTTACTTCTACTCAATATTATATACAATTATTAAAGATAAATTTATATTGTTAAAATATTATGTAAGACATAATTGAATCAAAGCATATACCACCATCGTTAATCAAATAAAGACTAAAATTGAACTCTATACCATAAAATAAGCATAGCTATACAATTAGAGAATTAAATACATGAACGATTTACTTTGACACAATATTAATGGCCCTAAATTTAAGTCCAAGAGGCCGCTAGGCTATAGACAATTTTTACTAGAATGGCAGGTGAAAATATGCCCTTTGATATGCGAGTGATTGTTATTCCAAGTGTGAATGCTCGCACTTCATCTTGAAAATGCTCATACTTTATCGTGCGGGTATTACACCTCAATGTGCGAGGGATCACACTTCAACGTGCAAGGGAAATTGCACTTCGTCATGCGAGGATCACACTTCATCATGTGAGGAATCACACTTCATATATGTACGAGGCCACGACTCTCTCACACTACGATGAGCTATCACTATCACGTTCAAGTGCAATTTTTGAATTTGGAATTGTGCTTCCTCGCACATTGAAGTGCGATCACCAACATCTGGCCTCCCATTCTAGTCAATATTTGAATTTTAGCGTGTAAAAAAATATATGTCACAATGGCCACTAGGCTATAAAACTATTGAAATCCATAGGAAAAGAAGCCAATGACTATGAGTGGTGGTAATGTGTAGTATAGTACCACTAGTTGTAAAAATCAAAGTCAACATTTATAACTTTTATAATAAGAATTTAGAAAAAGGTAGCCAATAACACGAGTAAAATCAAGTCACATGTACAAATCAACCAATAAAAAGGTGACACATCAGTTGTCCCAAAAAGGTGATTTCATTCACAAGCAAGGGCTAATATTAATTTTCTTTGTACTAAAAAGTACCTATTTTAAATCCCTTAGAAATAATTTTTCAAAAAAATTAAATTCACAAAAGAAAATGTGTGCATTATAAAAATCTTAATCTTTCCCCTACACTATGTGTTTTATGGATAAAATTATACACACAACAACGGGATCTAAGGGTGTGATAAAATTTGTTATATGTTTAAAGATTTGGATTAAATGAGGTTTTAAAGATGTTCATATAAGATGTATATTTTTATTTTCTCATTGTGATTTCAATTCTCCATACTAATGTTAAATATTTAAGTGTCCTTAGTACTAATTTTCTCTTTTTATTTGTGGATACAGTTGAAAATGAACTTTGTTTTTGAAGATGGAGCACATGTGGATTTACTATCCAAAGGTGTGAAAGTTGCGAAAGGGACTATTTTATCCATCCAAAGATACACTCCATTATAGAGATGTGGGGTCTAGCTTATTCATTGTCACAATAAGTATTGTATTCAATGGCAGAGCGAGACTTTCCATACACAATTGATGATTGTGAAACCATGGTAGAAATTGAAAACAAGGGATACTTTATCCCATGGGAAAGGAAGAAAATTATTAAGCATGTGATTTCAAATGTTTCACATGTGGGGGGTGATGGCATTCAAAACATCATGAGCAAAGTGACTCAGAAGGATACATTTAATGAGGATGATGGTTTGAATTCTAACAGTGATAGCCATTGTTTCACAACTCCTAAAGATAGGGATGAATTTGCTACAACCTACGTGGTGCTAAAACATAAGTGTCCTCAGAAAGAAGGTGACATAATGAAGGGTTTATATCCATGGTATAATAACAATATGTGATTTCGGGAGTGGTGTTAGAACCCACACACTTTGGTGTTTTTGTGGAGAATATTATAACTACATGCAATGATTGTTATCCAAGTCTACAATGCAACAACGAATTTTCCTGACCAATCAAAAACTTAGTTTATCTAGAAACAAGAACTGCACTTCGTGTGAATGGAAATTCTGAACTCCAAGAAACAACCGCCACATCAAACAATGACTTCAATTTGAAGTTCAAGGGGGTTACTGCCAAGTTGATACATTTTTTTCAAAAGAACACAAATTTGTTGCAGAAGCAACAATTACAAATGTCTGTGAAGGAGACATGGTGCACTTTAAAAAATAGATGGAAATACATTTGGGGTGCATGTTGATAAATTAATTATGCCTTTTTGCAAGGGTTGCTCCATATCAGAAGGATCTCTCATCCAATGGCCTACTAACTAGTTGGCCCATCAAGATGGTTCCATTATGGAAGTAAGGCTAAAAGAAATTCTAGAAGAGTTTTTGGTAAAAATGTGGAGTGCATTTGAAGATCCATTGCCTCAACTGGTATACCCAAATTCATATGAATCCTCCATATGTAGTAGTAATGAAAACTTGATAAAAAAATACCTTACAACACTTGCAAATGCCAAAAGGTAAATTCTACTCCATCTAGTACACCAAAGGCAAGGGAAAATGATGAAAAATCAAGAGAACATTTTTTTTCTAAAGTTGAGAAAAAACCTTGTTGCAAGGAAGGATGTCTCTCCAATCTATCTCTAAGCGCTTTCAATCACAGTTGGAATTTAACTCTAGGTATGAATGAACCTATCATCAAAAATTTATACTTAATACATTCACCGCAAATGCTATCAGTTGTGATCAAGGTCAAACTTTAGAACATACTATAGATAAATTGAAGTTATGTGGAAGGGATGTATGTCAAAATGCATGGTACATATGTCATGGAATCCCAAAAAGCACCTATTACAGATATAAACAATCTTGGATTAATGGCGAGAGGAGGGTAGTAAATGGAAATATAGGAAAAAAAAACAAATGCCAAACACTGTCGCAACTATTGCATTGATATCCAAAATGGTGGAGAATAATTCTGATATATCCCCACACATGTCTCATTCAATGGGACAAGATGGTACTAAAGTAACAATGAGATTGTTTCCTACATGTTATACTTTTTCTTACATACTACAAAAGTGTAATGTGGCCCTTTCATTGTTGGACCTTCCTCTAATGTCACAATCAAATCTCAAAAAAATATGGCAAGAACATTTCTCCCATGTTTCAATCACCAAGAACAACTTCTTCGCCAAATGTGATGAGTGCACAGAGCTTAAGAACAAACGTGTAATGACCTCATGTCCAAAAACACTAGCACAAATAGATCAACACTAGAAATGGCACAATGATTACATTCAAAGTTGTCATGTAACTTACTATGCACATAGAGTGCAATCACAACAAAATCCTAATAGTTATTTGAGCATTGTGCATGACAAAATGGACAAGATGAAAACTTTAATGCCTTGAGCCGAGAATTTTGGGACTTGTATTTCTCCATCTTTTTAGCACGATATCAATTGAATCTCGAGCCATCGCCATGTCACTTTCTAACGTGGATCTCCCAAGTCCTAGTCCTGGAAACTTCATAGTCGGGTGGCCATAAGCATTACGTTCTTTATCCACTCGTGGAATGGCAAGGTCTGCAAACTTGTTTCCATCATTATCCACCATTATTCGAGAAAGTACCTTGGGCTTCTTAGGAATGGCGTCATTCGACAGTTTGAAAAGGGCATCAAAATCAATGTCGATTGGCTTGACAACTCTCTTCCTTTTCTTCACTTCAGAATCAACCCAAGAAGGAGTTTCATTTACTATCTCGGCATATAGAATCCTGGAGCTTGAATCAATATCCTCATCATCCCTGACATCATGAGATCCTTCTTGAATCCTATCAACGGCCTCAATTTGAGGAGACACAACCTCAATGTCCAATTCCTGATCATTCGGGAGATTTTGGGAAATCTCTTCATGAACTACGTGCTCCGAAGTATTTGATATTTGAATTACTTGCACTTGAGTGGGTATTTGTTCGAAGCATGACTGAGGATCATTTACTACCAGCGTATGAGTGCTATTAATGATGTGAGTGGAAGAATCTCTACTCGAGGTAGAAAATCCAGACACACGCTCCTTTCCTTCTTCAGGGTTTGGATCTCTGGATCTCTCTCTTCGTGACACGTTGCTCGGCGAAGTGGATTTCGGCAACCATTCTTTTCTGGTATGTCGTGTATGATCGGATGGTAACGAAGTTGATCGAAGAAACCTTGGTCAAATGAAGGTGTCCCGATATAGGCAATTTTGTGATTAAAGCAGTTCGAATTGATTGAAATTTGGCAAGTTCCTATCATACCAAGATATGCTTCTTTCGATAATTGGTTGGTTCTTGCCATCGAGAGAAAATTCATCTCTTTTGGTCCATCGATTCGAGGCGGTGTGAAGGCAATGGTATCGTGCGAGGGATCAACGACATCTTCATCATCGGTTATGAATGAATCGGGAGGACTGCGGATGTGGAAGGCCTTGATCCGAGCAAGTGTTAGGCGAGAGTACTCCCGTCTCCTTACCTCATGTTCATCCGAGCAAGCGGCCCGAAAAATCCTCCATGGTAGGATTATGTTGATATTCGCTCCCATAATCGTTTGCATATAACCATTGATATCGAACCGGCTCTCTTCACATATGGATGGATAGTTATGAGAGCAAACTCCTTTTCCATTAGTTGTGCATTTGAATAAGTTTGGGCATTGGTATTCCCGATTTGGATCGGAAATGAATTCTGGGCGGCGGTCTTGTCACTAAGCAAGCGGTGAACTTGGAACAATTGTCGCGCCCGACTCCATTAACGCCCACCTATCACCGACGTGCTTGGAAGTTTCCACGGGGTCCCAGCAAAGCCACTCATGTGAATGTAGGAAAAAGATGAAAATTGTATAAACCAGGTTCCCCATTGGGAAATGACACTCATGGCTTCTTTGGAAAACCTTTCCTCGGTATTTCGATTCAAGTTCCGGATTACGCGGAAGGTGAATGCATCATTGACTCTTCTAAAATGGTGAGAACTATTTTTGAAGCTGAGCTGAGGGTAATAGTGAAAAACGTTGTTTGATGACCCCAGGATTCCTCTCGTTTCAAGTCCCGAAAATAGCTTTCTTCGTGCTACTGCATAGGTCAGATATGAGGTCATGTAGAAGCATCCAGTCATTTTGACTTCTATCAATTGCTTGTGAATGGTGTTGCTGATGATGGTGGCCCACCCACAAACTCCTTCTTAGCTAGGATGATCTGGCAGATAAACTGGTACATCCATGGGTGGAAGACCCTTGCAGAAGGTAAACCAAAAACTTGACTTAGAGAGTGATCATGTCTCCATCTCTTCCACGAACTCAATACAGTTCTTTGGGGAGCCTGTCAAATCCGAGGTCTCTTGGTTACTGCACCAATTGTTGCTAACCATTTTGCTCCATCTTAGGGGTTCCTCGTCCCGAAAATCTTGCGCGGTGGCGAGTGATATCTGCATTCTCGGAAAATCAAGTATCCCGAGCAACTCTCTCAATGTGTTCGGTGTGATTAAGAGGAAAGGTTCGCAGTTGTCTTTATAAATTCCTCGTCTCTCGGGATCGTAATGCTCTGCACAAGCAATCACCAATTCCGGACCTTTGCACCGAGATAGGGAATCTTTGCTTTGCTTGAGGTAGGCCACCGTGGTAAAGCCTATCGAGAGAAAATGGTCTTGCCTTGATTTTCACTCGCTCATGCAAAATCACAGCACGTTGATATGACCCAGTTTGTATCGGTGATGTTGTCATACGCCGACTTAATGGAGCTGGAGGAATAATTCCTTGGAATTCATATTTCGAGAGCAGATTTATTATATTTTTCCACCGGCTTCCTCGATCTCCTGTAGATTTGGATCTTTCGGCCATTATGAATTTAACAGAAGCAAAGTGACTCGGGCACGCCGACAATGCAAACGGGGTCGGTCTCGGTCTCAACACCCCAATGCGAAAAAAATATTTCCATTATAATATTATTATTATTATTATTATTTTAAAAAAATAATAATAATAATAATAATAATTGTCTTGAATTACAAACTTTTAATATGTCAATAAAAACAAATCGAGACCAAGCTCAATTCTAACTCATAATAACAATTAAAATCTCCCGATTTTAATATTTTGCGTGAATGGAGTTTCCTCTCTTCCTTGGTACGGCGTTGGAGATATTCTGAACTGCATTTGAACCGCTTTTAATCTTCTCCCAGCACGTGTGTAGTCTTCCACTCTGGCTAAATAATTAATTCCTCTTCCTTGGCTAAGGCGTGGAAACTTTATTGTCTTTAGCTGTCCCCTTCTTTCTCTATGCGCAGCAAGGAGATTTTAAATCTTTTTTATTAAAAACTCCTCCAATCTGGCACATGGAACTCTTTCCCCTTTTTTTATATTAAAAACTTGTTCTTTCTCCAGCTGGGTGCCTCCTTTGATGAATGCGTAGCTTTTTAAAAACTGTTCTTATCTCTAATAGCTGTGTGGAAAAGAATTTTTATTATATTCTTTATTTGATTTTAATATACTTGCCCACGGTTCAGTTGGGTCGCGTTTTTTTTATTTATAAAATTACAAGCAAACCTTATAATGATGCAAACAGTAAAAACAGTATTGGCGCAGGATCAATCGATGAAATTCTCGAGAGTATGGGTCGCGCATCACATCACGTATGCTTCTGCTGCCTTGCATTTTGTATGCTTCTGACCCTCGCACTTTGTCTTGTCAGTATGCTTCCTAAACTTCGCGCCTACTCACGAATGCTTGTCTGCGCACTATGTTTTGTATGCTTCCAGACCCGCGCACTGTGTTGTATGCTTCCTAAACTTCGCCCCAACTCACGAATGCTTGACTGCGCTCCATTAAATGCTGTAACAGATGTATAGCAAAAGCGTATGTTCTTGTTTGCTTTGGCGCGGCCTGCATGGAAGACTGTTCTATTTTCTTTCCTTTCCCTCAGTGTGTGGACAGCGGTTTGGGCTGTGTGGGAATGAATTCTTTCTTTGCTTCTCCCAATGCACAGGTATTTGATTTGTCCTCTGAAGCTGTCTTTATCCAAAACTCGGTTCTATTCTTTAAAAAGCTGCTTTCTTGGCAATCAGTGAACTTTATTTGCATAATGCCAAACAAAAATTATGTCTTTATGAAGAAAAAGAAGCTTCGACTTTTCCACCGGGTTTGATGGAGGAAGTTACGAGGATTAATTCAACTTCCTCACATCCCGGGTAGTGGCTTAAGTGCCAGGAAATGGGAAAAGTAACGCAATTGCCAACGGGAATGGCAAAATGGGTTAGCATCTCGTCCAATTTCCCCATGTGGAAATTGGGGAATTATATGCCTGTTTGCCAATCCATGATTTGGCAATTGGCAGAGGAAAACCCACGTGCGGGAAATTTGAAAGAAATTGCCAGGAAAGTGGAAATCCGGGTTTGGGATGCCAACCCGGCAGTTGGAAACAAAAGCTAACTTCCCCGGCACTAAAACTTGTCGGATGAACCTTCATTTATATTTATTTAATTAAATACTCCTTAAGTGATTAATTTAATCAAACAAGGAGCAATTAATTAATTAAATATTAATTAATTATTTTAATGCGTTTTATAGCCTGGCGGGAAGAGTTCTTGCCCGAAAATCACGAAACGAAGACCGAAACGATCACAAAAATAAGACGATCGTAAGGAGTCCAATGAACCGCGCAAAGTAATACTTTTCAAAATTTTCTAATTTTTAATTATTCAATTGTTTTTTGACAATTTTTTGCGATAAAAAATTGGCCGATAAAGAATAATAAATATCGTATGAAATGAATATTGTCACACAGAAAATAATTGTCTGATATTGTATTCAACCTGATTACAATCAATACTAAGGCTAATAAATAGCCATGAAAATAGAAAACTGACCTCCTACAAACCAGGAAGTCACACAACAAAACAACCCGTTAATATCATTACGGGTATAACAAAAATATATTGTTGAAACAATATAACAAACCTATATTATTAATAATGAGTTATAATATAACTCATATTAATAATATTACAATATATAATAATGAGAGCACTATGATATTTCTAACAAGTCACACGCATGAAGACATAGATGGGACATTCAGCCAATTATCAACAACATTGTGCAAATTAGATACATTCTCTTTTCCACAAATAATGGACACTTATAGAACATGCCAAGAGGAGTCCAACACATTCACTTCATACCTTATCGAGGAAGTCTACAACTTTAAGGCCTTTGTGGAACCACACCTGCTAGATGGTAACCACAAGATCATGGGTATCAAAACCAAAGATGTTTAAATTCTATGTCAAAGAAAACAAGCTCGTCATGGAGTTCAAAGCATCAATCATGGAGTCTGACTGGTCGCACTCAATTGAGATCGAAAAATAGTGGATGGGAAACCTTTCTTGCCTAAAGGGGATCCTCCATTGGCACCCTTCAAAGAACCCAAAGAGATGGCAAGCATGCAGAGAGGCATTCGGCATACATCACACACTTTGGGAAAAGAGTTCAACAGATGGTGGAGAAGCATACTATGTTCCAAAGATTGCATATTGGAAAAATGTTCTACGTGCCCTAGAGAATCCATTTGTCAATTGTAGCATGACAAGGAGAGATTTTTTTGGCCAAAAAAATTCAGATAGTGCAATGTATGATCAGATAGTGGGTGCACCACGTCTTGACATGGATAGCTACTATAGTCAAAATTTCCTTTCAAATAAGGATATATATGTTGGGCCTATTTGTGATAGACCTCGAGAGGAATTCAACCCAGTAGTGGATGTGAATGTTGGGCAGATGATACTAGTAATACCAATTGATGATAATGTACCTATATGGATGGGCAAGGTAGAACTAAAACTAATACAGGATGTTCACAAAAACACTCAAAAGATAAGGGTACACTGGTGGGAACCCACAGGGAAAGGAAATATAGAAAAAGAAAGATACCAGAATGCTTAAAGAAAAAGAAATGTTGGCGAAAATCAAGGGACACATCAGATATTGATATAGATAGCATCATCTGGGCATGGAGTCCAAGTAAAATATGGAAAGGAAATCAAATTAAAATACCAAATCGGGGTCATGAAGCTATCCAACAATACCTTACACAAATTCAAGAACAATAATTAATACCCTTGCGAGGGATCAATGCTTATGTAATTTTCTTGAAGGATTGATTACCTATGGAAATACATTTCCAAATCCATTTCCTCAAAAAAACTTGTTTAATGTAATTCTTAACTCTTTGTTGTTCTTTATGATTTACATAATGGAAAAGCATAAAAGTAGTTGACTTTATCACACGTAACTTGCATATTTACAATATCATAGTCATTTTTATATAGATTTATATAAAAATTATATCAATATATAATATACATAAAATATTAAATAAATATAAATTTGAAGTATTTCAATAACTACTATTTTGTATTTTTAAAGGGAAATATTGTAAAATTACCGTCATCTAAAAATTGTTTGACACGCATAAGTGGCCGTCAAATTTAACCCCTGTCTGATGTAACTTTGTGGTGCCTAGGCTTATGTAACTTAGCGGTCTGCTAGGCTTATGTAGCTTAGCGGTGGGTAGGCTTATGAAACTTGCTACCAGTAGGTTGGTGTAACTTTCACCCCTAGTATTATATCACCTAAACGATTCTACTCTTGTGTAAATTAGTGGCCAATAGTCTTATGTAAGTTAACAACCTATACGCTTATGTCAGATAGTGGTAGTTAGGCTTATGTAAGTTAACAACCTATACGCTTATCGTCCTTTATGTAACTTAGAGGGATGTAAGGCTTATGTAACTTAGTGGCCGCAAGGCAAATGTAACTTAGTGGCCGCAAGGAAGATGTAACTTTGACCCCGCTAGGCTGATTTCACCTAGCATGTGCTTTCATCATGTAAGTTAGCAACCGCTAGGCTTATTGAAGATAGCGTCCGCGAGGCTTATGTAAGATAGCGGTCACTTGGCTTATGTGGGGATTCAAATAATAACAAAATAGAAATCCTAAAATAGCGAAACTAAAATCCAAAAATTGGGATTTATAAATTGGATTACAATAGTGGTGAAATTGGAATCCAATAATAGCGCTATTGGAATCCAATATTAGCCAAATTGGAATCCAATAATAACGATATTAGAATCCAATAATAGTGAAATTGGAACTAGAATAAGTCCAATAATGACAATATTGCTACTAATGGATTCCAATAATAGTAACAATGGAATCTATTATAAACAAAAATGGAATCCAATATACGTAAAAACAGAGATGGATTTCTTCCGTACTTGAAATACTCGGAATCTAGATTCACCGGAATGTGTCCATATTTAGTGAAATAAGTGTTAACCCATTAAATATCTCAAATCATGCCTAAAGTTTTCCATTATAACCCATTAAATATATCTTTAAATTTATATATGTATGCAATGATCTTTTACTTATCATTATATGCATATGAATGTAATAAAAAACAAACCACACCAAACATGAGAAAAGCCTCCTCTAAAAAATAGAAATCCCAACATGGCTCATAGCCTTAGTGAGATTGTAAAACCTCGCCTGTAGTGAAACACGACTCGGTTGATATGAATATCCCACCATTTTGGAAGGATTAACAAACAAAACATATTATTGTCATGTTTAAAAACACTAGAGCTAGATAACGGACTAAAATGCTCCTCCAAGTGTCATTGTCACACTTTGGCTCTATAAACCAGAGTCACCAAATACCAACACGAATAATTATCCGAGCCCACATGACAATACAACTTCCAAACATCAAAATGACAACGTATGAACCTCCAAGGTGGATTCGACCACATCTCACAACCACAATATTTCATGCACCCTTGACAAGAAAATGAGACCAGAAATGTTGGAACGATCTCCTGCGAATGGCGGAATGGATCTTGTGAATGCAGGTATAGGCTCTCACATATGGATTCATCTAGGCTCCTTGAATGTTTTTTGTTGCGGAGTGAATACACGTCAGCTGTGTACTTTTGTGGGATTACCCGCGAATAGATGTCTTCCTCGCATGCCACTTTATGGCTATTAATTTTGAAATTTACATCAACCAAAACGTTCCCTCCGTGTCCATGGTGTAAGACAATTTTTTGGATGTTTTATGGTGGTTCCCACATAAATGTTGACCAGGCATCCATTTTGCCATGTTAGAGCCTCTAAAGTTAGACTTGAGAAATTGGCATGTATGTTTACTCGTCCCCAAAATTTTGGGTGATGACATATCTTCGTGTCCTCTCCACGGTGGTGCCAAGTTAGGGTGCCCAAAATATGGCTCCTCTCCCTTGAAAACTCCTTTTTTGAAAACGGAGTCAAAACATGATTGGGTAGAGGCGGAAGACTCGTGGAAGATTTATGGATTCCCTTTTAGACTCCCTATTAAACTTTAAAATTTTAATTTTTTTAATTATCTTCAACATTTAGGTCATGGATCTCTTGATAATGTGAGTAGGGAAAATCAATCAAGTTTCTGGTGACCACCTGATAAAGGGTGGATTAAATTAAACTTTGATGGTGCTGCAAAAGAAAATTCGGATAGCGCTGGTTGAGATTGCATTTTCAGAGATTTTAATAGTCAACCGGTGTTGGCCATGGTTGTTGATTGTGGTATCTCCTCAAATAATCAGGCGGAGGGATGACTCTTCTTTTTGGTTTATTTTAAGCCAAGAAGAAGAAGTGGCTTCGTTTGTGGATCAAAGGGGACTCTAAGGTAATTATTGGTATGGCCCAAGAAAGGTCGCCTTATTCTTCGAAGATGAAACCAATATGTGTGAATGTTAAGGTCATTATGTCTTCTTTTTAAGATTAAAATATCCCATGTTAAAAGAGAAGGGAATATGGTAGTTGATTGCCTTTCTAATAAGGGTGTGGATGTATGGGATAAGTTCCATTTGAAATTTCATGTTTGGGAGGAGAGCTTCCTGTGTGATGTCATGTCTCTAATCTCGAAAGATGCAAGGTTGGCGGATCATCATGAGGGAGAGTGAGTGTGTTGGCGTCGAAAATTAAGCTTATAATTAGATTTGCGATGGCATAGCATGGGAAATCTTACCATGGATTTTTTGGTACTTAATCATATGCCTCCTGGTGTGCGGCATGCGAGAGAGCTTTTTAAATTCGAGCGGGATGGAATTTCTTTTGCATCGATCTATTTTTCGAATCTCTGGTGAGTTTTGGTCCTTGTCTCTCTCTATGGTGGTAGTGGGGTGTTTAGTCAAGAATTTGGGGATCATGGAAGTTGGTCCTAGTAGGAAGAGGCAAAGGGCCTTAACCGGTGAGGAGGCAGGGCGTCTTTCTCTTCCTGAATGGATGGGAAAATTTGTAATTCAAATATGAGGAGCTGGTTGGAAAAAGTTCAAGATTGGTGGCGAGGGATTTGAAGAGGAGGAGGAGGTATACATTTTTGAAAGTATGAGGAAGTTGATGCTTGACCCCAATCAGTCAATTGGGAGGAGAAATGTTTTCAACATGGCACAAGGGCTGAGTGTTGCTAATATCATGTCCAATTCCTCTAAGCAGTTTATTCTTCATAAAGAGCATGCGAGTCTAGAGGAGCATCTGATCAATATCCAATTTCATATTCATGCCTTAACAAAGGTATGCGCATAGACAATTGTGTGCGCTGACCGGAGGTCGTAATAGAGAATCAAGGTTTGGAGCTTATAAAGCAAATGCCAAGGTGGTGATGCTCGAATGCTTTGCGTGGATCCAAGAACTTCCTCTACATAAAGTAAGGATGACTCAGATGTGGAGATCATTGAGGAGGTCTCATCGGGGGAGGAAGAGCTTGACTTGTCTTGCCGAGGTCTTGTCTAGGGTATCATCTGTTATTATGATGAATCATCGAGGGTTTAGTTTTTGGATGTTTGGCCCGATATGGTGGTTTAGTATATATATTGTATATAAAATGGATGTAGCTATGGGTGAAGCTATGTTGATTACAACACTTTCCCATTAATTTTGGAATGTATGAAGCACGATAATGTGCTTGAAAACTTTATGAGAGTCCACTAATGTAAGATATTATCAAGGATTGGTTCCTCATGTATTTTTGCAAGCTAGGGCCTTCTCTTCTAGATATCAATAGATAAAAAACAATTAGTTCATGGATTTTTCTATTGAACTTTTCTAATTTTAAAATTTTAAAATTTTTGATTATCTTCAACATTTTTGATAGTTTGAACTTTGGATTATCTACAATTATTATAGGGGTGAAGTAATTTTCCAATGATAAATGTTATAATTATAGTGTCTTATATTATTTATCTATAATTTTACATTCTTTATAGTGTTAATTTGGTTTGGAGTTTTGAACTATATTTTCTAAATAATATTTATTGATCTTGACAAACTGGTGGATTTTGATTAATGTTATTTGTCAATATTTAGTACAATTTTTCAAAGATTGTAATGAATTTATTAATTAATGTGATATACATTAAATCTAAGATAAGATCCTTAAAATTGGTATCGATTGACATTTTTCATATTCTAAAATATATTGATAGATTGAAAATATTTGTACTAGTTTTATAGTCATAAATTAATAATCCAATATTAATATAGACTTCAATTTTTAGTTTTAAAATTGTTAATTATCTAACATTTTTGATAGTGTGGATTATCTACAATCATTATTAGTGTAAATTAGTTTTCACATAATAAATAATATGGTATCGTGTGTAATACGATTTATTTGCAATTTTTATTTTGTAAGAACCATATTATTGACAACAATGTTGTGCAATGTAAAGTGTCCATGATTAGTGTTTGGAACTATAATTAATATCACAATTTGGGCTATATGGAGCCATTGACTATTGAAAATTATCACAATTTGGGCTATGTAAAGTCATTGACTACTAGCATATTTTAATTTGTAAAATCACGGCTAGTTTTTGGTTTATTATATGGATTAACTAATAAACAATTTTAAAACTTAGGTTGATGTAGAAAATTCATGATTTAGTTACTTTTAAATTATTCATTATTCATGAAATTGGAATCATGATATACAATATATTGGAGATTGTGAGAAATTACTAGTGTGCTAAATTATCCATAATGCAACATATTTATTACATTTTTTAGATAATGCATAATGAATTTTTTATTGTGTAGTTTTTTTACCCTTTTTAAACTTTAAAAAAGTGTGAAAATTATCTGTTTGGAAAATTAAACTTTTTAAAACACATGAAAATGTTGTGTTTTCTACGCAACAATATTTTAGTTATTCCAAATCTTTATTTTTGAGTTTGATAATTTTTTTTGAGTATTTATGCTTTATATAATAGAAGATATCCATTTAATGTTGATGATTCATAATTTTCTCACAAAAAAAATATTTTGTTGACAACTTTGTGGATAAATGATCCTAACTTGTAATAGTGACTAACCTTTTTCTTTCAAGTTTACAAGCAAAAGAAAAGATTATGATTCAATAAAGAAAAAGCCTTATATTAGCTATATATGTGAATGACACCACTCCTAAACTACAAACGAAGATTACACAAAAGACATTATTTAGATAAGAATTATATAAGAAAAATATTGAGACAAATAATTTTGTCGTAATTGTAGTTTATACCTTTCTAATTAGATTTTACCTTTCTAATTACTTCATCAATACACTCGTAAATTTACCAAGCATGATTAAAGAGTTGAATGTTTACTAATATTTATTATAATTTATTCTTATTTCATTAATATACAATTATTTATTATTTTAAATAGAATAAAATCTAAGCTTTGGTGAACCCACTTATTTATTTACCATCTTAGAGTTTGTATATCTCCTCTCTAAATTCACCTTATATATCGTTACAAATTTATGGGTTTGACATACTTCTATTGAATTTTGCTTCTAAAACGAAACGGAAAAATCCATCAAATTCGTTTACAAACTCTATTTATAATTTAGCAATTTGTGCTAAAATTAAATATTTTAAAGCCATCTTATTCCGTTACAAACAAATTATAAAAACAAGTATTCTTGAAAACAGCTTTATCACTTGCTACAAAACAAAAATAAAAGACATTATCCACCGACCTCAAACGAATATTCTATGTGCAATTGACGTCATCGAGAAGCCCAGCTTAGTATTTCATTTTGACGAATTCCGAGATGAAGCCGAGGGCTTCCTCCATTTTCAGGCCAGTGAAGCCGTGGTCTTCGTCCTCGAAAACGTGCAATTCAACCTGCTTCCCGCATCCCTTCAGAAACTCACAGTACTGCAGCACTTTATCTTTCAATATATCGCGCCCTCCAACAAAAAACATCATGGGAGGAAGAACAGTAGACGACATACTGCGGCCCGATTCCCCCACCGGATTGCAAAATGGATGGTCTCTGTTACTTCCGAGCGGCAGGGCAAGCCTCCACATGACGTCTGACTGTTCCAGATTAAACACCGGCGACTTCACGCTTTCCGAGGCCGTTCTCTCTTCCCCGCCGAAATAGGGGTACATCAAAATCATTCCCTTCACTTGGATTTCAACATCGCCACCGCTCGCCGCCCAGACGCCCACATGATGCGCAATGTTCCCTCCTGCGCTGTCGCCCGCCACAAACACCTTGGAAAAGTCGGCGTGGGAATGGAACCACGGATCCACCTCTACTGCTGCTTCTCTCTCTTTCATGGAATCAATCCACTGCAGTGCAGCGATGGCATCGTGGTAGGCGGCGGGAAGGCGGTGCTCCGGAGCCAACCTGTAATTGACGGAAACAATGATGACTTCAAGCGTTGCTGCCCACTTCTGGCACATGTCGTGGACGATGGCAGTTGCCGGAGTAAGGAAGCAAAATCCCCCGCCGTGATAGTAAATAAGTACGGGCACCCTGGTTTTGGTTTGGGGCGGAAGGTAGACTCGCGCCCACAATCCAAGTTTATGGTCGAAGACGATGTCTTTGAAGGGCACAAAGTTGCAATCCTGTTTGGGAGGAGGTAAAGGTGGATCCTCTCCTCGGACAACTGATCCATCGCTGTACAGTTTGATATGGCCACCCACGTCCTCCACCACCCAAGCCTCGCGTTTATCCGACATTTTCTTCTTCTTTCTCGTCGTCTCTGCATCAGAATGAAAGGTTGGGAATGTTATTTGCCTATCCGAATGTGGATATTCTTTCGTCCGCCCCGGTATTTGTCGCGTTTACCATTTCAAATCAGTGAGACAGCCACGTCTGCAAAGTAAATTGATAATACCTTAGTACTTGGAGACAATTCAATTTTAATCTTTAAACTAGCAAAAGCATCCATAGGTTCTATGGAAGGCCGATATGCACATGCTTAATGTTTACAAAATTACTAATAATCTACTAGGGGTCATTTTTTATTAGCTATAACGTCACTCAATTCTTCACTATATAGAGTCAAACACTTGAAGTTAGGATTATGATTGGATGATTTTGGTTGTGTCGATATCTTTCCTTTCCCGATAAATTATTTAAAGGTACAACTCAACTAAATGATTTAAATGTAACATGGATGTCGACATTCTATATAAATTAGTATCCAAGGTAATGTATATTCAAAATCAATAAATAAGACATACATATTGATATATACCATGAATGAATTTATATGATGTTGTTCATTTTAACTTATAATCTTTCTCATGAAAATGAGACTTGTAAGATAAACATTTGAATGATGAAGGTACTATTATAGATGAATATATTTTATAAACTAAATTTCTATCAAAAAAATGAATAATAAACAAGATTTCATAAACTAAATTTCTATCAAAAGAACAAGTTTCAAAACCGAGTTTCGTGTTTTATCCTAGTGCAACTATTTTTCTAGGCTTTGACATGAACACCAAAGACAAAGCTCAAATCTACAAGAGAGAAAAAGATTAAGAGTTTGACCGATTCCGTGACCGATTTTGCTCGTACTCTCCATTCTTTATAGAATTTTTGCTCCCGATCAAATACCTTAACAATGACTAGTGTGTTATCGATTTAAGGCCTTGATAAACCGACCCAAAGCTACTTGCACCTAGTAGCTTCCTGGGACTAAATCCTTTCATGGCCCTGTGTAGTTATTTGTAGGAAATTTGCATAAAACCCTATCTCAACAACCTGTTTGTGAATTCCACCCTTTTGGTTTTTCTATAAAAAGCATAAACTGCACCTTAAATCCAATACACTACCAAAAAGCTGGGGATGGAAACCAACAAGAAAAACACTCTTAAATTCATTTGAATGAGGGATTGTCACAGAGTTTGTGAAATTGGGTAAAGTAAACCAACCCTATTGTATAGTACATAATCCTAGATTTCCCAAAAATGATGATGTGCTTAGGTTTCTGAAAGCTCCTTCATTTGAGATTGATCCATTGAAGTTGTTGTATGAGAAATTCAAATGGAAAAGCATGGGGAGATTTGCAATAGCCTCAGGTACTAGTCCAGATAGTTTATTGAATGAAAAATCTATGTCCTAAAGACTTTTGAGTTGCACTATTGACCTTGGAAGTGCTTCGTCTAGTTTGTTGTTTGCAAGGTTCTAGGATTACAATCCCACTCAATTGCACATATTGCCAAAAACGACACTAGAGAACCATCTAGTTCTTGATAAAGGTGAAGGTGCACCACTGTGGTGTGATCTTAATGTTTGGAGTGTCGCTAAAGAAGAGAGGGCTGCTTTTGGAGTTCGAGGATGGGTGATGGGAAAGAGGCAAGAAGAGAATTTGTTGGTAGAGGCGAGTTGCGAGAGGAGTAAGAGATGGCCTCTTCCCAATCTAAAATTGCCTCCCGGGATAAGTGCATGGAAATGGGGGGCCAAATGGGGGTAAAAAGGGACACTTTTTTCCCGAAATCAGTGAAACTTGAACTTCATCAAATAATTCGACATGCCTATGCTCAAAATTTGACAAAGTGATAAGAATAAGTACCATAGAGCTCGAATATAGTTTCTAAACTACTAAAAAAATTTAAAATGGTTGAGATTAAGAGGGTCAAATTTGGTGCGCACACAAAGTATGTCTATTTTTGTGTCAAAAAAATAAGAACCTATTGTGTGTGCCCCCATTTTTTAAGTTCTATAAATTATTTTTCAAATCCCTTTGGTAGAAATTTAGCTAAGACCATGTACGAGGTCCCACTAATTTTTCATAATTTTTGGATGAATATATAATTTTTTATTAATTTTCAAAGTGCACATATCCCGAAAATGAAATATTTGTGTGTTCACCCCCATAACTTTGAGAAAAAAGTCATTTTTGTTTTTTTAATGCATATAGAATAGACTTTAGAAAAACTACTTTTTTTAATTTGGATGAAAAAATCATAAATTGTGCACCAAAATGTATGCATATGTTTTGGCAAGAAAAGAAGGCACTAGTAAAAGAAATTATAGATGAAAACCTTAAACTAATCGGATTTTAGAAAAAACTATATCATCGTCAAGGTAAAACCGAGCTTGACATCGTAGTATAATTTATTTTTGAATATTATGTTATAATACATGATTTTTGGGGTGAACACGTGAAATTTTGATGTTTTTTGTCAAACACGGTTTTAATCACACAGAAACAGTCCAAACCTTTGGTTTGGAAATCTAAGGCAAATCCAAGCCTTTGGATTGGGAATTTCAAACCCAAAAAAGGTGAAATGTGAACATGTTATAATGCACTCACATTCCAATGTGTTATGTGGTATATGTGTTTGTGGCATGCTTCTATTTACAAAAATAAATTTTTAAGTTTTTCTTAAATTTATTTTAGTAAATATAAGATGTTAAGGTCACTCTGCACCTTATGAAACTAGTCTCATAGTTCCATCTGTCATGGTTTAGAAGATATCTTTTTAGATTCTAATTTGGTCAGTACATAGGTATTTTTACAAATTTCAGCATTCATTCTGAGCTAATCAAACACCCTCTGGATAGTTCAAGAAATATATTAAGCATTTGGAGGTGATGTCAGAGAATCTTGGAAGTGTTGGAGGTAATTTAGGAAGATTTAGGAATATTGTTTAGGGCTTAGGGTTTAGGGTTTATGGTTTATGGTTTAGGGTTTAGGGTTTAGGGCTCATGGTTTAGGGTTAAGGGCTTAGGGCTTATGGTTTAGGGATCATGGTTTATATTTAAGGGTTTAGCGTTTATGGTTGAGGGTTTAAAGTTTAGGGTTTAGGATTTAGGGTTTAGGGTTTAGGGTTTACGGTTTAGGGCTTAGGGTTTAGGGTTTAGGATTTAGGGTTTAGTGTTTAGGGTTCAAGGTTTAGGGTTTAGGGCTCATTGTTTAGGGTTTATGGCTTGGGGTTTAAGGTTTACGCTTTAGGATTTAGGGTTTAGGGCACATGATTTAGGGTTTACATTTTAAGGCTCGTGGTTTAGGATTTAGGGTTTAGTCATTAGGGTTTAGGGCTCGGGTTTAAGGCTTAGAGCTTCGGGCTTAGGATTTACTGGTTGATGACTTAGGGTTTAAGTTTTAAGGTTTATGGTTTATGGTTTAAGTTTTAGGGTTTATGGTTTAGGTTTTAGGGTTTAGGGTTTAGGGGTTAGGATTTAGGGTTTAGGGTTCAAGGAGGTAAAAATAGGGTTTAATATTTAGTTTTTAGGGTTTTGGGGTTAGGGTTTTGGTTTCAAGGTGGTAAAAATAAGGTTTAGTATGTAGGGCTTAGGTTTTGGGGTTCACGATTTAGGATTTAAGGTTGAGGGATTACAACTTAGGGCTTAGGTGTATGGCTAAGAACAAAAAGGGGTTATCAATCTCCTAGTAAATATTTCTTATTTAGTTATGAATGGGAGTCAGTTGGCCTACGACTTAGTGACCCTAAATTATAAACCTTGAACCCTAAAAATTGAGCCCTGATCCCTAGACCCTAAACCCTAAACCTTGAGCCTGGAGTCCAGTGCTTGTGTAAGCTGGCAATTTGAGAGGATTTTGAGGTTCAATTTTATTTTCCAATATGCATTACTCCCATGTTTGAAAATGTTTCTCCAGATGCAACGACATTCTAATTCAGACACTCGATGATTCCTGAATGTCCAATCCTACCATAAACCCCAGTAGTCCTCAATCCTTGGATACAGGAGACACCATTACTGAGACAAACTAGGAACTTTCAAGGAAGAAGAGGTTCTTGTGAATATGAACATGTATCAAAGAGAATCATGAATGTGAATATGAGCATGTGGTTATTTTTATAGCTTCCAATGGGTCATCTAGGCTTGCATAATACCATACATGGAAATATGAGAAATGTGAAATTTGTTTCAGAGTGTGAAGAAATTGACATTCAAGAGCGCAAGTATATGTGGGGAAAAACAGGTTTGGTAGAGATGTGTAATATGCATTGCAAGGCACATGGTAGATGTCATATCCATTTAGTTACTTGTCCCACCCCTCATAAACAAGGTAGTTGTACAAGTAGACTCAATTGATAGTTGTACAATCAGACTCAAGGTAGATGCCATTTTTGCATATTTGAGCCTATAGAGCTTGTTGCATATTTGAGCCTATAGAGAATGATTGAAATTGGTACAAAATTTTGAAGGAGGGAAATGCCGATATCGATAAATATTTGTACAACCCTTTAATAAGCAACCCTTCCTATGGGAAGCTTGCACAAAGAATGTTTTCCCAATATAGCTATCTTCTTTTTCCCATAACATGGGAACTATTTCACTCACTTTGTAATGTTTTATGTCTTACCCACTCTTATTACTATTGAAAGAGAGTATTCAATTGAAAAGGGTTCATCTGCTTCATAGGCATAACATTCAAAGAGAGTCATCACAATTTGATGCCTTTCATCTGCTGATATTTTGAAGGAGGGAAATGCCAAATATCCAAGATTAATTCGGTACAAAGAAATGTTACCCAATACAACTATCTCCTTTTTTCTATAGCTTGTGAAATATTTGGAGCTCCAAGAGTGTTATAAATTGAGAATAACAAGTCTAGTGGTATTTTTGGGTCTAACGGATTAGGATACCACTTCAAATTTGATCATTTTTTACGCTCTTTTGAATAATTCTTTCATTTTTATAGTTTGGACTCCAATGTTGAACATCTATGTGGCAACGACCATATCTATCATGAGAAATGTGAAGTTTTGGAGTATGCATAATCCTTACCGAGTTAGTGAGACAAACCAGGAACTTTCAAGGAAGAAGAGGTTCTTGTGAATATGAACATGTATCAAAGTGAATCATGAATGTGAATATGAGAATGTGGTTATTTTTTCTAGCTTCCAATGGGTCATCCTAGATTGTATAATATCATACATACAAATATTATAAATGTGAAAAAAATTTTTTTGAGTGTGAAGAAATTGACATTCAAATCCACAAGTATATGTGTGGAGAAACATGTTTGGCATAGACGTGTAATATATGAGGTTCACCGATCCTTGTAGTGCGAGAAGATCAAGAGCAGTTTTCACTTTGTAATCACTATTGTAGGCTCAAGATCAAGTGGAGAAGATCAAGACCTTAAAACCTAGGCTTTAAAACCTAAATTGTAAATCCTAAACATTGAGCCCTTAACCATAACCCATGAACACTAAACACTAAACCCTAAACCCTAAACCATGAACCCTAAACCCTAAACAATGAATCCTAAACCACGAAAAATGATCCCTAAGTTCCCTAAACCTTAAACCATAAACCCTCAACCATTAACCGTAAACACTCAACCCTTAACTGTGTATCATTATAAACAAGGAGTTTGTATTGGTATTATGGTTGGATGAGGGTCGAATCTCGAGGGTCATATTCATATTTGGTGTATTTCCATCAAGAGGAAGCTCCCATGTCAAATCAGCTATTCAATATGACATGGAAGATGAGAAAAGAAAATGAAAGCTAGAGAATTAGATTTCATGGGTAATTAGTACTAAGTACCAACAAGACTAATATGGCTTCCGACTACTCGACTAGGAGGGCATGAAAATATTAAGACCATATTTCTTAGTCTCGTGCCTAAAACCATCATTGCGTCTGTTTGTAAAAAAAAGCATAACAACATGGGAATGGCTAAGAACACACATGGGTTGTCAATCACCTAGTAAATTTCTGAATGAGAGTCAATTGGCCATGGCTTGGTGACCTTTATTCATTGACAATTCCTTCTATGATAAACCCATGGATGCGTTCAAAAGCTCCTTCAAAAAGATAGGGGTAGTCATCAATCCTAGTGAAGGGAGTGATGTGATTTCCAACAACTTGAAATGCATATAGATTTAGAGGTCATAACATGAATTTTCAAATATCTCTATTGTTATAAATGGAAGCCAAGTAACGAGATATCTCCTTGTATCCAAAGATCGAGGAATACCGATGTCTGTGATGAGTGGACTTTCAAGAATTATCGATTATGCGAATCAAAATTTCATTGCATACGGAGAAACATTCACAAACATTGGATTAATGCATCTTGGAAAATAAAATTGAACCTTAGAAATACTCTCAAATTTCGATCTAGGTCTGGTCTAGGTCATGTTTTTCGGTCCTTTTTCTAGTTTCAAGTTCTGGTTCTGGTCGTGGTCATCGAATATGGAAGTTTCAGGAAAGGAATCCACACTTGAAGAATTATTCCCATTTAGATTGTTGGCAATGCCAATGGCAGTGGTAGTGCTTGTGGAATTCAGTTGGTGGAAGGTGGGGTTGTGCCCTTGTTGGTTTTTTTCTCATGGCGTCATAGGTAGCCTTTTTGGTATTATTGGAGATAACTCCCCATGCTTGTGTGATAAGTTTAAAATCTCCCTCGACTCCTAGGAACTTGTTTTTATCAAGATGTAATAATAAGGCTAGTTTTAGTGGGTATTAACGAAAAAAGTAAACAAATTTGATTGGAATTACTTACAAAATGCATTCCTTCACTTCGAGCTTATCTTTATAAATGCAATTTGGCTTTCCAAGTTCTCCATATTTTCCAAATTTGGGTCAAATTGACATTCTGGACCTCTAAAAGCGTGAAGAAAATGGTGATTTCATTTCCCCCAACCTTTCTTGAAGTGAATTTAAACAAAATGAAATTTGGAGGTGGCACATGGTAGACATTGATTTTCCTGCCACAAGATTTACTTCTTGATGATTAATTGTTATTAATTGGATTTATTTCCCATTATTATGATTTGAGATTGCCAAATCATTGTTAGTTTTATTCACGAGAACACAATTATTATTGTGGCACGGTGGATGCACTCCTTAAAGCCTCCATAATTTAGGGTTTAAGGCTTAAGGGTTTAGGGTTTAGGGCTCAAGGTTCGGTGTTTAGAGTTCATGGTTTATGGTTTAGGGTTTATGGTTTAGTTTTAGGATTTAGGGTTTAAGGTTCGGTTTTAGGGTTTAGGGATTCGGTATTTAGGGTTTATGGTTTAACATTTATAGTTTAGAATTTAGGATTTAGGGCTTAGGGGGTTTTTGGGGTGGATTGGGGTTTAGGGCTTAGGGTTAAGGGTTTTTAGGGGTTTCGGTTTAGGTTTAGTGCTAAGGGTTTAGGGTTTAGGTTTATAGGATTTAGCATTTAGGGTTTAGGTTTTTGGGCCCAAGTTTCGTGGGTTTATGGGTTTAAGGTTTAGGGTTTACGGCTCATTAGGTTTAGGGTTTAGGGTTTAGGGTTTATGGTTTTATTGCTTAGTGTTTAGTTTTATTGCTTAGGGTTAGGGTTAATGGTTTAGGGTTAGGGTTTAGGGCTCGGTTTTAGTGTTAGGGTTAAGGGTTTATGGTTTAGTGTTTAAGGTTTGGGGGTTTAGGGTTTGGGGCTAAGGGTTGATGGTTTAGTGTTTAGGGCTTAGGGTACTTAGGTTTAGGGATCGGGGCTCAAGGATCGGGGTGCAGGGTTCATGGCTTATGGTTTAGGATTTATGGTTTAGGGTTTAGGGTTTAGGATTTAGGGCTAAGGGTTTATGATTTAGTTTTTAGGGTTTAGGGTTTAGGGTTTAGGGTTTAGAGTTTAGAGTTCAAGGTTTAGGTTTTAGTGCTTAGGGTTGATGTTTTAGTGTTTAGGCCTTAGGCCTCAAGGTTCAGGGTTTAGGGTTTAGGGTTTAAGGTTCGGGGTTTATGGTTTTATAGTTTAGGGCTCGGGGTTAAGGGTTAAGGGTTTAGGGATCAGGTTTAGGGTTCAAGGTTTAGGGTTTCGGGTTTAAGGTTTAAGGCTTGGGTTTAAGGTTTAAGGTTTAGGGCTTAGTGTTGAGTGTTTAGGGTTTAGGCCTAAGGGTTTAGGGTGAAGGCATGAATGCTGAAATCTTGAAAAATGCCTATGTTCGACCAAAATAGAATATGAAAAACTATCTTTTAAACCGTGGAGATGGAGCTATGAGACTAGTATCATAAGGGTGCAAAGTGACCCTAACATATATTTACTAAACTAAATTTGAAGTATATTAATAATTTATTTTTGATGTATATGCCACAAGCACATATACCACATAAAACATTGAAATGCAAGAGTGTTATAGCTTCATTGCGCTCTCATTATAACTCGATTTATCGAACCATAACACGCTCGTGTTATATCGACCCATAATTTTCTATGTCACGTTATAATGTGTTCGAGCCATAACACGAATTTGCGTTATGGCCAAAATGGCCAAAAAAAGATATATTTTGTCCGCTTTTGGCCCCCATATTTGTGCACTTGCCCCTTGCCCGTGAAACTTGGAGTTGTTTTGGTGGATGCATCTAAATGTGATGTGAGGAGGCTTGGCATGCCCGATGATCGTGAACGCCTCTCGTAGGCAACTAAACTGCGCAATAAAAGTGGCATCTGCGTAGGAATAAGTATATCTACACTTCCGGGCGGCAAAGCCTCGACATGACCTGATCTCACTTCAAGTGGCATCCATCTTGAATGGTGTAGTAAAGGGATCAATGCATCCCTTTTATAGATGGAGGACTTTGTGGGATTGAAAAGTGGTCTTGGTTGGTGGGTCCCTTGGAAAAGTCACTACACTGCATGGCTCGCCTTCCAGCCAACCTGTCCATATCAAATCATTGCACGTGTCCACAATTGCTTCAAATCCCATGCCTAACATTCCCACTACCACCTTCATTAAGAATTCCCCATCTCCCCAAATTCGAACCGACATTTAAATTATGGCGGAAATAACTTTGGCCATGTACTACAGTTTGATCAAATGTTGATGTTATATCCCCCACTTGATTCTTATACTTCTTCGCTCCAATGTAGCTGCAAAATTGTGTTGAGATCAACAAAATCTTTCATATTAGGCATTACCACAAAAAAAATTCAATGTATATGGAGTCTACCCAATTCAGTTACTGCAAAATTTTATACGCAATAAAAAAATATTTCTCGTTAACCTTGGCATGGTGTAATTTCTTGTCGAAATGACTAAACAAGACCTCTGTGTTCATGGAACAGGACCTGCAATATGTGACCATTTGTTAAGTTAATATAATTTTGTACACAACCCAACTAAGTTTCTCATCCTCTTCACAAATCACAAATACTTGCCACTTGAAATAAATTGTGGATGTGTTGAGGGCATCCTTAAAATTCTAATGTGGATGCTCAAAAAGGGATTCATCCATTATGCACAAAACTTGTCTTTGGAAAGGGAATGGATGCATATGCATGTACCAAATAGCAATTAACATAAATTTTAAACAAAAACAACAAAAGTTTCAAGTGTTTAGGATCACATTTTTATGGAAACCCCAATCAATAACATATGACACCCTTTTTATTTTTCCCAAATTAGTAATGTACAAATTTAGTGCTATTTAGTTGTGTACCGTTCCAAAGGTGAAATTTCACTTCTGTAATGAAATCCCTATGGTTTCTTCATATATAGAGATAACACACATCTTTCGGATAAGTCGTAGTGCTTTGATTAGTCAATTTTGAGTGGGTCTTTACACAACCTTGTAAATTTTCACTTAGTATCACCTCGCTCTCAGTCGATTACGCAATTGCTGTGTGGCGATACCTCAAATGTAAATCGAGTTTGGATAATGTCTTTTAAACAAAAATATTTTTCAAATCCGATAGCATGATGTAAATAGATATATAACATTCTTCACTAATCAAAAATAATTTGATAAAAATAAGTAATGAAATTATTATTACTTGATATACAGAAAAAGTAAAGATGATAATCTTAATATTGATATCTCTCTATATATATTTCACATAGATGTACTCGTTGATGTAATGATTAAATTCATTACATTTAATCATAGTGATAAATGTTTTATAATTGAAGCCAACAATCTGGGGAGTTTCTTTGTCTCCTTCTCTTCATCTTCTTGTGTGTATAATAGATACTTCATGTTTATGTGGCATATGCTTTTGGAAAAACAGAAAAAGGTATCTTAATTTTTTTCAATGAGCTTGAGTTGCCAAAATTCCCCTGTTTCCCGCATCCCTTCACAAACTCACAGTACTGCACCACTTTACCTTTCAATATATCACGCCCTCCAACAAAAAACATAATAGGTGGAAGAACACTACAAGAAATACTGCGGGCTGATTCCCCCATCTAATTGCAAAATGGATGGTCCCTGTTACTTCCGGGCGGCCAGGGTAAGCCTCGACATTAAATGTCTGACTGTTCCAGATTAAATTCCGGTGACTTCAGACTTTCTGATGGCGTCCAATCTTCCCCACCGAAATAAGGGTACATCAAAATCATTCCCTTTTCTTGGATTTCAACATTGCCACCGCTCGCCGCCCAGACGCCCACGTGATGCTACAATGTTCCCTTCCGCGCTATCCGCCTGCCACAAAATCCTTGAAAAGTCATCGTGAATCGAACCATGGATCCACTTCTACTTTAAATTCCATCGTCCATCCTCGTCGCTCTCATTTCATGGAACCAATCCCAAAGCGTGCAGTCCATCGATATTCATCGTGGTAGGTGGCGGGAAGGCGGTGCTCCGAGCCAACCTATTTTAACAAACAATGATGACCCCCAACATTGCTGCCCACTTCTGGAACGTGTTGTGGACGATGAAATTTGTAATAGTAACGAAGAAACATCCTCCCCCGTGATAGTAAGTAAGTACGGGCATCCTGGTTTCAGTTTTGGGCGAAAGGTATACTCTCGCCCACAATCCAATGCTTATCCAGTTGAAAACGATGTCTTTGAAGGGCACAAAGTTGTAATCATTTTTAGGCAGAGGTAAAGGCGGATCTTATCCTTGGACGAATGATCCATCCTGTACAGTTTGATATGCATTTGCTTACATTATTAAAAACAAAAATTATTAAAATCTAAAATTGTTAATTAAAAACAAAATTTTCTTCTTATTAAAAACAAAAATTATGCAACTCTAAAATCTGCATCAAAACGAAAGCTACGTGATGTTAATTAAAAACAAAATGTGGATATTCTTAATACACAAATTATTAAAATCTAAAATCGTGTTTACCATTAAAAATCAAAAGCTAAAATGACGTTAATTATTAAAAATTGATGAAAAACTCGGAGGAAAATTCAGTTTTAATCTTTAAATTAGCAAATTTAACATCCATACGTGCTATGGAAGGTCGATATGCACATTTTAATGTTTAGGGGGAACACCTTAATAATAACCCATTAGGGATCAATTTTTATTGATGGTAAAGTCACTCAATTCCTTAGTGTGGAGAGTCAAACGATTGAAGCTAGGATCATGACTTGGATGATTATGATTATGTTGATACACCTTTCATGTAGCTTCTTAGTTAAAGGTGATAAATGATTTATATGTACACTCACTCAACTTTGTAATATTATATGTTTATTTTGAAATATGGATGTCAACATTCTATATAAATTAGTGTCTAAGGTAATGTATATTACTAACAAAATCAATAAATAAAACATACATATTGATATATACCATGAATGAATTTATATGATGTTGTTCATTTTAACTTGTAATATTTCTCATGAAAATGAGACTTGTAAGATAAACATTTGAATGATGAGGGTACTATTATAGATGAATATATTTCACAAACCAAATATATGACAAAAGAATAGATTCAAAAAATTGATAATAATAAACAATATCTTAGATGGACTATATTTTACAAACTAAATTTCTATCAAAAGAACAATTTTAAAAATTGAGATTTTGTGTTTTATCCTGGTGTAGCTATTTTTCTAGGCTTCCCTTTGATATGAACACCAACACCAGAGCTTTGAAATCTACAGTTGAGTAAGAGATTAATATTTTGACCAGATTGTGGTGACTAATTTTGCTCTGTAATCTGCATTCTTTGTAGAAATTTTGGGATGATTTTGAGGATCAAATCAAATACCTCAACAAAGTGACTTGTGTGTTATCGGACAAAAGACCTTGATAAAACGACCCAAAGCTACTCCGCACCAAAGTAGCTTCCCAAGAATAAATCCTTTTGTGGCCATGTGTATTTCTTTGTAGGAAATTTGCATAAAACCCTATCTTAACGACCTATTTGTGAATTATGCCCTTTTGGTTTTTTTGTAGAAAGCGTAAAGCTCTCTAAAATCCTACACACTACCAAATAGTTGGGGATGGAAACAAAACATAAAAACATTCTTAAATTCATTTGAATGGGGGATTTTCACGAGTTTGTGTAATTGGATGAATTAAACTAACCCCACTATATATAGCACATAATCCCAAATTTCCCAAAAATGATTATGTGTTTACGTTTCATAAAGCTCCTTCATTTGAGATTGATCCATTAAAGTTGTATGATAAAAAAATTCAAATGGAAAAAGCATTAGGAGATTCCTAATAGCCTCAAGTACTAGTCAAGATAGTTTATTGAATGAAAAATCTATGTCCTAAAGAATTTTGAGTTACGTTATTGACCTTGGAAGTACTCTGTCTAGTTTGTTGTTGGCAAGGTTTTGTGATTACAATTCCACGCAACCGCCAATATTGCCAAAAAAGTTGCGAGAGATCCATCTAGTTCTTAATAAAGGTGAATTGCACTACTATGGTGTGATCTTAATGTTTGGAGCATCATCAAAGAAGAGAGGGATGCTTTTGGAGTTCGAGGATGGGTGATGGGCAAGAGCGAGTAAGAGAATTTGTTGGTGGAGGTGAGTTGGGAGAGGAGTGAGAGATGGCCTCTTCCCAATCTAAAAATGCCTCCTTGGATAAGTGCATGGAAATGGGGGCCAAAAGAGGGTTAAAATGGGACACCTTTTTCCCGAAATCGAGAAACTCGAACTTCATCGAATAATTCGGCATGCCTATGCTCAAAATTTGACAAAGTGATAAGAATAAGTATCATAGATCTCGAAACTAGTTTCTAAACTACTATTATTTTTAAATGGTTGAGATTAAGAGGTTCAAATGTGGTGCGCACACAAAGTATGTCTATTTTTGTGTCAAAAGATAAAACCTCGTGTGTGTGCCCCCCATTTTTGAGTTCTATAAATTATTTTTCAAATCCCTTCAACAGAAAGTTATCTAAGACCATGTACGAGGTCCCACTAATTTTTCATAATTTTGGATGAATATATATTTTTTATTAATTTTCAAAGTGCACATATCCCGAAAATGAAATATTTGTGTGTTCACCCCCATAACTTTGAGAAAAAAGTTTTTTTTTGTTTTTTTAGTGCGTGTAGAATGGAGTTTAGAAAAAACTACTTTTAAAAAAATGTGATGAAAAAATCATAAATTGTGCACCAAAATGTATGCATAGGTTTTTGCAAGAAAACAAGGCACTAGTAAAAGAAATTATGGATGAAAGCCTTAAACTAATCGGATTTTAGAAATAATTATATCATCATCAAGGTAAAATCGAGCTTGACATCATAGTATAATTTATTTTTGAATATTATGTTATAATGCATGATTTTTGGGGCAAACACGTGAAATTTTGATGTTTTTCTCAAAATATGGTTTTAGTCACGGAGAAATCGTCAAATCTTTGGTTTGGAAATCCAAGGAAAATCCAAGCCTTTGGATTGGGAATTTCAAACCCAAAAAGGTGAAACATGAGTGCATTATAATGCGCTCATGTTCCAATGTGTTATGTGGTATATGTGTTTGTGGCATGCTTCTATTTACAAAAATAAATGTTTAAGTATAAGTTTTTCTTAAATTTATTTTAGTAAATATAAGATGTTAGGGTCACTCTGCACCTTATGAAACTAGTCTCACAGTTCCATCTATCACAATTTAGAAGATAATTTTTCAGATTCTAATCTGGTCAGTACATAGGTATTTTTTAGGATTTCAACATTCATCCTAGAAGATAACTTCCTCCAGAGGCCTAAAAAGACCATTATGAGCTAATCAAACACCCTCTAGGATAGTTCAAGAAATATATTAAGCATCTGGAGGTGATGTCAGAGAATCTTGGAAGTGTTGGAGGTAATTTAAGAAGATTTAGGAATATTGTTTAGGGCTTAGGGTTTAGGGTTTAGGGTTTAGGTTCGGGTTCGGTTTAGGGTTTAATACTCATGGTTTAGGGCTCGGGGCTCAAGGTTTAGAGTTAAGGGTTTAGGGTTTATGATTGAGGGTTTAAATTTTAGGGTTTATGATTTATGGTTTAGGTTTAGGGTTTAGGATTTAGGGCTTCGGTGTTTATGATTTAGTTTTTAGGGTTTAGGGTTTAGGGTTTAGAGTTCAAGGTTTAGGTTAAGTGCTTAGGGTTGAGGGTTTAATGTTTAGGCCTTAGGCCTCGAGGTTCGAGGTTTAGGGTTTAGGGTTTAAGGATTAGGATTTATTGTTTAGGGTTTAGGTTTAAAGTTCAAGGTTTATGGTTTACGATTTAGGGCTCGGGGTTAAGGGTTTAGGGTTTAATAGAGTTTGCATCGCCTAAATGAAAATGAGTAGAAGGAACCCACATGAGCAAGTAAATAACAGCTTGATCACTGTGAACAAGAACAACAACTTAATAACGTTGACAATAAGATCAAAGACAATATTTGCATGCAATATTTAAACATCTAACATCTAAAAACATAAGAAAATCAAATGTTACAAGAGATAATGAATGAGACACAAAGTTCGTATTTCATTAACTCCAAAATGTTTTCACAAAAAACACAAAGTTTATTCTTGAAACAAAGATTGCACACAAAAGTATTTTCTTCTCCTCTCTCAAAGTCACATTTACAAATGAGCACCTTGTTTCCTTTTATAACCCAAAAGTTGGTTACAAAGTAGTTAGGGTTTTACATGAACATTAAATAGGGCACTTAAGTGACCTTTGACTTTTTCAACCAACTTTATCAAAAGCAACTAAAAATAGAAATCACTTAAGTCATCCATAGTTTTCTGAAAGTAAACTAAATAACAACATCCTTTTCTTAAAATCCCACTTTTAAAACATACAATAATAACCAGTGCCTTATCCATTGAAATGGGGTCCACCTATCTCAAACGTATGAGAAATGGACTCTCCCACTTCATTAGATACCAAGAAAACTATCTCCTTGAACCATCGGTGAAATTAGGATCTACCACTTTCACCAATTGAAAGGATTTGAACCTTCCCAATGTTTCAACATATTTTCTTCTTCAGAGGTTCATTTGGTCAAAGAATAGCCTCACAAAATACCTGTAATTCCAAAATCCTACTTGGCATATCATTTAAATTAACCATCTTTGATTGAGCGTTCTCAAACAAGTTCTTTAATTTGATGCAATGCTCCATTGAAGCTGAAGAGAAATTATTGGCGGGAGTATACATGTCCTTAAACAATTGTGAAAATTGCTCTTCCACATGTTCCGATGAACACCTTTGATTATGCTCATTTACGAGGTTGCAAGGGATCTCAGCTATGAATTCTTGAATCAAGGCGAGTGAAGTGAAGGCTTCATTGCATATGCTCTCATAATGGATCATAGAATCCTCGAGAAGCATCTTCCTTGATTTGAGATGCAAACACCAAAGAAAACGTGTCCCTCGATGTTCAAATTCGAGAATTCCTTCAATGGCTAAAATCTGAGGATTCCATACTCATCATCTCCTGTAAACTAGCAATATCTCATCCAAATTTGATATGTTAGAAACAAAAGTTTCCTTGAAAGAAAGAACTGGATCAAGATACGCACTGACATCTTCATGGAGCTTAACCGCTATTTTGATCGTCTCTTGGCCTAAAATGAGAATCTTTGAAAGCCAAGTTTTAGTGACATGGCCCAATGTGTTTATTTATTTTGATAAATTGAGAATTTCTTCATTAGGGGCAGCCACTGCATTAGTCTTGAGAAAGTGGATGATATGGGATTTATCAGATGTTGAACATATTCCACCAATTGATTCTTTTCAGCCTTGAGTGAGATTTTGAGACTTATATTTCTCAAGTCTCTTTAGCACAATATCAATTGAATCTCGAGCCATCGCCATGTCACTTTCCAATGTGGACCTCCCAAGTCCAAGTTTGAAAACTTCATAATCAACAGATGTCATGGCATCACGCTCCTTGTCAACTTGTGGGATGGCAAGATCCATGCAAATCTATTTCCATCACTATCCACCATTATTTGAGAAAGCACTTTAGGCTTCTTGGGAATGACATCATTTGAAAGTTTGAAAAGGGCATCAAAATCAATGTCTATTGCCTTGACAACCCTCTTCCTTTTCTTGACCTTGCAATCAACCTAGAAAGGAGTATCATTCACTATTTCTACATACAAAAGCTCCTGGAGCTCAAAGCAACATTCTCATTGTTCTCAACATCATGAGATTTTGCAAGAATCCTTTCCATGACCTCGATTTCAAGAGAAATAACCTCAATATCCACCTCCTTGCTCATTTGGGATATTTTGGGAAATCTCTTCATGAACTGTAGGTTCCAAAGTGTTTGATATTTAGACTACTTGCACCTGAGTGGACACTTGTGCAAGGCATGGCTGAGGATCGTTTGTCACTAGCTTCTGAGAACTATTAACAATGTGAGTAGAAAATCTACTACTTGAAGTAAAATTCCCGATACACGCTCTCTTCCTTCACTAAGGCTAGGACCCTTAGGTTTTTCTCCTCGTGACGCATTATTCGGCAAAGTGGATTTGGGCAACCACTCCTTTCTTGCTGGTTGTGTATGATTGGATGGCATGGAGGTCGATTGAGAAGGGGCTCTGGTTGAATGAAGACCTCCTCGAGTTGGCAATTTTTGTGATCCTAAAGTATGATCTTGAATTGACTATAACTTGGCAAGTTCTCTTTCGTACCAGGATATGCTTCTTTCAAGAATCAGTTGATTATTGCTATCAAGATAAAATCCATCTCTTTTGTTTCAATCGATTTGGGGCAACGAGGTAAAAGAAACTAGCATCATATGAAGGATCAATAACATATTCATCATCATTTATGAATGAATATGGAGGGTTCTTGATGTAAAAGGCCTTGATCTGAGCAAGGGTTAGGCGAGAAAACTCTCATCTTCTTACTTCATGCTCGTCTGAACAGCAACCCAAAAATCTTCCATGGTAGGGTTATGTTGATACTTTGCTCTAAGAATTTTCTGCATATATCCATTGATATCAAACTGGGCTCTCTTCACATATGGATGAATTGTGATGAGGGCAAAATCTTTTTCCATGAGTTGTGCACTGAAGAGATTTGGACATTGGTATTCCCCGATTTGGATTGGGAAATGAATTCCTAAGTGATGTTTGTCACTGAGAAGACAGTGAACTTGGAATAGTTGTCGCACAAGCTCCATTAATGCCCATTTGTCACTAATGTACTTAGGAAGTTTCCATGGAGTACCCGCAAATCTGCTTACGTGAATGTAGGAAAAAGATGAAAATTGAATAAACCATGTTCCCGATTGGGAAACAACATTCATGGCTTCTTTAGAAAATCTTTCCTTTGTATTCCGATTCAGATTCCGAATCATGCAGAAGGTGAATGCATCATTGACTCTTCTAAAATGGTGAGAGCTATTTTTGAAACTTAGTTACGGATAGTAATAGAAGACACTATTTGATGGACCCATGATTCCTCTTTTTTGAGTCCCGAAAACAACTTTCTTCTTGCCACTGCATAAGTCAGATACGATGTCATGTAGAAGCATCTAGTCATCTTTACTTCAATCAATTGTTTGTGAAGGGTATCGTTGATGATGGTGGCCCAATCCACAAACTCTCTCTTGGCAAGGATGATATAGATAAACTAATACATCCATTGGTGGAAAATCTTGGCAGAAGGTAAACCGAAGACTCGACTCAAGAGAGTAATCATGTCCCCGATTTCTTCTACAAACTCAACGCGGTACAATTCTTTAGGAAGTCGGTCAATTTGAGGCCTCTTGGTCACTAACCAGTTATTATTTACCATCTTGCTCCACCTGAGGGTCTCTTCATCCCAAAATTCTTGTGTTGAATTTCTAGTGATATCCGCATTCTCGGGAAGTCAGGTATGCTGAGAAATTCCTCAATGTGCTCTGGTGTGATTAGAAGGAAAGGCTTGTGATTATCTTTAAAAATTCCTCGTCTCTCGGGATCATAATGCTCCACGCAAGTGATAACCAGCTCGACACTGCACCAAGACATGAAATGATGTTGCTTGGGGTAAACCACTATGGTAAAGCCTATCCGAGAATATGGTTTTGCCTTCATTTTTCACCCGATCGCATAATTGTTGCACATTGATGTGACCCAGATTTGTATCAGTGATATTTTCATATGCTGACTTGATGGAACTAGGAGGAATGATTCCTTGGAATTCATACTTGAGTGCGGACTTATTCGATTTCTCCACTGGCTTCTTCGATCTTCCTGCAGATTTATTAGATTTTTCGGCCATTATGAATTTTACAAAAAAATGACTCAGGCATGCAAAAACAATGCAACAAGGCTAGGTCTCGATCTCAAAAACCCCGTAAATGCAAGAAAATATGAATTTTTAAATTATTATTATTATTATTATTTTAAAAATAATAATAATAATAATAACCAGTCCCGATTACATTTTTTTAATAATACATCACACCGAGACTAGGCTTGAATTTCAACTCTGGAAAATGATTTATTTATTTATTTTAAATAAACAAAATCACCTAATTTTAATATCCCAATTTTTTATTTAATTTGCTAGAGCAAATTCTCCTTGGTATGTGTGAAAATCACCTAATTTTAATGACCGCGTACTTTGAGATTTACTTCTTCGATGTGTGAGTATACTTGCTTAATTCTTCTGCAAATGTGTGGACTCTTCTGGACTGCCTTTTTAATATTTTATTCCTAAGTGAATGCGTGATGATCCTTGGGCATTAAAAATGGCTTCTTCCTCCTATGCAGCGTGATGGTATTTTGTTAAGGCGCTTAAACTTATTATTTCTGCCTATGCGTGTGGAATATTATTCTGCTTGAATGCTTGGATTTCCCTTTGGTTGTTTTAATTTTCCTTGCTTCCTTCTAACAGCTGGATTTTCCTCTGCTGGAATGTGGAACTCCTTGCTTGCTCTGGTTGTTACCTTTGTTGATGTCTGCGTGGGAGAATGCTTCTAAACAAGTGCATGGAAACTTTGCTTCTCTTTATCTCCCTTTCCCACATGGCTGCTCCTCTTGGTGAATGCGTTGAAAACTTGGACTGTTTTTTTTTGCTAAAATTTGTTTGACCTTTCTTTTCAACGTGGCCTTTCTTTTCTTCCCTTCAGGATGTGTGTGGAGATGCTCATCAAAACAAAACAAAATGTCCTTTTTTTGGATTGTTCTCCCTCTTTCCCTTCCACGTGGAAACTAGACTATTCTTTTGGCTTGCGTTGAAAGACATGTTGTTTCTTCCCCTTTTGTTGCGTGGTGAAAGACCTGGAGAATGTGTGGAGCAGCTTGGAGACTGAGTTTTGACTTTTAACTGATGTTATGTTTTTATTTCATGCATGTGTAGAAGAATGTTTTATGTATGAGTTTAAAACTTTCCTTTGCCCAATGCGTGGTCTCCTTAACAAGACAAACAAATCCCATTTTGCTGTTTTGGACTGTTTTCTCTCATGCATGCATGGAAAGTACTTGTTGTTTTGTATTATGCCATGAACAACTCTTAAAACCAATGCGTGTAATCTCCTTCAACCGCTTGTGTGGAAATTAATGAATGTTCTCCCTGCCAAAACAAAGGCGTAGAAATTGTTCTTCCTCTCCTTCTCTAGCTGTGAGTAGCTCTTGTGTGATGATTTGTTGAGGGATGTGATAAAAACTATTACTCTGAGACGTTCCTTCAGAAGAAATAAGAAGAAATTGGAAAGCTTCGCACGACTTCTTCCAATAACCATTTCTTATTCGTCTGTTAAAACAACTTCCCTCTTTCCCGGGTAGTGGCATTAATTGCCAAGGGGAAGTGGGGAAATAAACAACCAATTGCCAACGGAAATGGCAAGGTGGGCTAACAATCCCATTTTATTTCCCCATGTGGGAAATCGGGAGATTTTTGACCGTTTTCCAATTCATTGATTTGGCAATTAGGGGAAGAAATCCCACAAGCGGGAATTAAAACAAATTTTCCAAGAAAGGGGAAATCCAGGTTTGAGAAGCCAATTTGGCATCTCGGCAATGGGAAGCAGAAGCTTATTTTTCCCCAAAATTAAAATAAATCTTGTTGAATGAATTTTAATTAATATTTATTTAATTAAAAACCTCAAAGTTATTAAAAATTGATTTTATCAATCAAAGAGTAATTAATTAATTAAATATTAATTAATTAATATTTAACGCTTTAAGACACTGGTGGGAGGAGTTCTCACCTGAAATGGACAAACGAAGACCGAACGAATCACAAAAATGAGATGATCACGATGAGAGTGATAAATCACGCAAAGTAACACTTTTGAAAAAAATCAAAATTTCCATTTTTATTAATTTTGCGTAGTCAAAATTAGTTGATAACAAGACCAAATTTTAAACTTTGTACCAATTCAAGCAATGGTAGGGCCCCTATCTCTATATGGATAATCATAGTGAACCAATTGATATAACACCCATGCTCATCCCCTTCCTCTCCTCATATGGTGCAAAACAACTCCATTGATAAAATCTCTTAGGATTCATCAACTTGTTATCCCTACATACCTATGATCAATTGAAAGAACCAGGGAGGGTGGTTATGCATTTTATATATTCATTTGGAACTCCCACACCCTTATCTCTCTATCTAGTGTTTAGCCCAGATGTATGCACCCCTATATTTACTCATTATTCCCCACCCCTATCCTCAATATAGATATGGGGTAAGAACCCATGTATATAGATATGGTGTGGGCTCCCTATATTCTATTTACAGAAATATCTCTCAAGAAAGAGTGTCATTTTTTGGGTTTGAGTATGTTTATTCATCATCAATCCCTCATCTCATATGGAAAATATTTATGGCTCCCTCCTGAGATGAATGCATGGATTAGTGTGGTGAGATAGCTAAGATCCACTTCACCTATTGGACCTATTTATATAGTTGATTAGATAGTTCCAAGATTGTAAAGTATGTACTCATCCTAATACAATGCTACCCTTCTTCCAAGATGAAATTAAGGCTTCAACTCCACACTCATGGGGAAAATCATGAGTCCATATACTCAAGCAAGTGTCATTATCTTTGGGTGTTGTGTAGTTTGTAAAATTTAATTTTGACACATCCAAAACTCCTATAAATGTTAGCAACCAATCCAGAAGGTCAAAAAACCTATAAAATGACTATATGTTTTCCCAAACAAAGACCAACTACAATATATATGCCCTAAAAGCTTTAGGTCCTTGTTGAAATCCTAAAAATGAGTAAGTACTAACCATATTAGATTTTGAAAAACTATCTTCTAGATTATAATTGTTGGAGCTACGAGACCATTTTCATTAGGTGCAGAGTGACCCTAATTTATTATATTTACTAAAATAAATTTAAAGTATATTTCTTATACTTAACTTTTATTTTAGTAAATATGCCCCCTTCCCCCTTCCAAAATTTATAACACTAAAAATGCGTACGTATTTTAGGTTTGGAAATTACCAAACATAACAAATAATAACGCATATGATTTTTAGCTAATTTCAATTTTTGTCCACTTTTTGGCCCCCATTTTGGTGCACTTACCCATTAATGTGTGGAACAAAAATCTCCAAGGAATTTGAAAGGTGTATGTTTTTTTATTTTTCTATGATTACTAAAAAAGTAGTTTTTTATTTTTCAATAATTGTGATTAACATTATGCTAAACAAAAATAGGTTTTCATTTAATTTATTAAAATAGAAAAATATCCAAGTAATTTGAAAATAGAGTAATTTATTTTTAAATTTGCAACAAAAAGGTGATTTGTCTAATTTGAAATCCTAGAAAAAGACCCAAAGGGAAGGAATGACCATGAGACCCTAGGGAAAATTATTAAATCCCTACAAATTTGATAAATCTAAAATCAAATATGAAGGAGAAATCCTATTTGATTCAAAATTTAGGTTCACCAAATGTGTACACCCTAAAATATATGTGAGATGGAGTTGGAAAATGAGATGGTGTATAAGCGGACAAATATTGTTTGGTCTTTCCCTAAATATATATGGTATTGATTGGATATGTATGGTCTTGGACCAGGATTTTACAATCAATTTTTGTAACTTCTTACGTGCTTTCTTGCTTGGAAATGTGCTTCATTGTATGTCTATATTTTTACACAACTTGTAATTTCTTTGCAACAAATTGGAAACCCTATATGCCTGAAATGCCCTTCATCAAGAATTAGATAACAAAAAGAGAAATTATGTGTGTGGTGAGGTTGGTCTACCTTTGGTGGTCAACACCTACCAAACCAATCCAAGTGTTGCACTACATGCTCTCAAATGAGATCAAGCCTCATGTAGTTCTCTTAGGTGCACGTGAAAGTCTGAGTGTGATCTAAATCAACTTTCTATGAGTGCCCTTGTGTCTCTTGACACAAAGATAGTGGACTAACTATAGAGTAGAGAATGTATCCAACACAATAGTAGTTTGATGTAGTGTGCTTTAGTTGTTAAACTAAACCCTTTTTCCCTTAAAACCCTTTAACAATGTTTGGGAGTGACTTTTCTCTTGTTAAGACATGGATCTAGGACCTTTGCATGCTTGAAAATGGAGTAAGAAACCTAGTTGAGTGCTTCATACATGTATTAGTGACTGCTTTAAAGGATGTGCAACTAGGTTTTTGAATTTCTAAGAGAGCCTTGAGTTCTTTTGGATTGATATTTGTAATAGAAGCTTATGAAAGTGTTGGGCGATTTTAAAAATGATATTGAATTGTTTAAATAGCCTTTTGTAGGTGAAATATTATGATAAGGTTGACCCTAGGAAGATGAAACAATGAAATAAAGATATTTAAATTGAAATCAAAGTTATGAGAAACAAAAAGGTAGGACCATACAAATTGGCCAAGCCCATTTACTTATCCTGACCAAATTGTACGGTTTTGGATAGGGATCTTGTGATGTAAAACCAAATATTTTGGAATGATGCACACACAGATGATTTATTACCTTTCTCAATTAATAATTCCTATTTTTACAACATAGTAGAATGTGGAGATGAGAAAGTCAAGAAAGAGCTAGAGAGATATATTTATTGGAATTAGAATGTGAGCATTTGTCTTACCAACGAAGCATAGCCAAAATGTCATTACCAAAGGATAAGTTGCTAAATTTGAGTGCCTACAACAACTTACAAAAAATTGAAATCATATTTTAAATTTCAACACCTCATGCGGATTTATGGTCTAGTTTATACATCATATAAGATGAAACATATAGCTTATACATTGATCTTCAATTACCTTCAAATTTTGGCGATGCAATCTTTTTGACTTTGACAACATATTTATAGTTGAATATTTTAGTGACATTCCTTCTACAACATTATATACATAAATATGCCACTAATGTTTGTAATTTATGAATGATCTATGGAGTTCTTATTAAATATGATAATGTAGAATACCATTCTAGGTCAACACACATGCACAAAAAAATTGGTGCACAAAGTATTCTAGGGCTATAAAAATGGCCACATACATAGAAAGTTATAATATATCTATGAGTTGAATTTAAACTCGGTCTCGATCAATAAAGATATAGGGTTGAGGACCTTGACTTGAGGGGTGCCTATAGTAAAAATCAAGAAATATCAAATATAATGGTTGTAAGGGGGCCTCTAGTATGAAACAAAGATATCTAGTTGAACAGTTGTAAAGGAGTCTTTAGGAAAAATCAAGAGTTGTGATATAAATGACTATAATATAATAAATAAGGATATTATGGACTCTACTATTTATTACATGATCCGGGAAAGATGTCACCCATCCTCAAAACAACCATAGGAAATGTTTTATAGGGAAAATAAGCCAATGATCGTGAACCTAATGTTAGGGCACTACCACCACTTAACTATTATATTAATTCTAAAAAAACTTTAAAAGAATACAATTTTTTTAATGTGCAGATTTTTTTTGTGCATTTAAATTATGTGGAAAATATATTTTTAAGGGGTTTAAAATAAGTATTTTTTGATACAAAGAAAATTAATATGAGTCATTAATTGTGAATAAGATCACCCTTTTGAAATAGTCGATGTATCACCATTTTATTACTGATTTGTAAATGTGACTTGTGTTATTGAGTACTTTTTTCTACATTTTAAGTGTAAAATGATAAACATTGACTTTGATTTTGACAAGTAGTGGTAAGATACTTCATATGCATAATCATTGGCTTCTTTTTCATAAGATATCTTACAAAAATACTAGATTGAAAATAGAGTGGTCATAGAAGAGACAATGCAAAAAGTAATTGCAGTTATCTCCAATGAAGGCCATAGTACAATGCATATATCAATTGGCCTACTCAGAAGTGGTTGTCAAAAACTATTCCAAGGTGTTGAGGTGGTTGATAATTACAAAGCATTAGAGATGGTTATTCTCAATGCAGGAGAACACTGAGTGGAGAAAGAAAGTAATAACACGTGTGGACAAAATCAAGGTAGCTTTGGGTGACATTGTGGCAAATTTTGATACCCTATGGATCAGTTGGCCTCCACCAAAAATGAAAAACATTACTGGATGCCATTGAACTCGATCAAACCAAGAATATGTCACCTATAACATAATATAGGATACTATCGGGTCTAAACAGAAGGGGCTCAAATAGTTTGGCGATAAGTATAAACAAAAGCATGTTGTTTGAGGAAAACTATCAATGATATGGAGTATGAGATAACGGTGAATGATTATATGGAGAAATTAGAGAATGGCACCATGGAGCTGATCGACAACGAGTTTACCAACGTTTCAAACAGCCTGGAACCTTTGGATATACCAACACTATCATCCAGAACACAATAATGCAATAGCTTGAACAGACTTCCTCCTCCCAATCGCCGGAATGGAAATGTTCTAAATAAATGCTAATAACTTGATTTACCAAATATTTACAAGAAGTGGTGAGTTGGTACATTTATTTTTTATTTTTTTATTTTGAGCATAAGTCAGATATTGTTTTTAAGAGTGGCACTACTATCCCACATACCCAACCAAACAAGTCAAGAAAAGGAAGCACTCGATTTTATTACATGTTATGTCCAAGTTTCTAGGTTGTTGATGGTCTTTCATTCCCCTAGACCGGTTCCACAAAGTTAAAAAGAGACCAAGTGCAGATCAATTTTCATGACTTTGGTTGGTTCTTCATTTAGAGTTATGTACGGGATGAGACAAGGGTCTAAATTTGAGAATAATGTTGGTAGGTTTCTTCATCGATTTCAATAAGAAGATTTTGACAGTAAAATATTTAAATTATGTCACAAGTTGAATGATGTTGCGAACTACTAGGCAGACCCACACATAGGTAGACCTACACAATATTGGATAGTACTTCATAGTCTAGAATGAAGACTCTATATGTAATATATAGAAAGTAACAATCACGACTCTTAATAATGGATGTAATTTATACAAATATGAGAGTGTAAGAAATAGATTAGGTACAAAGTATATTGTTTTGTATGTGTTGTGTATGGAGAGTATGTGGAATAAAGTGTAGAAAGAAGAGTATGTGAAGTATATAGATGTGTGTTTATGTGTATTGCAAAGTAGACATATGAGCATGGTAGAGTGTTTTTTTGGAATTGAGGGTAAATTGAGGGTGTTGAAAGGACCCACATCCTTGTACAATTGAGGATTTTTGAGAGGATCCACAACTTGGTTACAATGAAGGGGACCACTATTAGGAACCCAATTGGAGCAACCATGAAACCATAGTGAAGATGCAACGACCAACGACAACGACCGCAGCAAGTGGGACAACTATCAGTGATGGAAGCGAGAGGAACAACCACCAAAGATCGGCAAGCGAGAGGAGCAACCACCGTGATCGATAAGCGGAGCAACCACCAATGTCAAAGCAGTGAGAGGAGCATCAACAGTGAGCGGAGCAGCCACTAGCGTCAGCAACGAGAGGAGAAGCGAGAGGAGGAGCCACCGTAACGAGAGGAGCAACCACCAACGTCGCAGCGCGAGAGGAAGAGCCACCAGCGTCAGCAGCGAGGAGTAACCACCAATGTCAGCATGAGCAGAGAAGCTACCTCTAGCGGTGAAACCACCTCCGAGGAGGATCATGCCTCGGGGATTTGAACATGGGTGGGCAAGCACACAACCATGTGACTTGACCGCACCACTCCCACCCCATCACAACATGGTAGAGTGTTAATGTGGATTTGGAAAGTATGTATTCAAAGGTACAACTCTAATATGAATCATTTATTGAATATTGATATATATGAACAAATTGGAGTTAGTTTATGGAATTATGAGTCTCTCAAATATCTTTCCTTGATTATTACTATAGTGTGCATGTTGAATTTATAGCCCTACTTCAAAATTTATTTGCATTTGTGTTATCTATTTATAAATAATAATCTATCCACTTACGTGTATATCATGAACTCTAATAAGAACAAATGAATGCAATAAACTAGCAATAGTACATGGTTAATGTCAACAATTTTGTTGATCCTTGTAAAGGCTCATGTACATTTGATGAGATCTTACCATAGTGTGCACCCTCTCACCTCAAACTCCTTGCCTTCTATGTGAAAAAAAAACAAGAACAATCCTAGAAGCTCATCTCAATCATACCTAAGGTTGTGAAATATTAAACTCCTAATACAATATCAACTCCTCCATGGGAATGGAAAACATAAGGCTATTCAAAAGTAGTCACCCATAGCGAATTTATGATTATGGAATTTTCTTGAACACTTAACAATAGTCCCAATTACGAGCATGCCTTGAAATTATGGTTTTGGATACATAAATAGGTTCAAGTGTACAACTAGTTCATCATTGACAAAATTGTGAGTACTTTCTAAGTTAATTAGTATAGCCACCTTTTGATTTTTTAGGAATCCTACTTCCTTGAGAGTTTTTGGGCTGCAAACCCCAAAGAGTGCATGGAAAATTTTAATTGGTTGAGAATATCCATACTTGAGCTCATCAACAACCTCTACCACGTTTTCTCCATCCATGTATTATTCATTGATGCCCTTAATGTAGAAATAAATATTTTTGGCACATTTATGTCCTCTATTGTATTTACTACCACAATTGAAACACAACCCTTTTTCCTTTTTCTCTTCAATTTATTAATGAATTAACCTAGTCAACTACGTGGATAATGGCATAGAGCTATTATCTCTAACACTAGGGAATGTGTACCCATTAGCGTTTACACTTTATCTTTCCTTTGTGTTGCATGAAAATACCATGGAATTAGATATATTGAACAATTAAGCACATGCACGTCAAGTTGGACGCTATGCATGAGCCCCCTAGAAACAAGTCATTCAAATTTCCATTTGCAAAGTTCTTCGCCCACAACAATAGGCTCTGAAATTCCTAATATAATCCTTCACATGTCATTTTTGTTGTAGTTTTGCTAATTGGATGAAGTAGTTCTATGTCACGTTGTTACAATAGTGTTTGCATAGCTCATTAGTAAATGTTGACCAAGTAATATAAGTAAGACCCTTCATCTTTTGAGCTCATCAAGAATATTGACAAGGTAATAGTAAGGCGTTCTTCTTCTTTTGAGTACACAACCATCATTACAAAATGAATTTCTCATGTTCCCAATAGAGGGATGGGAATGCCACCTTCTATGCAGATGAACTTAGGTATACATTAAATAAATTATTCATTTCATTTATCAATGTGATCATATCCTTCACATCAAATTTGCACATCTCCACTTTAGGTAGCATGTCCCGAGCCCCCACATTGGAGTTAGGTGGGTTTTGAGGCTACACCAAATTTGGATGTGGATTGATTGAAAATCCCTTATGACCAGATAGGAATTGGTGAATTGTGACTAAAGATCAGCCAAGGTTACATTGATAGTTGCCAATGATGTCACAATCTCCCTTCATGAGTTTAAGTTGCCATCAAATTGCACATAAATTGCCTCTAAATCGCCTTTTCACCATATCTTGCACATCTTCCTAAAGCTAGGACATTTTCTCATAAACCATAAAACTAAGATTTAGGATCCATCTCTTTTTTATTAGTTCCTCCTAGAGTGACATGTCCTTTGCCTCAACCTCTAGCCATGCAACAACTAGATTGTCAATATAAAACCTTCAACTTTGACCACACTTTGACAAGATGATTTTGGGATGATGTTGGCTTGAAAGCCATAAACATAGAGAAAGTAACCTTAACTTTTTTGCGAGCTTTCTAAAAATGTGAAGAATTCAAAACGCTCCAAAAATTTAGCCTAGGGAGAAATTTTGTGAAACACCCTAAAATGGCAATAACTCCCACAAAATATATCATAGAAGGCTAAAAATTGGAATGTAGCCTTTTTTAGATGATTCTCCAACTATAATTTTAAAAATGCAGAAAATTAGCAATGGTTTGCAAGATTAACTAATCTTTAAAAATAGGGTTTGACCCAATTTTTACCCAAATGAAAGCTCCAATACCACTTGTAATCAACTTACTTGGATATATAATAAGAATAATAGTGGAAGAACACTTTATGATGGAAATAAGATCAAAATATGACAAACATATTACTAAGCCACTTCGAGGGGGAAACCTCAAGCTTTACAATAAGAATAGAATGCTCAATCTTATCTTAAGTACTAGCCATTACATTTTATCTATACTCTTCTAAGGTTATAATTAGTTCATAAGCTGATCCTACTATGATAGGAAAGCATAGAGAAATGTGATATGATGAGTTAAGAAATTATGCTATCCCCAAATCGTCCATACTTATCTCAATATATATTATAGGTTAAGGGCGTAGCATCTTAATAGACCTAAAGTGTGTCTAACCCACAAACAATGATGTTGTTTTGAATAATTCACAGGGGAAACCATCTACATCAGATGCTTTTCATCAACCAACATTACATTTCTGTATAAATATCATCCATCAAGGTACACTGCTTCACATTACTTTCGTGTGGAGGAATTTAGCTTACAAAGGACCACATCCAAACATTCTTGTAAAGCTTGCTCCCATTCGATTGACATCTCTGATTGGAATACCAATTAGTAATGGTCCAAGAAGGCCGAGGAGATTTTAGGCAAGTTGGTGAGCCAATTATAGGCAGTTTGAATAGCCTTGATTTTCTCTATGAATACCCATGCTAAATGCTTGCCAAAGTCATGAGGAAGGCAATGGTGCAACTGATTGTGTCATTCTACCACTCTGTCTAGCTAGCAAATGGAGGACATGGCACTAAGCTCCAAACCTTGGCAATGATATCAATGGTACCCTTGTGATCAAGGAGAGACTGGACAACATTTTTAAAAGATAAAATATTTTATTTTCAAAATCATGATTTTAGCATAGGTGGTACATTGGCTCAACAAAATCAAGCGTTAGTTGCTTACTTGTAGCGAAAGAAGATGCATATTACAAGTTAAAATCTTTCAAAAGTCTAGAAGAAAACGTATAATAGCTTACCAACTACTGTAAACTTGAAGCCATGGCAGGCTAGAAGAAAATTTATTACAGGTTATCAACTACATATCAACTTCAAGCCATGAATGACTAGACAAAAATGTATTACAGCTAATCAACTAAGAAATTAACTTCAGCCACGAAAGGCCAGAAGCAAACTAATTACAGCTAATCTACTCTGAAATTTACTTCAAACCATGACAGGTGAGGAGCAAACTTATTGTACAACCAATCAACTTTGAAATTAACTTCAAGCCTTCAAAGACTAGAAGCAAACTTAGTACAGCCTATCATGTGGTGTATCAAAATTGTTAAAATTACTTGCCAATAACAATCACATTTGTTACAACTACTTGCCCTTGGGAACAAATCCTTTTTTAAGTGTTCCATACTTGTACATTCTTTATGTTCCACATTTTATGTTGTATTTGAAGCAAACTAGAGTGTAGAAGTAACTGTGATATTCTGATGTGCATTCATGAATTCTTCTACTTGTATTGCAGAAGCAAAGTGGATGTAGTGGGTCTTAATCTATGAGAAGCACCTGCAAATCCTTCCAATGCCTCTTTAATATTCCCCAACATGTTTGCCACTTTTCTCATAGTTGGGTGTCGGTCAGGGAGTCTCTTGTACATACCAACCCATTATTGAGGAATGAAATCAGATTTTGAATACACCATTTTCTTCCATTTCATTGTTAGCCACCTCCCTTAACAGGGTACTGTCAATTACATCTGCCACTTTATCTGGAAATGCAAAATTGGCCCATTTGCAGGTTTAGGTCTCCCACAAACATATCATTAGTTGGGCTTTTCTTGTCAGCATTTCTAGTAACAAAATGCCATAGCTATAAACATCTCCCTTTGTAGAAACTCTCCCTGTCAATCCATACTCTGCATTCAAGTAAATTCAATGTCATTTTGTCTAACTTCATAAAAGTTCTAATTTTAATAAGCACAGTACAAAGTCAAACTAATGTTGAGGTCACCCAGGGCACGATCCTGGCCTCAACCCTCCGAAATATGAGCAGAGATGTCGACAATCTATGTAATCTGGTGCCCAATGAATGCGCACCACTCATTAAAAAAAAAAAAAAACTAAAGTTGAGGTAACATACCTGGTGGAATGTAGCCAATGGAGCCTTTCAAAGTAAGTGTTGAAACCAGGGAATCAGTTGATGTTGCAATGGTTAACCTGGCAATACCAAAATCTGTCACATGAGCTGTCATGTCTTCATCCAAGAGCACATTGCTAGGTTTCAAATCACAGTGCACAACTTGGATGGAAGAATAATGATGAAGATACTCCATGCCATTTGCTATATCTGTGGCTATTTGCAGTCTTGTCTTGAATCCCAATTCACAAACTTCCTCATCGTTGCTGTGATCTCTCTCAGGATACAAATGCTTTTCTAAGCTTCCATTAGACATAAACTCAAAAACCAAACCTCTGAAATCAGGGTTTGAACAGGAGGTTATGATTTTAACAAGATTCTGATGCTGAACCTTCTGCAATACATTGCATTCTGCTTTGAAACTGCTGTGGACTTGCTCAGCTTGCAAATTGAGCACCTTCACAGCAATGAATGTGCCATCACTCAGAATCCCTTTATATACTGATCCAAAACTACCCGTCCCCAACAGATTGGCATCATTGAATCCATTAGTTGCTGCTGCAAGCTCTTCATACAAGATCTTTCTGCGCTCTAGCTTTTGAGAAAAGACTCTGAGGAGTTGAACCTTGGTGCACCCAAATTACATCGCCACAAGAAACCAAAAAGTAGGCCAAGTAGAATACAAGCAGTTACCACAAAAATTGGTATTAGAACTTTTTTAAGAGTGCAGAGTGGCCTCTTTGTTTCGGACATGTAAGCAATGACAATACCCTTGGTCCACAGAGACCAGGATTTCCGTCTAAGGATACAACAATGCTGCCGTTTCTGAAAACCTCTGCAGGGATCTGTCCTGTAAGATTGTTGAAAGAGAAATTTACATAGTGAAGCACTTTCAAGTTCTTGATAGATACAGGTACTGTACCTGACAAGGAGTTTGAAGAAAGGTCTAACTCCCTGAGATTTTGCAAATCTCCCAATGAATATGGAACAGGACCGTGCAATGCATTATTCGATAAATTTAACGATTCTAATGCAGAACAACTCCCTATTGCTGCTGGAATTAACCCACTCAAATGATTAGCAGAGACGTTTATTAGCTAATACCATGACCAATTTACTCATCTCTGTAGGCAAGGGGCCTTCTAATAAATTCCATGACAAATTGAAATAGAAATGCAAGTTGGAAAGACTGGCTACCTATCATGGTATCTTTCCCTTTAGTCTATTGTGAGACAGGTCAAGAAGTTCCAAATTTTTGCAATCCCCAAGGGCCAAATCAGGTAGCTATGCTTTGTGATAACCGAATGTGATTAAGAAAAAGCCTTCGCAGTTGCTGGAGGTGACAAAGCGAACCAGGAATTTCCCAGAGAGCATGTTGTTGCTCATATCCAAGACACCAAGATGATTTAACTGTCCCAAGTCATCAGGAATGCTTCCTTCTAAACTGTTGTATTGCAAATATAATCTTTCCAAATAAACTAGTCTTTTCAATGAAGGAATGCTGCGTTGGAAAAAGTTTTCACTTAACTCTAGAAAGGCTACATTGGTAAGGTTGCCAATCTCAGGAGGTAAGCTCCCTATCATGTTGTTTCTTACAAGGCTTAAAAGGACAATTTCGGGAAAGGAGGCCTATTGTATGGGACAAAACACCACTGAATTTGTTCCCTCCAAATGTAATTATTTCTAAGAAAGAGCAATTAGTGAGAGCAGTGAGAAAGGGTAAGGTATTATTACTGCCGCTAACAAGAAAATTTGAGGATAATGTCAGTTTTTTTAGTAGAGACAACTTACCAACCTCATTTGGCACAATCCCACTCAAATTGTTTTGTGATAAAAGTAGCTGTTGCAGCTTTGAACAATTTCCAATGGAATTTGGTATGGTTCTACTGAGCTCGTTTCCCAAAGACCTAGGGCAGTCAAGTTGATTAGCTTACCGAACTCCCATGGAATGTTCCCTGTTAACTGGTTCTGACTCCAAGCTAATTCTTCGAGAGAGGAACAGTTTGATAATGAAGAAGGCACTGGCCCAGTCAATTGGTTTTGATCAAGGTGGAGTTTTGTCATTTGGGTGAGTAGCCCCAATTCTTGTGGAACAAGACCAGTGAGCTTGTTTGTGGAAATGTCCAACTGGTTAAGACTTGATATGTTGGACAAAAAAATGGGAATGGTGCCTGACAATTCATTATCTCCAAGAAGAAGCCTTTCTAGGCGGTGGTAGCTCAATTCCCATGGAATGCCCCCATTGAGATTGTTGGTAGAAAGATCCAAGTCAGTCAAAGTGGAGATATTTGACAAAGAGCTGGGAATGGTGGCTACAAAACTGTTTTGATTAAGGTAGAGAATCTGTAGATGGGTTAGCTGGCCCAATTCTTTTGGAATAATCCCGCTGAGGCTGTTGGTAGAAATATCCAAGTCAGTCAAAGTAGAGATATTTGACAGAGAAGCAGGAATGGTGCCAGACAAATCATTTTCAAAATCCAGAGCTGCTCTAGTTGCGTTAGCATACCCAACTTGACAGAATAAAGCCTGTTAGGTTGTTTTGTGGAAGATACAAGTGAATCAAGGATGAAAGGTTACCCAACGAGGAAGGAATTGATCCTGAGAGAGAATTTTCTCCCAGGTCAAGAAACTGCAAATGCCCAAGGAATCCTAACTCTTTGGGATATTTCTGTGCAAATAATTAGATGTAAGAGACAACACAGTTAAGTTCTTACAATTGCCAAGAGTAACTGTATGCTTCCTTCCAATTCATTTGTACCCAAGTAAAGCTTCTCGAGGCGAAAAGGCGTCCTAATTCAGAAGGAATAGGACCTCTAAGAGCATTAACAGACAGATCAATGAAGTGAAGAAAGGATAGATCGGCAAGAGAAGAGGAAATGGATCCCCCAAACTCATTTCTGAGAAATTTAGCCCAAGCACTCTTTGGGTATGAGGTCCGCATGCAACTCCAGTCCAGTTGCAGAGTGGAATATCAGGAGCCCAATTGGCAAAAGAATTGTGGGGGTCATGAGTTATGGCAGATTTGAACGCTAAGAGTATTTTTTCTTGGTGTTCCTGCTTACGAGAAACAGAGAGAGGATAAGAATGACATAAAACATACAAGCACAGAAGGCAAATACAAAAAACACAGAGAACAGACATATTTCCAAGTTAAATTTGAATTTGCAAGCTCGTCAACCCAATGGCTTACCTAAGATTCTGTTTTATTCAGTTAAAAATACATTTCATACAGACGTTAAATGTAAACTCCCCCACTGCAGACATAAGAATTGGGGTGGTCACTGAATCCAGCCCATAAATTACGGGTCTAAGTGAAAATTAAAGTCTGAAAACGTGTTTACTTAATTATAAATTAGTTGTGGGATGGGTCAAAGTGAAAATTACTTTTGGATACATGATAAATATAAATATTTTGGTTGATTATATGGGAATATAAGTATATTGATTTTTCTATTACAATTAGATTATATTATATATCAATTAAAATTACTTTTGCATATATAATATGTTAAATATTCATAAATATTTTGGTTGACTATAACACGGGCTTTCTTGTTTGAAGTACACGTACATTACATCTATTGATTTTTTAAAATTACAATTAGAATTTGTTATGTATCTATTTAATGTTTTTTCATTTAATAATCTAATATTTCTCTTTCCATATTTGAATATTGTTTATTTCACAATCAAATGTGTCTTGTCAAATCATATATTTATAACTGCAAAACAAAATCATATATCATGTCAAATTTCAAAAATAAAATCTATTTCAAAATATAAATTAATAATTGCATATGGCTGGTGCAATGAGAGCGTTGAAAGGGATGAGTTGAAAAAGTTAAACTTTAAAGAGTGAAACATTGTAGGAAGAAGAGGGGCGACAAAGACGGGGAATGAGGGAGGAGAAGTCGAGGGACAGAAAAATGTTGGGGAAACAAATTTGAAACTATTCTCTCCCAAATAAATACATATGAACTATGTGCCATTTTTTGCCAAAACTTTAAAGGAGAAAGGGGGTACGCTGTACATATCGTTGAGCCAACATACTTTAGAGATGTCTTAGAAATCAAGCTCTTGTCGATCAATATGTGCATAGTTAAAGAACACAATGATTTCAAAGAAATTTACTTGGACGTGCATAATACTCGAGATAATACATATACCCGTAAACATATAAACGAGAGTTGTGAGGTTGTCTAGACATATTTACACTTAATAATTAAAATCAAATCTTTAAAATATATAAGCAAAATCATTTTAATTTTATTCAATATAAAATCTAGCCGTAATGAGGGATTGTTTGCAAAAGAAAAATCGCAAATGGCAAAAGTGTAGGGCATCTACAATTAAGGGCATATGGAAAAGTTCGCTCCCCTTTTTCTCAATGGTCCATATCTTGTACACAGCATTCTTACATCCAACAATAAATGACAAATTTGGAGTCATTATTAATGTGGCTATTCATGATACCTATGATCATTCAAATATGGGACTTGGAATCTCACAGAGCTATTTGCGATATAGGACTTGAAATTGTTTGAGTTTCTAGTTCGATGCAAGACATCAAATCATTCAACCAATTTTTGACTAATGTTGTATACTAAAAATTAGATAACATGAATGTTGTTGGCTTCTTTGGTTATGCGAGAACCCAAGTTCTCGAAGCCAGCCTCTTCCTAGCAAAATTTTTCCAAAGTCATCGATCAAAGAAGAGAGGCACATTATCGGGGATAAGCCATCGAACGATGAATATTTTGAAGATCAAATCCTTGGGAATTCGCACCTCATACTTGCTTCGCTCGCACATTTGTTCACCTTCCTCCTAGACAAGCTTTTTATTAATGAACACAAACCACCAAGAGACAAAAGAACAAGAGGATTTAGAAGAAAGATTTTCATTGTTCTTTGTTTTAACTCTACTTTTATTTTAAACGCATTCCTCAAGAGATTACATTAGTGTGTGAACATATAAACAATAGTTTTGAGGTTGTCTAGACATATGTACACTTAACAATAAAAAAGAAATCTTTGAAGTATGCAAGTGAAATCATTTTAATTTTATTCAATGTAAAATATTTTAAAATTTATGAAAAATACAAATTTGTTTGAAAAAGCTCCTTATCATTAACTAATTTTCTTGTTTTTGGGTCAAAACGTGCATTTCTAAGTAATCTTCAAAGTTCAAAACTATAAGAATATTATCTTATTTAATGAAAAACCTATTAATTTTAATAGAAAATAACAAACCTTAAATAACAAAAGATAAATACACAAATACATCAAACAAAAGAGTTATATCTATAATAAATTAATGTATGTGATAACTAAGAATCAAAAATAAAACAAACCATAAGATGAACATAAAGATAATCTATACAATATAATATCATCATCGTATTGTCTTAACCATCTTATAATAAATTTAAATAGATATTTTACTTTAATACACCCTTAGTCATACAAACGAGGTTTAACAATTAAAAAGCATCCAATATATCACAATTCTCATTATATTTAAGGATTCATTAGTACTAGGAGGGTTCCAAGAAGTAGTCCCTCGGATAGCTTGAAAATAGTGTCTTGGGCCTCCACACTAAAAGGCATTATTTTTTACCGGTTTTGTAAATTATTGCATTTACATTATTACGTGTTTTAATAACAGAAGTGTTGAATTATTATAAGAAAAGTGAAAGCTATTCTCCCAATAAAATACACCTATGCCCATAAAATTACCATGCACCCATCCCATGCATGTGTTAAACATGCTTTTCCTTAATTTTTTTCCAATTTTTTGTTGAAAAACACATTCCATTTACCTGTGATTTCTAGGATTCAAACCTACAATCTTTTATTCACTACCGCGTGACTACCACACGGTCCAACCAACTAATATGTCGAGGAAAAATGCAATTGTTTATTGTCAAACTCATATATTGAAAAAATCATATACCTGCAATGTGACATCTGACAACGGACTGGCCCATTCATGGGTATGCATAGATTTAATGGGAACATGCATGTATAAGGCTGCATTTTATCAAGATTTTAGCTGTTGACGGAAAGAAATTGTAGATCAATTAATTATAGAATAACACTATCATTAAAAAGAAAAATAAGGGACAAAATGACATGCAAATAGTACCACATAATCAACACGCATGGCTATATTAGTTGTGGCACATACCCAATTCACTTTATCAACTGCAACATGGAACTTGAATGACAACTTAATTCGGTGTCCATATCTTTACCCATGAAAATCATGAAAAGGGACCCCTTGCAAATGAATCTATGGGAGATGGTAATCTTAAGTGAAAAACCATTATTGCATTATCATAATTTTATTTTAATAGTCACTCAACCAAAAGCATTAGCTTAACCTCTTAGACCTCTAAACTCAAATAGTTAAAAGAAAACTGATTTGAAGTTTTGGAGCCCTTAAAAGTGTTAATAAAGATCTTTCTCTTGGCAACAACAATCAGACTTTCTTCCAATATTTTTCCATTGCAATGAAAATAGGTACCTTACACATGTTTCGAATTTGGGTCTCCACTTGTTGCCCACCAAATTCCTACAAATAATTACAGATGCAAAGGGATCTCATCTCCCATCCTCGAGTAACCACTTTCCAAAGACATTGTAATGCTCATTTATGTTTCATTGACCTCCTTTGCATGCCCACTAGGCAATTCCATGAGATCATTGACCTCCATCCCTCCAAAATCCTTTATTAAAATTGTTTTTTCGCTATATCAACACCAGAGATCCCATTGCTGAATCCATTGATAACCTTACAATATTGTTGCACGAGATTAGTCATTATTTCCGTGAATTGACTTTTGGATTTAACGAGGGTGTCACAAGTTTCACGTAAGCATAACAGTGTGAAATCAATGCCTTCTAAAATCTCGATCATTTGCTTCACATGTTTCATGAATTTCTCTTTTCTTTTCTACCATGAGCTCTTGTGTAGCTCTTCGAACACATGATTTAACCGGTGGATACTATAGACTCTAGTAAATGAACCTCGCATATAAGGTCCCTTATTCAAAAACAAAAAAATTATAAAACAAAAAAAATACCAAAAAAATCATAAAACCCCACAAAATGGGGATAAAAGACAACTCACCACTCATTTACTAACCCTCACCCACTCACATTTAATTATGTCCCATCACATTTACCCATCTACATGATTAATGCACTATGGACCCTATCGCTGCACCCATGTGTGTCCCACTCCCCTATGCACTACAAATCTATAAAACCACCATTATCACCAAATCACAAAGCACCCTTATGTTTCCACAAGCGCATATACTTGAGCTCACGGTGTGATTGGGTAACATGGGTACTATCTCCAAGTTGTGGGACTTGCTTTACTTGAGATAGACCTCCGAGAGAAGGTGGTTCCTCAAACTCCTCTGATTAGATCTGTTATTTTGCACAATTGCAGAGGTTTGAATCCTAATCCTACTCTAAATTCCAAGGAGACAGAGATAGAAAGTGCAAAAATTGAAACTAAACTAATAGGTGATACACCAAAAGAGGAGTGGTGAACACTTCTAGTTCTGCAGATAGACACAGATCATGGAATGCAACATAAACATCATGCACAAACTGATAAGATGTAATTTAAAGTCTGAAATGAAGCAAACAACACAACCAAAGGACTGAAAACTGATCACAGAGCCTGTATTGTCATTTCCACTGTCAAAATCCTTGCATTACAACATCAAAAGGGTAGAAAACCTATTACAACCATCAAGAGGTCTGATACTTGCAAAAATCACTTGTTGAAGGTGAAAGAAGAAGCTTGCTATCCAAAGAAATGTTCCCCCCCAAAAATGAGCCAAATCGGCTTTTTACAATGCATGGGTCGAGCCCAGGAGAGAGAAAACATGTAAAAACGTGGGAGCCATTCCTCATTGAATGAAGATGCATTAAAACAGCATGGGCGTCCTTACAGACCCATGCCCTGACATTTTTGGCCATGCTGGAGAAGAATGCGACCCATTTTGCATTAAAACTAGTTGAAACGTCATTTCTGGCCATTACCACGTGCCAGAGATGTTTCTTGATTTTCTCTCTCCAAACTGAACCAAAATGCAAGATTGACCCCGGAATCATGTAGAGAATTTCACCAGCTTTCCATTGATATAAAGAACGCGAAAATCCGAGCTCTGGATCGAAAGTTATGGCCATTTGAAGATTTAGGGCAAAAACAGGCCCAAAACGGATCGGCGGAAAAATTTGAATTTTACCCCTTTTTGCATTTTGGAAATTTTTGAATTTTCCCGCTCCGCCACTTGGATGACACGTGTCAAGCTCTGATTCGTCCGCGGGCTCATCCTTTGAAAATTTCTTTCGGGCCCTTAAAATTTTTGCCACTTGGACACGTGGCACTATTTTATTGGCTCGGGCCTGAGGGGCGCACTTTGTCCTTCGAAAATTTGGCATTTTTCACTTTGGGAAAATTTCCCATTTTCCCCCATGCTCCGCCACTTGGATGACACGTGTCAAGCTCTGATTCATCCGCGGGCCTCCTTGTTTGTTTGCGGACTTTTCGCCTTTTCGCGTCCCACGCATACTTTCCCCCACCCAATTGTCCCGATCGCTTGGGACAAATATCTCGAACCGTCCCAAAATGGGTCGTATGTCGGCAAATCGCCGAGTCGCGTCCCTCGCGTCCGCGCACCTTTTTCCCAAGCGTCCCGGACGAAAACCTCCTGCTTCGGCCGATTTGGGCTTCCTTGTCTCTGCTCTCGCTTTTTCGCCTTTTCGCCCGTCCCAGCGTACTTTTGGCCCGGATGTCCCAAATCGCAGGACAAATATCTCCGAACCGCCCGAAATGGATTTTTTTGGTGAATCCGCCGGTTCGCGTCCACAGCGTACTTTTGGCCCGGATGTCCCAAATCCACAAGCGCGGCAAAAAGACTTAGACATTTTCCTTGCTTTTGGCGTTTGCTTTCCAGCGTCCGACGTCCCAATCTCCCGCAGATCACTGGGACAAAAGACTTAGCCGATTTTCTTGCTTTTCCGGCCACAAGCTTGGTACAACGAACCTCGTATGACCCGAATCGTTTAAAAGCAGTCCTGCAACCTTATTTTTGCATTTTTTCCATTTTTTCTAACTCGTTGGGATTCTTCTTGGATGGGAGAGTTAGAGAGAAGCCGAGGGACCCCAAAAACATGATTTTTGCCTTGAATCAATCTACTTGCTCGGGACTGAAAAATTTGATGTATGTTATCAAAATTACCTTGAGGGGTGAATTTTGGATAACAATTTTGGCGACTCGGCGGGGATCATCTCTGCTTGGATGAAGTTACCAGATTACTGAAGCATCCATTGGGCATGGAGTCACCCGATTTTCTATCGATACCTTAACCGACTAGACGTTGCGAAGGAGGAACATGGAATATCCCCGATGGAGCAAGGCTGCAAACACATTCCCGGGAATGCAAGCTTTGTGCCAAAGCACTTAGGGAAAGCAAAACAACTTACAATGAAAACAATGTGCACAAGCACTTGGGAATGAAAACCTAAGCTAATATTTACAAGGTGGAGAATTTCCCTTTAGTATGAATGCTTTAGATAGATTCCATTGACTGGAATCATGAGTTCTTCGCCATCCAGTGAAGACAATTGGAAGGCATTGCTGTCCTTACACTTTGTGACTATGTATGGGCCACTCCAAATGGCATCAAATTTTGAATGCGTTCCCGGTTTTGCTTTATCTGCATCCCATTTCAACACTAGATCTCCAACTGGAAAGATCTACTCTTGGCCTTCCTATCAAAGGTCTTCTTGATCAAAGCTTGATCCTTCTCCATTGCTTGGGATGCACGATCTCTACGATCTCTTGGAGCTCCATCAACTCTACATAACTCTCACCTCCATGGGCCCAAACTCTAGCAACTCTAATCGCTTCATGAGTTCTAATGTTGGCACTCAAGTGACATGGGCAAGATTGCCTCTCTTCCATAAACAAGCCTAAGGCTGATTTCGGTTTGGTATGTCAAACCTCGATTCTCATCAAGAGTCCTCCTAATGATCCTCAACAAGTTCTTGTTTGTAGATTCAGCCTGGCCATTACCCTGAGGGTAGTAGTTTGATGAAGTACTTAGGTAGATCCCGTTCTTGACAGCCCACTCAGTCACCTTGGATCCAATGAATGCTAATGCATTATCTGAGATTATTGTAGCAGGTATGCCAAATCTGGTTACTATCCCCTCATAGAAGTCTAGGATGCTAGATTCATTTGCTTCCTTGAGTGCTACTGCTTCGGTCCATTTGGTGAAGTAGTCTGTGGTTGTCAAAATCCACTTATGCCCTTGGCTTGAATTGGGATTAATGACTCCAATGAAATCTAAACCCCATTGCATGAATGGCTGGTCAACTGAAATTGGATGCAATGGGAGGGCAGCAAGCCTCTCTTTACCTGTGAAGAATGCACAATTCTTGCACCTCTTGATCCATGCATAACAATCATTGAAAATCTTGGGCCAATAATAACCAGCCCTCATGATCTTTAGGGCTGTCACTCTTGGTGTAAAATGACCACCAGCTGGTCCACCATGGAACTCTTCCAACACCCTATGAATCTGATTTGTGTTAATGCATCTCAGCAGCACTCCATTCACATCTTTCTTGAACAAAACACCATCTACTATGGCATATGGGACAGCCTGCAATCTGAAGTGTCTTCTTTGGGTTTTGTTCATCTCTGGAGGGCATAGGCCCGTGCTTAGGAAGTGCATTATACCTTGGGTCCAGCAAGGAGTGGGGACAACATTATCCTCTTCTTGAGTGCTACCTTGCACATGGCTGTCTTGAACTGTCAAAACAGCCTCTTCTTCATTGCATACTCCCTTTTGCTTGCCCAGAATTAGCTGCTCACACAATCCTTTTCCTCTTACCAGCTTGGTGACCTTGATCTCTATGTCATACTCCATGACACGAGTGATCCAACCTACTCTTTTCTCATTCAAATCCTTGTTGAGGAGGAAGTCCTTTACTCCCGCATGAGAGACCAACAACTGAACTTTGTTGTTTGAGACTAGATGCTTGAATTTCTTCAAGCTTCTGATTACTGCAAGTACATGCTTCTCAATAAAAGAATATCTCACCTCATAGTCCTCCAGGCTTTGGCTGAAGAAAGCAATTGGCTGCTCATCATTGTCCTTGTTCTGCTACACCAAAATGGCAGAAATAGTATCATTACCTCCAAATGCATAGAGGATGAAATCCTTGGAGAAATCCGGGTTGATGAGAGTTGGTGCTTGGGAGATGGCTTCTTTGATTGCTTCAAAACCCTCCTTGCCTTCTACTGTCCACTTGAAAGCCATGATTTTCTTCAACATTTTGGTGATAGGTTTGACAAGGGCTGCAAAATGGGACAAACCTCCGAACAAAGTTTATTCTCCCCAAGAAACTCGAAGGGCCTTCTTGTGGCTTGCAATGGTAGTGCTCTTATGACTTCAACCCTCTCTAGATCAATTGCTAATCCTTCTTTGGAGACAATATGGCCAAGGAGCTTTCCTTCATGTGCTAGGAAGATACACTTCTTAGGATTCAAAGACACTCCAAATCTCCTGCACCTTTGGAAGACTTGTCTCAAATGAGAGAGGCGGTCTCTTTGCATTCTTTGAAAAAATAGTGATATCATCAAGGTATATCAGCACCACGTTGTTGATCAAACCTTTGAACGCCATGTCCATTGCTCTTTGGAAGGTAGCTCCAGCGTTGGACAGCCCAAATGGCATTTTCTTGTATGCATAAGTTCCCCATTTGGTTGTGAAGGTTGTCTTGAACTGATCTTCCTTCACCATAATCTGATTGTAGCCCGAGTAGCCATCAAGTAGTGAAAACCTTTTGGAGCCAGCAACAACTTGTAAAATCTGCTCCATGGAAGGAAGTGGGTAATGGTCCTTGAGAGATGCTCTATTCAAATCTCTGAAATCAACACACAATCTGATTTCCCCACTCTTCTTTCTGACTGGAACTAAGTTGGCAACCCAACTAGAATGCTTGATTGGGAATATGATTCTTGACTCAATCAACTTGTTCAATTCCTTCCTCATGAGAGGTTCCATGTGTGGATTGACTGGCCTTTGTTTCTGCCTGATGGGCTTAGTATTTGGATCCAACTCAATGGTGTGCTGAGCCAACTTGGGATTGAAACCTTTCAAGTCTTCGTAGCTCCAAGCAAACACATCAGGGAACTCTTGACACAGTTGTATGAACTCATACTTTTCTTGTTCAGTTGTCATCTTTCCAATTTGCAATGGTTTGTTCTCTTCCACCAAGATGGATACTGAATCTTCTCTCTTGACCTGAATGTTTGCTTTCTCTTTCCTAAACTGATCATTGGGATTGAAAATGGACTCCAAAGTGATAAGTCCCTTGGGCAGCTTGTTAGTTCTCAGTTGTACCACTTGGTCACCATACTATTGTTCCAATTTTTCCTGATTTTTAGCTAAGAACTCAGCTTCTTCTTGTAAGAAATTGATGATTTGCTGGTCATTCTCAAACACTTGCCAACTTACATTGTTGTCCGGCACTGAAGGCCTCACAATCACATGGATGTTTGGTTGTACCTTGTCCTTTTGAATGCTTTCCACAATATCAAAGGCTGCCCCAACTGCTGCAAGCCTGTCAGCAGCTTGGTTCTCTTTCCTAGGAACTGATTTGATGCCAAAGCCCTCAAAATCTTCAATGAGGTCCCACACCCTGTTCTTGTAGCACTTGAGTAGATCATTCTTGGCAGCATGCTGCCCTTTGACCTGATTTACAATCAATTCACATCACCAAAGACTTGCAAGTTCTTTATCCCTCTCTTTATTGCCCAATGCATCCCTTGCACCAAGGCTTCATATTCAGCAGTGTTATTAGAGCATGCAAACTGAAATCTAAAAGTTGAATAATACTTAACTCCTTGAGGTGAAACCAGCATGGATCCCCCTCCTGCACCTTGTCTACTCCTTGATCCATCAAAAAACAACTGCCATACCTCATTGTCATCCTTGTGGTCTAGCTTGGTGATGCTAGGAATGGGCTGATCTTCTTCATGTATGCAATAGACTCCTAGCTCAGATTCTTCTACTTCTTGATAAGGATCAAAAGCATGCACCTTGTTTGCCCATTCATCAAGAGTTAGATCCGGGATGCTTCCAACCTTGGTGTCAGCTTCATCAGTGCTTGGGTGATCTTCTTGATCAAATGCCGAACAGTTGGCATTGATCGACTTGGAGTGTAGGGCTCAATGTGGAAGTTTGCAATAGGTTCGAGACTTGATTGTAGCTTTGGTTCCATACCTTGTTACGAACAAAGCATGTGTGACCAATCAGCAGACAAATATCCTCCATCTTGGCTGTGAAATCTCTTGACAAACATAGGGCAAAGAGTGGTGGAAGGTCTATAATCGATACATCTTGTAAAACAACATTTGGACATGCATGCAAGGTAAGACTTAAGTTTCTAATCACCCCAACTATTGTTACTATTGCTGTCCCATCCAACTACACTACCCCTTTGGATATGGTTTCATATTGAAGTCCTAGCTGATCAGCTATTTGCTTGGGCATCACTGAGCTACTTGCCCCGGAATCAATCATGCAATTGTGCACCAATTGGTTTCCAATGATTAATGAGACATAAAAAGGAGGGGGCTTCAACATTTTACCTTGCTGTCCTCCATGATTCCCTTCAGGCTGGGCAGCATTTGTGAGCACCTTCTCTTGCATTTGGACTTGTTGATTCGAAGTTGGCCAGTCCTTCATGGCAGCTTGTAGCAAATCTCTTTGGCCTGGGATGGATAGTGATTCCCACATTGATATGTTTACGTTTTTCTTCTTCATCTGATCAATGATGTTGAATGGGGATGAAGCATCCCTCTGCTGTCCTTTAGCTTGCACATTCATTCCTTGCACATGGGCAGCAAGACAATCTGGCATGTGAGTTGGTTTAGGAGCTGGTTTGGGTGCTCCTTGCATGTTTGGAACTACATTTTGTTTGCCAACAGCTTGTGGAGTGGTAGAAGGTTGCGGATTATTTGGAGCCAATGGCTGTCCTTCACCCAAATTTCTCCTTTTTGACCTTGTGTTGGCTGCAACACTTTGAGAGGGTATTTGATTCATACCACAGAAATCTTCAGCCTGCCAATTGACAAGAGTAGTTTCGTTCGGAGATGTTCCTTGCTGAGGTGCTTCTTGCTGCTGATCCTCTTCGTGGCTGGACTCTTGCGACCCACCAATGGTTTGCACCATAAGAGCCTGATTTAATGCACCGTTAAAGCACATTGATTGGTTATGTGGCTGACCGCACGGGAAACACCAATCATATTCTTGGGCCATGTTATTTTGCACCGGTACCAAAGCTCTGGATGTGGATGCAACATTGGGGTTATCAGGCTGAAATGGTCTGTTGGCAGGAGGCCTTGCTTGATTCTGATTTGCAGCTAGATTGGGTGGTCTTTGAGGCTGATATGGCTGCCTGTTAGGCCGAGCTTGAGGCTGATAAGAAGGTCTAAAACTTTGGGCTTGTTGCCTCTTGAGTGTAACCAGCTCATTGCCTAAACTTTGCAGTTGCTTCATGACTTCTTGAAGTTCGTTTGAGGCACTAGAAGATGAAGTAGAAGCTTCACTTGAATTCTGATTTCTAGGAGTGGGAATAGGAGCTAAGACAGTGCTTGACTAGTACTTGGGCTCTCTAAACTTGGATATAATGGCATGGGGGTCTAGGGGCTAGTTTGCCAGCTTGGATCAAACAATTTTCAGCCCTAATGGCAATGCTATAAGCCATAGGGATAGTTATGCCTCCCATGGACTGAATCAACATAGAAATATCAGAATTTAAGGCTTTAAGGTAATATAGAAAAGCACCTTCTGCTGCTGGCCTTACTGCCACTGGAATCCTCTCCCAAGTCCTTTGAAATCTGAAGTTGAAGTCGGTCAGCTGCTCATTGGGAGCTCTCTTGATGGTTGTCAGTTGTTCCAAAAGGGACAAGTTATCTCCCTTCTCTCCAAACTGCTCGTGGAGGGCTATACATAGCTGGTTCCAATTTTGGATAGAACCTGAGGCAAGGCTCCTGAACCATTGTAAAGCTTTCCCCTTGAATGAGGATGCCAGCAATTTGACAGCAACTTGCATCTCATTGATTTCATGAATTGCACAAAGGTTGGCAATGTCTTTAACATGATCACCAGGAGTAGTCTGGTTCTCTCCAGTGAAGTATGGAATGTTCTTCAATGCTGCAACTGGGATTGGATGTTGTGCATTGAGAGCAAGTGGGCTGCTGCCAGTGAAATTGACATACGGATTCGGTGGTTGCACCATTCTGATTGGCCTGAGAACCCTTGTTGATTGGATGAAAGGCCTACCAGGTGGAGGTGTTGACAAGGTTCTATTAGGTGGAGATGGAGATCTTTGAGCTCTTCTTCCCCTTCTTTCTCTTCCTGGAGATAGGTGTAGATGAACAAACAATCCTTCCTCCCTAGTTCTTGACCTGGTCTGTATTCTTCTCATAAATTTGCCAGGCTTGGACTGCTGAAACCAGCGGATTATGCTTCTTTTGGAGTCACCAGATGTGCGATTTTAAGCTCCTTCAAAGTTGGAACTTACAACAAGTGCACATCGATCTTGTTGCAATAAAAATGAAGACCTCTAAGGTCCCACCGTGCGTGCCAAAACTGTTATCACCAAATCACACACCACTTATGTTTCCTGACAAGCGCATTATCACTTGAGCTCACGGTGTGATTGGGTAACATGGGTACTATCTCCAAGTTGTGGGACTTGCTTTACTTAAGATAGACCTCAAAGAAGGCTGGTTCCTCAAACTCCTCGATTAGATCTGTTATTTTGCACAATTGCGGAGGTTTGAATCCTAATCCTACTCTAAATTCCAAAGAGACAAAGATAGAAAGTGCAAAAATTGAAACTAAACTAATAGGTGATACACCAAAAGAGGAGTGGTGAACACTTCTAGTTATGTAGATAGACACAGATCATGGAATGCAACATAAACATCATGCACAAACTGATAAGATGTAATTTAAAGTCTGAAATGAAGCAAACAACACAACCAAAGGACTGAAAACTGATCACAGAGCCTGTATTGTCATTTCCACTGTCAAAATCCTTGCATTACAACATCAAAAAGGTAGAAAACCTGTTACAACCATCAAGAGGTCTGATACTTGCAAAAATCACTTGTTGAAGGTGAAAGAAGAAGCTTGCTATCCAAAGAAATGTTCCCCAAAAATGAGCCAAATCTGGCTTTTACAATGCATGGGTCGAGCCCAGGAGAGAGAAAACGTGTAAAAACGTGGGAGCCATTCCTCATTGAATGAAGATGCATTAAAACAGCATGGGCGTCCTTACAGACCCATGCCCTGACATTTTGGCCATGCTGAAGAAGAATGCGACCCATTTTGCATTAAAATTGGTTGTTGAAACGTCATTTCTGGCCATTACCACGTGCCAGAGGCGTTTCTTGATTTTCTCTCTCCAAACTGAACCAAAATGCAAGATTGACCCTGGAATCATGTAGAGAATTTCACCACTTTCCATTGATATAAAGAACGTGAAAATCCGAGCTTTGGATCGAAAGTTATGGCCATTTGAAGATTTAGGGCAAAAACAGGCCCAAAATGGATCGGCGGGAAAAAATTTGAATTTTACCCCTTTTTGCATTTTGGAAAAATTTTTGAATTTTCCCCACGCTCCGCCACTTGGATGACACGTGTCAAGCTCTGATTCGTCACGGGCTCATCCTTTGAAAATTTCTTTCGGGCCCTTCCTTAAAAATTTTTGCCACTTGGACACGTGGCACTATTTTATTGGCTCGGGCATGAGGCGCACTTTGTCCTTCGAAAATTTGGCATTTTTCACTTTGGGAAAATTTCCCATTTTCCCCGCGCTCCGCCACTTGGATGACACATGTCAAGCTCGATTCGTCATGCAAGCCTCCTTGTTTGTTTGCGGACTTTTCGCCTTTTCGCGTCCCATCGTCTCTCGCATACTTTCGTCCCAATTGTCGGTTGCCTAAGACAAATATCTCGAACCGTCCGAAATGGACTGTCTGTCGGCAAATCGGCCGAAGTCGCGTCCGCGCGCACCTTTGTCCCAAGCCCGGACGAAAACCTCCGCCCAGTCGATTCGGGCTTCCTTGTCTCTGCTCTCGGCTTTTTCGCCTTTTCGCATCCCACGCGTCCCCGCATACTTTTGGCCCGAATGTCCCAAATTTGCACAGGGACAAATATCTCCGAACCGCCCGAAATGGACTTTTTCGTAATCAATGGTGTTCGCGTCCCTCGCGTACTTTTGGCCCGGATGTCCCAAACTGCGCGAAACAAAAGACTTAGACATTTTTCCTTGCTTTCGGCCGTTTCGGCTTTTCGCGTCCCTCGCATCCCAACGTCCCAACCATCTGCGGACTCCTTGGGACAAAAGACTTAGCCGATTTTCTTGCTTTTTCGGCCCCAAGCTTGGTACGACGAACCTTAGTATGACCCAAACTGGTTTAAAACAGTCCTACAACCTTATTTTTGTATTTTTTCCATTTTTTCTAACTCGTTGGGATTTCTTCTTGGATGGGAGAGTTAGAGAGAAGCCGATGGACCCCAAAAACATGATTTTTTGCCTTGAATCAATCTACTTGCTCGGGACTGAAAAATTTGATGTATGTTATCAAAATTACCTTGAGGGGTGAATTTTGGATAACAACCACACTCTCCCACATCATTTGATATCTCTCTATTAACAACTCTTAGGCTCTAACTCTTAGTGCACTAAGACCATACTTGAGTTTTCTTGTTCTCTTGTTCGCATATCTCCATTTTACAAGTTTTGAAGAAGAAAAGGCAAATCACAAAAGATAGATCTAACTTGTTACACAACACTATTTTAGTAGAATCTCAACACAAGTGGGAATCACAACTATGATTTTCTTGCAATCTCTGTGTGATTTTCAGCAAAACACAATTGTGATTGTCCTATGAGTTGATTCGGTATATTTTTCATTTTCATTTTCTATTTTGTCATTTAAATCAATGAAATTTCCTTTATCTCCTTAAAAGGGTTAGGGATCTAACCGAGGAAGGTCCGCTAGCAACAAAAAACAACTAATATTTTCCAATTGTGTTTGTGTGCAGGGTTAGATTCAGATCTGAAACATTCACCCACTTTATTCAATGAAAGAAACTACAATTGTCCCTCTCTTCACAATGGCATCATAAGCCCATTTTGTCTTAGTAGCATTGATTTGGTGTTTTCATATTAACTAATCCATCTTGCAGGTGATCCAAGCTAGGCATACATTTTGGCGACTATGGTAGGACCATTTTGGTGGTGGGTAAATTCTTTTCGATTTCTGAATCTAACAAGTGTTTTTAGGGTTTCTTATAGGTTCATTTTAACCCTTTTTCTAACATTTTTGTTGCATATGTAACATCTAATTCTTACAAGCCTACTAAAAATTAAAAAATCTAGTTCCCGGATCGGTCGTGCCTACAACTGGACCGGTCCTCTCCCCTAAGAGCTTACGGCGGCTTTTGTCCGGTTCACCCCCTTCTACCTAGTCATTCCACATGGCTTCTATTTATCCCCATGCTCACACCCCAATTTGCTCCACCAAACTGCATTGCAAAGCTTGAGTTCTAACACTTGGGGGACTGACTCCCTTGCCCGACTTATCAAACCATTTGTAATGAGCCTATTCACCCCATGGTACCATATTATCCCTATCCATCACATTTCAAATTGAAAATTTTTAATGAATTTGATGGCACCAAGGACACTCAACATCACTTAGATCTATTCCACTACATATGCAACCTCTTTCAACATGACCATGCTCTCCTTCTTCAGTTTCCCACTTTCACTCGCTAACCATGATGATATGTTGGACAAAGAAATGGGAATGGTGCTGACAATTCATTATTTCCAAGAAGAAGCATTTCTAGGTGGTGGTAGCCCAATTCTGTGGAATGCCCACGGTGAGATCGTTGGTAGAAAGATCCAAGTCGGTCAAAGTGGAGGCATTTGAAAAGAGTTGGGAATGGTGGCTACAAAACTATTTTCATTAAGGTAGAGAATCTGCAGATAGGTTAGCACGCCCACTCTTTTTGGAATACTCCCGCTAAGTGAATTGGTAGAAATATCCAAGATAGAGAAGCAAGAATGGTGTCGGATAAATCATTTTCAAAAATCCAAGCTGATCTAGTTCAGTTAGCAGACCCTACTCGACAGGAAAAAATCTTGTTCGGTTGTTTTGTGGAAGATACAAGTGAATCAAGGATGAAAGTTTTCCCAACGAGGAAGGAATTGCTCTGAGAGAGTTTTCTTCTAGGTCAAGAAACTGCAAATGCGCAAGGAATCCTAACTCTTTCGGGATGTTTTTGTGCAAATAATTAGATGTAAGAACAACACAATTAAGTTCCTACAAATGCCGAGAGTAATCGGTATGCTTCCTTCCAATTCATTTCTATCCAAGTAAAGCTTCTTGAGGAGAAAAAGGCGTCCTAATTCAAACGAATAGGACCGCTAAGAGCATTAATAGACAAATCAATGGAGTGAAGAAATGATTGATAGGCAAGAGAAGAGGAAATGGATCCCCCTAAACCCATTTCGAGAGATTTAGCCCAACCACTCTTTGGGTATGAGGTCCGCATGCAACTCGAGTCCAATTGCGAGTGGAATATCGAGCCCAATTGGCTAAAGAATTGTGGGGATCACGAGTTATGGCAGATATGAACGCTGAGAGTACTTTTCCTTGGGGTTCCTGCTTACAAGAAATAAAGAGATGATAAGAATGGCATAAAACATACAAGCATAGAAGGAAAATACGAAAAGCACAGAGAACAGACATATTTCCAAGTTAAATTTGAATTTGCAAGCTCATCGACCCAATAGCCTTAGAAAGATTTTGGGATGGCTCATCTAATCCTCTGTTTTATCTAGTTAAAAATGCGTTCATAAGAATGGGGGTGGTCACCGAATCCAACACATGAATTACGGGTCTAAGTGAAAATTAAGGTCTGAAAATGTGTTTACTTACTTATAAATTAGTTGTGGGATGGGTCAAAGTGAAAATTACTTTTGAGTACATAATAAATATAAATATTTTGGTTGATTATAAGGAAAGTATAAGTGTATTGATTTTTTTATTGCAATTAGATTATATTATATATTAATTTAAATTACTTTTGAATATATAATATGTTAAATATAAATAAATATTTTGGTTGACTATAACACGGGCTTTCTTGTTTAAGCATAAGTACATTACATGTATTGATTTTTAAATTAAGATTAGAATCTATTATGTGTCCATTTAATGTTTTTTCATTTAATAATCTAATCTTTCTCTTTCCATATTTCAATGTTGTTTGTTTCACAATCAAATGTGTCCTATCAAATCATATATTTATAACTCCACAACAAAATCATATCATCATGTCAAATTAAAAAAAAAACATTTCAAAATATAAATTAGTAATCGCACATACGATCACATGCAATGAAAATACCGAAAGGGACGAGTTGAAGAAGTTAAACTTTAAAGAGTGAAACATAATAGGGAGAAGAGGGGCGAAAAAGACAGGGAATGAGGAGAGGAGGTGTCTAGGTGTAGAAAAATGTTTGGGATACAAATTTGAAACTATTCTCTCTCCCAACAAGACACATATGAACTGTGTGCCATTTTTGTCAAAGCTTTGAAGGAGAAAGGGGGTATGTTGTACATATCGTTGAGCCAACATACTTTGGAGATATCTTAGAAAGCAAACTCTTGTCGATCAATATTCCCAATGTCAATAGTTGATATTTGCAATGACAACCCTTGTGTTATGTGCATAGTTAGAGAACACAACGATTTCAAAGAAATTTCCTTTCAAGTGCATAATACTCAAGAGAATACATATACCCATAAACATACAAACAAGATTTGTAAGGTTGTCTAGACATATTTACACTTAATAATTTAAAATAAAATCTTTAAATTCTATAAGCAAAATCATTTTAATTTTATTCAATATAAATTATTTCAAACTTTACTGAGAAAAATACAAATTTGTTTGAACACATGGCATGCCATCGCTCTTATTCTTTTCTCGTTCCTCTATCAAACTTGCACATTTGTTCACCTTCTTCTGGAGAGGTGGTTTATTTATAAACTTAAACCACCATCGAGAAACAAAAGAATAAGATAATTTAGAAGAATTTTTGTGTTTTTCTTCAATTTAACGTTGTTTTAGCACTCTCATTTATGGAGTAGCCATAATGAGGGATTGCTTGCAAAGAAAAATCGCACATGGCAAAAGAGTAGGTGCATCTACAATTAAGGGCATATGGAAAAGTTTTCTCCCCTTTATCTCAATGGTCCATATCTTGTACACAACATTCTTACATCCAACAATAAATGACAAATTTGGAGTCATTACTAATGTGGCTATTCATGATACCAATTATCATTCAGATATGGAACTTGGAATCTCACGGAGCTATTTTCGATATAGCACTTGAAATTGTTAGGAGTTTCTAGTTTGATGCAAGACGTCAAATCATACCACTAATTTTTGACTAATTTTGTATGCTAAAAATTTAGATAACATGATTGTTGTCAGCTTCTTCGGTTATGCGGGAATACTAGTTCTCAAAGCCATCCTCTTCCTAGCAAATTTTGTCAAAGCCACCGATGAAAGAAGAGTCACATTATTAGGGGATAAGCCATCGAGCGATGAATATTTTGACAATCAAATTCCTAGGAATTTGCACTCAAATTTCCTCGCTCACACATTTGTTCACCTTCCACCTAGACAAGCTTTTTATCAATGAGCACAAACCACCAAGACAGAAAAGAACACAAGGATTTAGAAGAAAGATTTACATTATTCTTTGTTTTAACGCTTCTTTTATTTTAAATGCATTCTGAAGAGATTACATTAGTGTGTGAACATATAAACAATAGTTCTGAGGTTGTCTAGACATATATACACTTATCAATCAAACAGAAATCTTTGAAGTAAGCAAGTGAAATCATTTTAATTTTATTCAATGTAAAATATTTTAAAATTCATGAAAAATACAAATTTGTTTGAAAATGTTCCTTATCATAAACTCATTTTCTCGTTTTGGGTCAAAATGTGCATTTGTAACCAATCTTTAAACTTCAAAACCATAACAATATTATTTTATTTAATGAAAAACCTATTAATTTTAATTAAAAATAACAAACCTTAAATAACAAAAGATAAATACACAAATACATCAATACATCAAATCAAAAGAGATATATCTATAATAAATTAATGTATGTGATAACTAAGAATCAAAAATAAAACAAACCATAAGATGAACAAAAAAATAATCTATACAATATAATATCATCATCGTATCGTCTTAACCATCTTATAATAAATTTAAATATATATTTTACTTTAATACACCCTTGGTCATACAAACGAGGTTTAACAATTAAAAAGTATCCAATATATCACAATTCTCATTATATTTAAGGATTCATTAGTACTAGGAGGGTTCCAAGAAGTAGTCCCTCGGATAGCTTGAGAATAGGTGTCTTGGGACTCCACACTAAAAGGCATTATTTTTAATGGCTTTGTAAATTATTGCAATTACATTATTATGTGTTTTAACAACATAAGCATTGAACTATTATAGGAGAAGAAATGTGAGAGGGTTATTCTCTTGATTGAATGCACTTATGCCCATAAAATTACAATGCACCCATCCCATACATGTGTTGCACACACTTTTACTTAATTTTGCAAAAAATTGTTGAAAAACACATTGCATTTAGTTGTGATTTCTTGTATTCGGACCTATGATTAAGAAAACATAAACAAAGTGTTCCCATGAATGCCTTGACATCTTTAACAACCTGCCATTTCTTGAAATACAAACATAAAAATCCACCATATAATTCTAAATGCACACCATGTCCATAAAATCAAAAATCCCTTATAAATTTGTGACATAATCGGTAACATCAATGCATTTATGATTGTCATATCAACACCACTTAAAAGAATGTGAGCTGCTTGGTAGATACTCTCGAGTTTTCTCTATTAGCAAATTTAGGGCCCACGAGATGCTTGGGATTTAGTTGCACATCTTATTTGGTCCTTTAACTCACAACATGGGCAAGTTGGCTTCATCCTTTCTTTGAAAAGAAAAAGGTTGGCAAGGAAGGGTTTGTTCTATTGGGGGGACCTTTGGAGTAATGGGAGACAACAATGAAATTTGAAGGGACTTAAATAAGGCTCAAGTTTTGTCACCAAAAAAAAAATAGTCTTTCACGTGCTTTGTAATATGAATCCTAAACATTGTCTTTTCAAAATGCATTTATTGTAATGTCCCTTTGGAAGGATGAATCTAAAAATAAGGGCTTGGCCTCAAACCCAAATGCAAGAAATCATATTTTTGGAAAAGCAATCGTCAAACCCTAGCAGCAAATTGAAATCACACCCTTAGGGCATCAAAAACTAGCTGGAAATTAGTAAATAAACCCTTTAGGACAAAAAACTATAACAACCCTTAAGGGAAGCAATTCTCATGAACAAGAAGCCAAAATGACAAAGAATGATTCCAAACATTTTAACTAATCATGAAGATATTATTTTAGCCAATATACCTCATAAATAAAGGAGAAACAAGTGATAAACCACAATTGGAATTAATTAAATAACTAGCAAAACCAACGAAGTATTGCTCACAATAAGGATTGAAATGATGTTTCTAAACCCCAACAAATATTAATGAAGTGAGAAATCAGCCTTATAAATTAGGAGGAATATGAATATCAACACAAAATGTCAATTGGCTCTAGAAGGCACTCAAACCATTCTCCACCCAATTCACCACCCTAGGAGAGGGTTCCAAATTGATATAGAAGACCTTGATATCCCTTTCTTCATCAAACCCTAGCTGCCAACCAACCAGATAATCTTCTTTGAAGCCCCTGTAACCACCAATTGGAGAGTTTTCATTCTCCAACCTTGAATAAAAAAGGATTTCATTTTCCTTGTTTGCCTAACCAAAGGATTTTCACCCTCTAGTCGAATGGAATAGAGCAATCAGCCTAAACCCCAAGTAGAATAAAATTATAATAGGGAAGAATAACCAAAATGAAACTAAGTGACCCCTTCTTTATCTTTTGGGTGGTGTCAAACCTAATGACCGACCTCATAAAGAAGCTTGTTTTATCTTTTAATTTTCCTGTTAATTCCTCTAACCCAGTCGACACGACTCATAAATGAAAACACAAATAAAATGTAACTGCTCACGGAAAAGGACTAAAAACATCAACAAATACTTCCCTTGTTCACCTTCTTCTAACCCACGGGAAGTGGAATGAGCTAAAAGTCTTCTAAATGGATTAATTCAAAAAGGGGACACTACATTTATAGAGTGCAGACCCATATTAGAGGGATTCAAAGTGGAACACTAGAAATACTCTTTGACCATAAATCAAAGGACTTATATAATCGATTATGTCACTACAATTCAATTTCCACTTGATTGAACAAACAATAGTGGGTCCATGACTCTAAAGTGAGATGGAAACAACATTTTCAAGTCATTTGAAAAACAATAACATCCTTCAATCTTAAGGTGATGGGATGGTTAATAATAAATTAGGATTTAGCTTTCAAAGCAAGGTTGAAAAGTCTGGTTTTGAAATACATTTTGCATTGTGGGGAAAGAAAAACCAGTGAATCATATCTTCTAGAAATGTCCAACAACAAGAGGGCTTTGGGGATGACTGCAAGTTGATTTTGATTTCCTTTTTGTTGCTCCTCTCTTGGATGGTTAAAGAAACCTGCACGGGTATATGACTGCAAACTAGGTTGGCAACAATCAATTTTCTTTAGAGGAAAAGATGCCAAGTCATCTGTATTGTCCCTTTTTGGGAGAACTCGGAAATGACCAAAGCTGAAGATAAACAACACTTTTCATATTTTTAGTGAGTTGTTAGTGACTGAAATAAATTTATAAAAACCCTTAATTGTTGTCATCCAACACCCTTCTAGGGAAACGACATATTTTGGGGTTTCACACCCACTTTTATGCCTTCAAACCCCTTCAAATCAACCTCACTCAAATTTCTAAAATTATGATATATCCTCAACAATCACACAATGCAAGAAATCTAATTTTTATGCCCTAGATATGGAGATAAGAATTTCAACAAACCCTCGTCTACAACGATATTTTAAAATTCATAACTCAACTCAGGAAGCACTAAGAATCATGAAACTTAAGATATTGGCGTTATAAATTATGAAGAATAAGCTGGTAATTTTAGAATTATCAAATTAGTATCACACATACCAAAACACCACTTCAATATAGGTCGCTCCACTTGAAATAAATATAATTTTGCATCAAATACAACCACAAAATGTAAGAGAGATCATTTATTGTTTTTCCAACTAGCTTGCACAATCAAAACCTCATAAAGGGTTTTGTCCTTCACAAAATTTCCAACCAAGGGTTTTCGTCCTTGGAAGAGATCCTCAAACCAAGGGGTTTAGAGAGAGAGATAAAGAGAGAGGGAGGGAGGGAGAGAGGTCTACACTAGCCAAATTTTACTAAAATAAGAATAATCACCAAAACAAGTTTCATTAATGCCCAAGCGACCTCCTTAAACAACCATAAGGAATGCTTAAAACAATCATTCCATCATAGTCGACCCCTTAAGTAGATGTTTTTAAATATTATAAAGATTAATTGGAGCCTACATGCCTAAAATACATTTATTGCTAAACCACTTAAGATTCACTATTAGAGCATAGTGTTTCAATAGGATAAATGAGAAGCAATAATAAAAATATAATCCAAATTTTCCCTTATTCTTCTCCGTAGACCCACGGGGAAAGAATGGGTTAAGGTATTCAAAATCAGCCTTCCAAAAAGGACATGACAGTACCCCCTTCCCAAGATTGTTTGTTCCTAAGCAATTATAAGTACTAGAATCCCAATTAAGTCTCAGCTCCTCCTCCTTAGATAAACCTGCACATGAAGCAAACTCAAATCGAAGAGAAAATGTGTTACCTTCTTCATCCACTCTTTATGTGTGGGTATGATGTCAAATTCTTCTATTCATGTATTTTGTTCCCCCTCATGTTGTTCCAAACACAATTGTAATCATGTATTTTGTTCCCTAAAAGCATAAGGATATGGGTTGGGATCTTTCTTAAAACATCAACAATGATAACAGACTGCAAACCCTTTTTCATTGTCAAAAGAATGGGTAGAGAGTTTGAATGAATGTGGCCTACGTATAAAACAAAGATATAACAACTATCATATTGATTACCTTAGCATCCAAAAGATGCTTCCAAGCTGCCCCAAACCAATATTTTCAAATTTTGGATCGGATCATAACTCATGAATGTTGGTATGTAAGTATCACAACCATACAATGCGTGGAGTTTTGTCTCAAATAACACCAAATATGTTGGAACATTGACCTTAATTGTTCTTAATGATGAACCCTCTTACCCATTATTTTTCATAAAAACAATGTCTTCAAATCTGCCCCTCTATTGTTTCCTCAAGAAGATATCCACAACCCAACAAACAAAATTGGGAAAAACACCTCTTCTCGATTGTAGTATTATAATCTAAGAAGTGAAATGGCCAAAAAAAGCATCTTATGGAAGTTACCCTTACCTTGTCCATGTCGCTAGAAGAAGAGCACCACTTCTAACTAATAAAATCCACTTGGTGGAAAGTGTGAGTAAGCCTTCGTTGTGGAGGATTTTCTAATTGCAAGTGCCTTGCTACCCCAAAACAACTATCCTATGTTGTTCATGCAAACTTCTTCCATGATGTTACTAGCAAGCTGATTTTTGACATACTCAACTATAACAATATTTTTCCAATCAACTGTTATGTGAGAAAGAAAATCGGAATAAGCATTTTTCAATGTACTCCCTTCATCATTAATGTCTTGAATTCTGATTTCTTTTTCTTTGTCATAGAATTCCAGGTCTCTATCATGACAATTGAGGGTGAATTCCCTCAAAGATTGCAGCCATTGAATTCAAAGAACTGCTTCATCATCAACTAACTTAATCACAAAGAATTCATCACATACCTCATCTTCACCTAAGAGAAGTGGTGGTTGTCCTCTTCTCTTTGTGCAAGGTATGGTGGTGCCACTCTTGATAAGCCTAGTGACCCTTTGGTTATGAAAAAACCCTTCACCCTGAATGGATGAGAAGTAGGTGTGCCACACATTGAAGAAAGGAAGTTGCTCTTCCACCACATTCTTTCTAGTTTTTCCATATTCGTGGAACCATGGGTTAACCACACATGAAACAAAAAATCAGAACTATCATCATGCCTTTGATGCCCCAAACCTGTCATGATGAAATTTCCCTCCATATGGATTGTGAAATCAGATGTTCTTCTTTTTGTAGAACTCATCACAACACCGATATTCCTTCGTGGATTTGTTTTTTTGAATTTGAGTCCAAGAATTCATACAACAAGAGATACTTCTTACCTCATTATTTCGTGGAGTATGAGGTGCACAATGATGTCCAATCAGCGTGATATAAGAGAACATAACAGGCATAAAATCTGATCACCTTCTCCAAACATGTATGAGGGTAACATATCAGCATTGTCATATCAGCAAGCAACAAAATGGAGATTTTCTCATACCATGGGCTACCTTTGATGCTCTCTTGACTCAAGATTTCTGAGTTAGGAACAACACTCAGAAAATAACCCGATGGAGCCCTTATCTCATGCATAACATCATCCTCCCGAGCTCTTAGTAAGACTGATTTGATTCCATCATGTGATTTCCTGTGTAACCATTAGAATCCAATAAATAATCATTAAACAAGGGATTTTAACCTTTCTTGGATGACGACAACATGGGGATTGTTCTTTGTTAATATCTTCATTGATTGACTCCTTGGTGGTGGTTGTTTGGAACAGACCAACAAGCTGAAAAATCATTCATTTCACCTTCAAATTTGACTTCAACTCTGAACTTCTTCTTTTCATCAAACCCTTCTTTTCCTTTGCCTCATGCTTCATGGTTGTTTCCTTTTTCCTTATCAATAATGAAAAGCTCTTTTCATTATGCTCTTGTAAGTGTTGTTTCCCTTGAATGGCTATCAATCTAACACCCCTAGCTCTTCTTTACCACTCCTCACACTTTCTTTGGGTTTCCATTACATCCTTTGTGCTTACATATATGAATTCCTTCTCATATCTAATATCAACATTTAGTTCCTTCAAAAGTATATCCTTCTCTATCAAGGGTTCTTTATTGACAATTGTCAGTTCAATCATCATTAAGTATAAACAGATTCTTACCTTGGATGGCATGCTCCTTAAATTACTTCATCTTGATGGAAGGACCTCTTCTCCCTAGGGCTGAAACATTCTTCTTGGCATGTTGTACTTCCTCCTTTGGCGCTAGGGTTCTTTGTCGATAATGTCCTTCTTCTCCATAATTTGATGAAATCCGTGAGAGACATTGCCTCCCAAAACTCCTTTGTTTCTCGGTATTCTACAAGCCATATGATGTAGTCATGAGCTTGTTTAGGGCTCCCTTGTGGAGTGACTTCCTCCTTAGCCACAAATTGGGGTTTGTAGGGCCTTGCAAAAGAAATTTTTCCCTTCTTTGATTCATGGGGACTATAGGAAAACTCTTCCCCTTTAGCCGAACCACCACCTTGCAAGTTTTGGATGGCTAGGGTAAGCCTACTCAATACCTCCTTCATTCCTTCTTGTGTTTTCATAATCGTCTCCAATTTTTCTTCTCCGAACTCTATTGTCTTCTTCTTTTCCTCCTCTAGTAATACTGAAAACCATTGTCATCTGCCATACTTCACAAGCTTGGGAAGAAAGAGCTTTGATGTCATTGTAATGTCCCTTTTTGGGGAACTCGGGAAATGACCCAAAGCTGAAAACACTTCTCAGATTTTTAGTGAGTTGTTAATAACTGAAATAAATGTATTAAAAACCCTTAACTGCTGTCAGCCAACACCCTTCTAGGATAGCGACCTATTTTGGGGTTTCACACCCACTTTTATGCCTTCAAACCCCTTCAATCAGCTTCACTCAAATTTATAAAATGATGATATATCAAGAATAATCATATAATGCAAGAAATTTGATTTTTAATACCCTAGATATGGAGATATAAATTTCAACAAACCCTTGTTTGCAACGTTATTTTAAAAATTCATAACTCAACTTAAGAAGCGCCAAAAATCATGAAACTTAAGATATTGGCTTTATAAATTATGAAGAATAAGTTGGTAATTTCAGATTTATCAAATTAGTATCACACATACCAAAAAACCACTTCAATATAGGTCACTCCACTTGAAATAAATATAATTTTACATCAAAGAAGACCACAAATGCAAGAGAAAGATCATTTATTGTTTTCCAACCAGCTTGCGCAATCAAAACCTCATGAAGGGTTTTCATCATTCACAAGTATCCCAACCAAGGGTTTTCGTCCTTGGAAGAGATCCTCAACCCAAGGGGTTTCGTCCTTGAGAGAGAGATTAAAAGGGCTACACTAGCCAAATTTCACCAAAACATGTTTCATTAATGCCTAAGTGACCTCTTTAAATATGGTGTCCCCCTGAATGTTTCACCTTGAAATATGGGACTACCCCTGTTTAAATTTTTTGTTCTTTTTAAGTGAAGGGTCATGTTTTTGTTTTTTTTGCCTACAGTTGCTCGCATTGCTCAAAGATACCTTCAAGAAGTCATAGAGTCTCGTCCATCAAATACCCACATGCTAAAGCTCACTCATTCCTTTCCCAGACTTAGCCTAAAAGCATTTTATTTATTTTTTATATTAAATAAATAAAATTCTTTTAAAAATAGGTTGAGCTAAAATTAAGAACTCACCTGTCATTATTACCATAGAGCATTCACCCAGGGGAGAGTTTTTGCAAACTAGCTCATTGGAGAATTTTTTTCAAGCAATTGCCTACAGACTTCTTTCGGTGTTGTTTTTTATTATTTATTTTTGTCTGTGTTTTGGTATTTCTCCATTTTCCGTCTGCAATCCCGTAGCCTATTTTTCTTCTGCCAGACCTTTTCCTAGGCCTAGGGTTTTGAAAAGCTATCCAATGTTTTTAATTGTCGATTAATTTGTCTGCCAAAGCTTGTTTTTAAAGGTGACCAGAGCTCAGGATTTTTTCCTTGTCTGGGGTTAAATGATTGAGCAAATCATGGACTTGGAAAAGATTATCTTCCTTTTGCAGAGAAGCCATGGCCAGGGAAGAAAAAGCAACATTCCGGAAGGCTATTCAAGAGGTAGAATCACTCAGGCAATTGCGTCAAGGATCAAAGCAGAGTCTTCTTGTGCAAATCGTGGTTTTTGGCTGCTTCTTCTTCTAAATTTCAACGCAATTTTTGTTAAGGAACAAAGCAAGGTCTCTTGGAGCAAGTCGTGGTTCTCCAGGGTTGAGTCTTTTAGTTTGCAAGCAGCTACCTTCCTTCCTCGAATCCACGCAAATGCCTTAGTGAAAATCGTGGATTTTGAGCAGAAGTTCTTCTTGATTTCCATGCATTTTTTAAAATAAGTTCTTTTTAAAATCCACACAGATTTTAATAGAGGGGCAATAACTTAAAGCTATCGTGGAAATTAGAAGCAATTGCTTCTAGTTTTAACGCAATTTTAAGAAGGGGCAGTCACTTAAAGTCATCGTGATTTTCCAAGGCTTTGTCTTCTAATTTCTATGCAGCCAAGTCTTCCAAAATCCACACAATTTTATAAATAGGCAGTCACTTAAAGTCATCGTGGATTTCTAGCAGAGTGTCTTCTTATTTTTCACGCAATTTTCCAAGGTGAAAATTCCTAGTTCAAGTCGTGGGTTTTCAAAGCAAAGTTCAAGTGTAAGTCGTGATTTTTAGAACTGCCCTCCACTTCTATTTTCCACGCTGCCTTCTCCTTTATGTTTTCACACAAATATTAGAGGAAGTTTGCAATACAAGTCGTGAAGTTTAGCTGCCTTCCAACTCCAACTTTTACACAAAAAATCAAGTGCAAATCGTGATTTTAAGAGCTGCCCTCCATGTCTTATTTTCATGTTGCCCTTCCACTCGGGATTCCACGCAACTTTAAGTGCTTTAGCTGCCTTCCATCTCTTTTTTTTACGTTGCCCTTCCTTTATACTTTCCACGCAAAAATTAGAAGAAGGAATTTGCAAGCTAAAGCATGAATGAGAGTTGTTTTCTCTTTCCAATTTCCACGCTGCCTTCCCTTACTATTTTCCACACAATTCTCCTAGTGCAAGTCGTTGAAGTGCAAACGCTTCTTCCTTCAAATTCAACACAACACTTTTGTAATAAGTGAAAACTCACTTAAGTTTTTTCAAGAATATTAAGAAGCTCATCTTCTTGTTTCTAACGCAGCCCATGTGGAAGTCATTGCATGCAAAATCCCTTTCAAAAGCTTGTGTATGTTTTCCAAATCTTCCAGTTGAAGCCCACATTGAGTCTACTTATATTTGCTTTCTGAATTCAAAATTGCTCATATGCAATTAAAAAATAAAAGGGTGATGAGTTTTGTCCGATTGTTTACTACAAACACCCATGAAGCAAATCACGATCAAGCTTGATGGAATTTGTACTCCTCTCACGAGTAATCCAGTCGAAGAAGTTGGTAAAATCTACAATGATGCCAGATCCAGTTTGGTGAGAATCAAAGGAAAAGAGTCAACAACATGTGGGAGAAAAAACTTCTCGGAGTTCGGATGACGGAGATATCATTCATATCATTCATTGCCAAAGTGGATGAGGCGGAGAATCTTGTCATCACCAATCCGGCACTATGATAATTCTTTACTCGGGAACTCCTCGTGCTATGATTATTTACTTGATGCACAACTTTTAGTTTGGTGGATGGAATGGAAACACAACAAACATAACACAAGAATACCATAGACTATGATAAGAAGGAATGATGATAAATCTGAAATATAAGTGTAAATTATAATATCAACATGAAATTGTTACAATCTCACCCATGAGGTACTTCAAGTGTTCTGCATGGGAGAAGCTTCACAATTACACCTCTTAATGGCTTCTTTAACACACCTTCAAAATGATGGCTTCCTTTACACACTCATACAATATTTCTCACTACTTTCTATGCTAAATGAGGGGGTGGCCTCTTTATTTATAGGAATTCATGCTTATCCACCCTATCTCTAAGATAGGATAGGAAATCTTTTCGGCCAGTATTCCATGCCTAAACTCTTGCCTTTACATGTAGGCTTATCTTTTAAGATAAGATAAACCGTATCTTCTCACATGGGTTCCACCTTTTTAGACTTTTCCACAAATAAAATACACAAAATATTTATGACATCACTCTTTGTCCTTATTACAAATATAATATTTCTAATTCCTAATCATGTAGACCCTACTTCTCTACTTACCCAAACTTTGACATTTTAACATTACCGGACCACTTACGACAAATATTTACTTTTTACAACATTCCTATATACTTTGGATCCGTACTCTACTTTATTGTAGAGTATGCCACTACTAATTATACTTAACAACATCCTATTCCTAATACATACATTAATAAAATAGAAATTACGGAGGAAAATTTTAATGTCGATGATACGGTAAATATTGGATCAACATATAGAGTATGGAAGAAGAACAAAGCTAGAGTGTTGCGGCTAGAATAACTTCTTTCTCTCTTCTTCTTTCTCTATTTTCTCCGAAAAAAAACAATTGAGTAATCAATTAAATTGTAAAACTTAAGTAATTGGTTTAAAAGTCGTTACTAGAAAAAGTCAATTACTTAAGAATAAATGGAAGGCATGCAAAACTTTGAGTTAGTCTTCAGATGCTGTCATGTAAAGAGGAATTCTAGGAGAAAGATTGCCAATTGTTTCCTTTACGGCTTCCACATGCGGGAATTCATAGAAGCTTCCTATTTGTAATTGCCCTCTATGCACTATAAATAGAGGAAGAGCCTACGGGTTAAATCATCACAATTTGTTTTAGCAGAACTTGTTTAGCAAGAGCTTTTGTAATTTGAGCATTTTTGAGTCTTCAAACTTTGTGTTGGAACCCTTGGTGTGATTTTTGTGAAAGCTGGGGAATCGAATAAAGGTGGACTTCTAGAGAACTTTATGTCTACAGTAATTTGTTGGTTGCTTCTTTTCAGAGGTTTTAGATAAATTTTGTGTTATCTCAGATCTAGGTTAGAAGTTATTTCCTTCCCTCATTGTTGAATGTTGTGATCTTTCTCTGTTTATTTAATTTGTGTGGATGAGACCAACTCTGATAACTATTGGTCGATTTGGCACATATTCCTTTATTCTTTCCTAATTTCTATTCTTCCCCCTTCTACAAATATTTCTTTCACAACTGCTTACTTGCTGCAAAATTGCCCAGCTTGTGGTTCACGAGCTGAGGGAATTAAAGTAAAACCCTTGAAAGTAGTTATTAGGATTCACCCTACAAAATAGATAAACATCTTACACAGGAGCTTCATCGTTAAATGAAGGAGATTTATCTCATGACTACCTAGGTTTTAAGCTATGCATAAAATCTAGCCAACGGTTTTTGACGACTCCACTGGAGAATAACACATTTAGCAGACCAAAGCTTTTCTTGTCAGTTCCCATCTATATTAAAACCTCAACTTGGCAGAACGTCCATTCCCCGGTCTAGCAAGGCTCAAGGAAGGACTAATCATTTTTATAGATTGCAGGAGCAATTTAATTTCAATCATCCTCCTCAAACTAGGAGCCGCATAGCCAGTCGTTCACTAGGAAGAAGAGTGCAAACTCCTCCGGATCAAACAACACTGTAACTTTAAAACACTCTTATCACTAGAGGAGAGGCTTGAATACTCCTAGAGGCCTTTATTGTAGGCACATACAACGTTCAAATTTCATCATTGCTAATAGAACTAATAGGAAATACTATGGTAGAAATGGTTGATGTGGTGCTACAAAGTGTTAACTGATACATCAAATCATTTGACACTAGCATTTATAATACTTTAAATGTCATAAGCCAATATTAACCACATTGAACTCCACAAGAGAATAACATGCTCTTGGACTATTCCTCTACTATACACACTATTATTGTATGTAATGAACGTCTAGGTTCTCATGGCTGGAAATCTACATGTTTTACTGTTCACACAACAAAAAGAACAAGAAAAGATATAATAAATTTTTGCCAACCAGTTACATTGACCTTGCAATTGGACATGCATAATCAAATGCAGCTTCAAACATTAGGACATCAAGAAAGATGAACGAAAAAACCTTGAGAAGTGAGTTACTTGAAGGTCATTTAATTTATGCAAATTTTTCATGTATCCTAAATGCAGTTTCCGTCAAAATCCAACTGCCAATCACTAAAAATTGCATCACAACACAAACAAGCATTAATTTACTTTGTAGGACACAATCATGCAAAAGACTAGGTGCATTTTCAGTTTTTATATATCCTCCAAGATTATTAAACAAAAAGTTTAATCATAAAACAAAATACACATTTTGAAGCTAGAAAAAAATGACAAAAATTTGGCCCAAAGACTGCTGGTAACGAACTAAATTCTATGCCTAGACAAAATTTTGAAGTCCTTTTAAGGTTTTCCAAATATGAAATTCTCAGGATTGGATCCCAATTGGAACCACTGCTGGACAAAAAGGAAAGAACCTGTCATAAATGCTCAGGAAAGCACTACAAATGTCACATCAGCATTACAATCTAATCAGTCTGTAACAAAGAACAAATAACATCAGCATTACAATATCATATTCTAGGATAACATTAAATTAAGTTAGAATACATCACTTTGCAAATGAAACTCAATCCCTTAAAAACAAAACCATTCATTACAAACTTCATAATGATGGCTTTCAGTGAGCATCCTGTATAGATAAACAATAATAAGTGGATTAACTGCAAGGAGAATGCATTTTTGATGGAATTTATAAAGGAAAACATCATAAGAATAATCGTCAAAATGTAAACCTTTTAATTATAACAGCCATCTCTCAATCATCAGGATAGTCCACCAAGCAAAATATTTTATTCAAAAGGTTCAAACTATATTTACTGATCAGACTCAAACAACTTGGCAAGAAAATATGTCAAGAGTCAACTCTGACCTCAACGAAAAATTAGAAAAACTCAGGATATTAATAAATACATTTATAACAACAAACTTATGAAGCTTTATGTATTTCTAATAAATCAAGTTTAGGTGAGTCTTGCCAAGTTTTTGGAACACAAATCCTGCCTCATTTTTTACCCAATCTTTTGACCAAGTTGAGTTTGACCACGGGGATTCACATTCTAAACATTATCCTATCATGTCAGTTCATAAAGGGGCTTTGTTAATTGCAATTTTTTTATCCAAGTAATAAGGGGGTGAAGGGGTTTAATATAGTGTTTTTAGAAAAATTAAGGGGGCAGGGTACATGGGAAGGGGAGGGAGGAGGACTGAAAAAGGTGACGTTGAGGTGGCCTTTGATATAAATTTAATAATCCCTGCATGTGTTTTGCTTGACCTTGACTTTGCTTCTTGAAGCTTTCACCTCTCCCAATCTCTTTCAGATGGTCTCTATTGGCTTACTCGTTAAATACTTTGAAACTTTGACTTTTGTGTTGTACTCTTGGGCCACCGATCAAAGATGTTTCGTTAATAGGGGAACTTGTGCACTACAAACCTTCCAAACTCTTTGGTTTCCATATCTTCTTTTAATTGATATCTAATACATGAAGAGAATCGATGTAGCCGCTCACCATTGAGCTTTCCAAACATTAACTCCATGGGCCACCGATGTCTAAAACATGGAGTGATCAATGTTATCATGCATGGAGAGGTTTTAAAACCTTGTCTCACTATCCTAAACTATCTAGATAGAGAAGAGACACAGAAACCACTCCATATGGAATAGAGACGGGCTTTGTAACTCTCTTCTCCACCGATTTTGAACAAGTGTCTTGCATTGGTGAAATTATTGTTTGCGTTGATTTACCTTTTGATTTCCATACCTACTTGGGCCACCGATCATGGGCACTTGTCGTCCATCAATGCCATCACATGTTAAAACCTTAATACTTTGGTCTCTGTAAATCTTGCCTCACCAATATGTGACATGTGGCATAAATAGGTTTACTTGTTAATTGCACGGTTTTAAAATTTGGTACTTTGGACTCTTTCACGCTTTTGAAACTTTTAAATCTCACCCAAGCCTTCCCACAACATTGATGGTTAACACTTTCCTGAAACATCAATCCTCCACGAGTTTGATCGCTATGTTAAATTTGACGTCTTTGATTCAAATAGAAAATGAAGAGCTGGCCATAAAATGTGCGTTTTAAAGCCATTTTTTTTCATAAACTTGCCAAAAACCAACGATGTTTTATGTTTTCCTCCTATTTCACCCTGCACACACGCTTAACACATTCAACATGAAAGAGATACAAATAATAAGGGGTATTAAAAATGTCACCGAAAGGAACAAGTATATGCAATATTTGGTAATATAAGGGGTATTTTATAATAGGAGTGGTGTATTAGGAGGGGGTATTAATAATAGAATATTGAAAATTAGAACTTGAAATAGGGGTATTATTTATTATCCTACAAATGAACGTGATATGACACAAGTTTATTTATTGAATCACCCATGAGTTTGACAAGGATATAAATGCAAACCAAACCTGCCTTGTGTCCTCCAAATTTATATATTCTAGATATACTATTTGCTTCCTTTCTATAATGTCCCTTTTGGGCTCAAATTTGAGGAATTTGGATTTCTCCCAAAACCCTAATGGAACATTGCTAAATTTATGACAGCGACATGAAAAACCCTGAAGTTTATGACAGCCACAAAAATTAGAGCCAAAGAGGGTTAGTGACCTGTTTTTGGTCCCCAAAACCCTAGGTGACCTAGGTGAAATTCAGATTTTAGTATTTTTCACACACAAATCTTCATAAACATATCAACAAATTGAAACCCTTGATGAAATAATGCAAAATATGTGCTTCAACATCAAAGTACAAAATTCTGGAATTAATTATTGGCCACAAACAATTGAAACTTCAAAAATTCATATCTTCTGAAATACTTGGAGTTATAATGCAAATGATAGCTCAAAATGACCTCAAAATGGTAGCTATCAAACAAAATTAAATTTAGTTTTTTCCAACTACGGAAACCCACTAAAATGTTGTCTTGAAATCCCTAAAGGGGTCATTCAAGTTGAAAATAGGTATGGCAACCCCCAAAAATGTGCCCTAGCATGGATGGAAACCACATGGAAACACTTTATTTATAATTTACATACTTCTAAAATCAAAAGCGAAAAAAAAGCATTTGTTCTAAAATTTTGACTAGAAACTCACCATTAACTCCCAAATGAGGCCACCAAAGCAGCAAATGAGGGTTTTCGTCCACTAGTGTTGTGACTATTGAGGGTTTTGTCCTCGATAAAGGCTGAAAATGTGAGCTCAATGCACCAATTTTCAAAAGAGAAATATCATGATTCATATGGACAACCTTAGAATGAGCCCTCACATATATCTTTATAGCCTTTTGTATGGCTTTCCCTTGTGTAGTGCTCCATGTGGGATAATAGAAATACTTTATTTCTATTTTTAGAATGACCCCAACCCAACTCCCTTGTGTTTCCCCCTCTCCCCCCCCATCCCCTCATTACATTTTTATCTATTTTGAAGTTGGCGCTTTGCACTTTCGCCACCACCTACTATTTCTAGTGCAATAATCGAAATTTGCATTTTCACAAAAATATTACAAAGCTGAAAATAGTAAATTACAATTCTAACGTGAATGTACTTCCCTTATTTTCTCCTTGAAACCCATGGGAAGTAGAAATGGACCCAAGGTCTTCAAATCGAACCGCTCGGAAAAGGGGACATTGCACTTTCATTAATTCCCTTGTTGATGTACTCGGCCCATAAATTTTTCCTAGGTTAGATTGCTTTTAGTTCTAGACCTCCCAAAAACCAATGGAGGATTCCATGGTTACAAATCTTTTGAGTTTAAGTGTTATTTTAAAAAATTTCCTTTATAACTCTTTAGTAAAGCATACTCCATAAATAGGTACACATATCATTTGGATCATGCTTGAGGTATATTTGCTTCCACAAGCATTCGAATAATCCCATTAAAACAACCTAGATCAAAAGAGGTGTTGACAGCCATGTTATTTATGTAGTTAGCTGATTTCAGCATTGGTAAGAATGGTGATGGAAGATCAGAGGCTTATGTATGGGCTCCACAAATTTGTTTCTAGTAGGAGAGGAAAATCAATTGGTAAGAGTGGATCATATCAAAAAGTGAATTATCTGAAAGAATTATAATCTCTTCTAATTTCTGCGCCCTGGCATTCAACTTAAGAAAAGTGAATAAAAGAGGTTGAAATAGATTGTCTAAAATAAAATAATAAATTAATTTATTTAATGGCAGCCCTTTCATGAATATGTAGAAGAATCATGAGGTAATGATTATCTGAAAGAATTATAATATGTAGAAGAATCATGAGGAAATGATCCCAATTAGAATGTTGTGAAATCACATACATCATCAATCTTTACTTAATACTGGAGATTTTGTAATGTCCCATTTTGGGGGAACTCGGGAAATGGGAAAAAGCTCCCAAAAATCAGATTCAAGGCACTGTTATTATGATCCTACAAAATTGAACTTCAAACCCTTCCCAAGGCAGCGAATTTCCTAGATAAAAACCTTTCAAATTAGGGTTAAACCTTGCAACAAACCTTCCAAACTTGTGCAAAAATTAATAGAAAATCATCATCAATTAATTGCAGCTGTTAGAAATCATATTTGCATGTGAAATGAATTAATTATGGAACCCTAACAAGCGAACCTTCCCGAGCTGTCTATAAATAGAAGAAAAATCATCAAAATGCACCAAACATGGAATCTTGACTTTATAAAATATAGAGAACAAGAGGATAATTTGATATTCACCAATAAGTCACCACACATACCAATTTACCATATCCATATAGGTCACACCACTTGAAATTAAATATATTTTGCACCCAAACAACTATTATAAATGGAAGATTTCACATTTATAAATCATAGGAGTACAACCATTTGCAAAAAGGTGAGAGATCAAATAAAAAAATATTGCCATCGATTTCACAATACCCTTTTCCGAATGAAATGACACACCTCCAAGCAAGTCACATGCTAGGACAAAAATCTGTTATAACCAGCAATAGAGAAAAAATCCACCAATGGGTAGTGTGGAGTTTCGAAGAGATCACACCACTTCTCCACAAACGTTATAACCAACAATGGGAGAGAAAAATCCTTAGGGAGTGCCTCGTTTTCGAGGATGCTTGCCTTGGAATTGCCTCATCAAGGGTTTGCATTCTTAAGAGAGGAAAAATGCTTAACAAGCAATCCTTTACCAAAAATGGGAAATACACATAACATAATCCTTTAATGGCCAACCAACCTCCTGTTTATAACCATAAGGGGAGCTTATAATGTAAATGATGACCGACCTCTTAAGGAAAGTACTTTTTAATTTCTAATTGGTATTTTTAGAACCTACATGCTCACCAATAGTTTTTTATTTCTAATTTATTGGTGGGTGCTAGGCTCACCAACAATTACAATGCCAATTAAAGAAATGAAGCACAAGATGACAATGTTGGCTTCCTCTAGCTTGTAAGCTTAGACCCATGAGGAAGGAAAATGGGCCAAGATCTTCAATTGGAATAAAAGCTATAAAAGTTATGTCAAAAGCTTTCCTCACTTGCAGATTCAAGACATGGTGATTGCGGTTGTGGATCAAAAAGCTCTATTTATGGCACATTATGAATCAAATCAAAATCTTGCGAGATAAGGGGTGACCCCTATTCTAGTGATCTTTTGAACTGAAATTTTATGTTCCAAATAGGAGTTAAAATACATCATGGATAGATGTAGAAAGGTATTCATATGATATGCTAATTTTGGGTGTTGTAAATTGATCATCTTTGACAATGGTAGCATCCAACTTGGATGCCTAGCGCAATGTGTAGCTCCTTTTTGGATGATTCGAACTGCTTTAATCTACTAGGCATCTTTGGGACTGCTATTTTGAAAGTTTCTCTTTTCAGATCCTAATATTAGCAGAAATACACTTTTCTCGATTAGATGCCAAATGATCAATAAGATTTTGACTTCCCTCAAACAAAAGAAACTTTCTTGGATACAATGTTTGTTTGGACATAATGTTTCGATATTATAAGATTATTTGTATCCAACATCAGATGGTGCACCCATATCTACATCCATAAGCATATCCATGCTGCTTATGTTCAACAATTACATTAGAATGGACTGTTACCCAAAGAAAAGCTTACTCGATTGTGTTTGATATAAGGTAACACGCTTCACAAGGCCGATAACTTCTATCTAACAACAATTTCACTAGATAGACAAATTCCCTAACAAAACCACCAAGGAATGCATTACACATTTAGAAAATAAATTGGCCCCTCAAATAGATTGTACTATATCTAGACTTCATAGTCATAATATGGTAATTTTAGATCCTAGCCAATCCAACACAAATACTTGGCATACAAGACCCTCTTCTAGAACAAGAGAGCTGTGTTTTACCTCCTTTGTAACTTTCAAACTTTATAGCCCCTATGGTTTTGACCCCGTGATCAAGCTCGGGAGAAAAGTGAGAATTTTTAATCCACTTACACTTTTTTCAGGCTTAAGGAAGATTTAAAGAATCCTTCCAGTGTAATTGGGTCATAAGATAGAGCATTTACCATTGTAGAACCCAAGGTTCAAATCCTGCACCCAAACCCTTTGGGCCAAGCTTCCCACGATAATGGCACTCCTACAATTTTTTCAAGCCTCCAGGGGTGTAATACAGGAGATCCTTTGTCACCTTTTTTATTCATTATTTTGGCGGAATGTCTAGGAAGACTAGCAAATAGAGTTTGTCAAGAAAAAAGAATACAAGGTGTGCAACTTGCCAGATCTATAAAGCCTCTTTCCCCTTTGCAGTTTGTAGATGATTCTACTTTGGCTGGGAAAGCCACCCTAGTGGAAGCTAAACAATGTGCTAAAATCATCCATGTATTTTCTTCGGCCTCTTCTCAACTTATCAATGAAACAAAATAAAGTATTATTATTTTTCATTACTCTATACAACAGGAAGAGAAAATTCTCAAGATCTTCCATTTCAAAAAAGGTTTTCTTCCTATTAAATATTTAGGAGTTCCTCTTGCTACTAAACAGAATAAAGATTGGGAGTGGCTAATAGCAAAGATAAATGGTAAGATACAAAAATGGACAAATAAATGGCTCTCTACAGCAGACAAAATGACTCTGGTTAAGGCTGTCCTTCAGGCTGTTCTAGTTTATGTTTCATCTATTCTTAATATTCCTAAATCAATTTTGAAAAAATTGATGCTATTTTGTAATGTCCCCAAAAGGACACTTTTCAACCCCAAACAGATTGGAGGCAAATCCCTCAAGCCAAAAGCAGATTATAAAAGATATAGCAATTAATTTTAATGCAGATCTGATTTATAAATGAAAAATGCGACTAGGGTAGGGAAGAAAACTCATAAAAATCAGCCATTAAATTGTGATGTTTCCACTCCAATCTGATCCACTAATTTTATAAAGCCAATATATGAATAAAAACCCAGATTTTTGAGACACAAAGAGGCTGACAGCCATCAAATTGTGATTTTCCCACTCCAATCTGAGCCAATATTTGAATAAAAACCCATATTTTTGAGACTGAAATAAGTCTGGAAAATATGTAGACAAGCTGCCCTTAAATATAGCTGAAAATGGCACTTTTTATCATCCAAAAATTCTGAAATTAGGCTGAAATAATTCATAAAATCTGATTAATTAGCAGCAACCCAGATCAGATCAAAAACACTTTCAAATACCTCAGATTTTCCCTAGAAGTGCATTGCTCAACATGATAGAAAAAAACAGCTGCAATCTTTCAATTCAAAACCTTGACCCAAAATCTGCAAATCTTCTCCTTCAACTGCTGGAAACACACTGAAATTTATTGCTACTCCAATGATGCACAATGGAAACCCCAAGGTGGAGAATCCCCTTGATCTCTTGGAGGGTTTTCGTCCTCAAGAGAGTATTTCTAAAGGGTTTCATCTTTAGAAATATTTTTGACAAAGCTATAAGCTTCAGACAAAATCAGAAAATAAGAGAATAATCAAGTGGTGCCTCTCCAAGCAAGTTCACTTGCTTAAATAGAAGAATAGGGCCCAAATGGCCACTCTCACATCCAATCAGAAATTTCCCTTATTTAATGCTTTCCCCACTTGCTTTTCTCTCCTAGGCAAGTCACATTTTTCCCTTGAATAGATAAATATTGCTAATGTCTTTTTCCTTTTTTCTATTTTTAGATTATTATTAAGTTCATAATATTTTATGATAAGTGCTTTATAATATTTTCTTTTATTTTTTTGCACTTTATAATAAACTATAATAATTTAAGTTCCCCTTGTGTTTACTCCTTAGCCGCCAGGGAGACAAAATAGGCTAAGCATCTTTGACTGGGAAGAGGCTATTACATATTTGTTAGACTTTTTTGTGAAATGAAACACAAAATCAGCACAAATGGTCATTAGTGAATTGAGACACTCTATGTTGCCCTAAAAAGGAAGGTGGATTAGGCTTTACTTTATTGGAGGTTGATTACATCTCCAAACGATTTGTGGGCTGTTAATATAAGAGCTAAATATATGGAAAATTATCCACCGAACATATTATTAGATTGTCCCTTCCGAGAAGAGGATCTCCTATTTTGGTTGTTCTCAAAATGGGGGAAGGCATTATTAAAAAAGGATTTTTGGATAGTGAATAATGGGCACGAGGCTTATTTTTGGCTCGACTCATGGGATGGCCAGCCTCCTTTAATTCAGCAATTCCCCCATTTACATAATCTTATGGCAGCAATGCATCAAAAAGGATGGACAAGAGTTATGCATTATACTAGACAATCATCCCTACCTTGGGATATGGGTAGATGTTGGATACCTACTCATGAATGGCCTATTCAGATTGGGCAGCAAGATCAAGTTTTGATTAAAAATTTGTTACAAAAGTATCCTCTTTCCTCATCTAATGAATCAAATTTAATAGGATGGGGAAATACTTCAGCGGGAGAATATATTGTTCATTTAGGATATGAGGCTTTACTTAAAAGTATTTCTCATCCTTTCCAAGCAATGTTTAAGCAAATATGGCAGCCAACTTTATGGCCTAAGGTCAGTTTTTTTATTTGGCTCTTGGTCCATGGTAGAATTCTAACAGGAGACAGACTTATGAAAAGAGGTTTTTATGGACCATTTAGATGCACTTTATGTTGGCAGGATGAGGAGACTAGAAATCATCTTTTCTTTCAATGTTCGTGGGTGATACCTTTATGGCAATCTCTTGCTAATATGTTTCATATGCATTACTATGGCATTCAATCTTTTGAGCAATTGATGAAAGAGTGGCAAGAACGTCTACCAAAAGGACAAAATTTACTTCCAACTCTATGGACATGCATTTCTTTGTTAATTTGGAATATATGGAAGGAAATAAATAAAAGAATTTTCAGCAAGAGATAAAAGATAGGGGTATGTGTGGCAGAAAACTTCAATTAATATGGCAGAAACTATCAAGCAAAAGGTTTCCCTTCCCTCTACTCTTACTCCGGAGTGGGCTAATATATGTAAGGTGCTTTCTTTCTAGGCTCAAAGCTCCACTTTACCTGTTTTTAATCTGCCAAGGAGAGAGGACAAAAAGCAACCATGGGTTCCTCCTCCTATGTAGTTTGGAAAATTGAATACGGATGGGGCTTCCAGGGGAAATCCAGGGTTTGTTGCGATGGGGGTATTGGAAGAACTCATGATGGGAAAGCTACATTTATGTTTGCTGAAAAACTGGGTATCACTACTAATAATATTGCTAAGGTTAGAGCTATTTATCGTGACTGCAAGAGGCTATTAAGTGTGGGTGGACTCAAGTGTAGGTGGAATCTGATTCTAAGGTCATTGTTAGGATGCTAACTATTAATGGGAGTCGAGGAGCTCAAACTAGCAAATTGTGAGAGAAATATATAAAATCAAAGGTCTGCAAGCACAATTTCAGACTTTCCAAATCACACACATTCCTAGACAGAGAAATCAAGTGGCAGATGCATTGGCAAATTGGGCTCTGGATAATCATGATATCAGCTACTATGGTGATCCTCCTCTTTGGTGGCCTCAACAGGATCAAGAAGATATGAAAGCTATTCTAAAACTTGACTATCCTTAATGATTTCAGATATGTTTATTTTCCTTTATAATGCTCAAGATTGGACAAATAGCTTTCAAGCTTGGCATCGTTGTAATTGTAAAAATATATTTCCTATGAAATAAAATATTTATTTATTTTTAAATATCCCTTTTAGGATATCACTTAAAACTCACAAATTTATAAAAATCCAACAAATTGTAATTCTGATTTTTCAGGACAACAAGGTACAAAAATAAAGAAAAAAATTATCTTCATAAATATTCACTTCCAACAATACCCAAAAGTTTCAAAGGAAGTGGAAAAATATGGAGAACAATGCACAATAGAGAAATAATTTTTATTGCAAAGATATGATTTTATTTAATTTATTTTAGGGCAGAAAATGAGAGAAAAATACAGCTGACCGTAATTTCCAGAATAACAATGGAAGAATGATGGAAATGAATTCTAGGGCATCCTCATGATGATAACAATCTCCAGCTCCGAAATCTCTGGAAAAGAGCCACTAAAACCCCTCCAAAACATTGCCTGAAAACCCTAGGTAAGCACCCCACTTGTGGAGTCACACAACTGCCCCAAACTGAAAATAAACGGATACCCAAATGATGGTTGGTTGTCCTCTCCTCTATACCTAAACCTCTGATCAAAACGGCCAATATATCTCTGATCTCTGCTCTATGTCTGCAAGTTTAAATCCAAATCTGAATGGTGCAAACAAGCTAGGGATATGGGCTGGAAACCCTCACCGAAGAATGCTCTACCAGCTAGGGATGGATCTCTCACCACCGAAGCTAGGGTTCCTGTAGAATTTGACCTCCACAAGCAAAATGGTTGCAAATAGCAATAGCTCCAAAAGTCTGAATGTCTGAATGAATGCCCAAATGACCACAAGGGGAAAATATATAACTTTTTCCTCCAACAAACCCTAATCGCCCCCTTTGGGTATTTTCTCATGTGAAATAATATAACTTAAGTTACTTTATTGTGCACATGCCAAAAAAGTACACTTAAGTCACCCCAACGAAGAAATAGAACAAATGTTACCACCAAATCAACGACAAAATATAACATAAAGTGTGTTGGAGGTGACAAGGACTGAGAGGGGGTGAATCAATCCCCAATAAAATATTTTCAACACTTGTGCTTCAAACCCTAAACACACATGCTCATATGCAACATTTCAAAGCATACAACCTTCTTAATCAAGTAAACTTAATGCAAGGAACATAACATGATATTAAACACACATATATGGATAATAATATCATATCAATGCACTTATATGGAAGCTAAAATCATATCACACAAAAATAATCAATAATGTCTTCAACAATGATCCACAACATATAATAAAGTTCTCTCAATACAACCAATGTCTCATAAATAGATATAAAGGTATACAACTATGAGAATGTCTTCAACCTTCAAGATCAGATCTAAAAAATCCTTATACACCTGCAAATAACATCAGCATGCTATGAGGATAGCATCCAAACTCAAGCACTCAAGTTTGCTCTTCTTCTCCAACTCGCTCTCAAAGAAACATGACTACTAGTGCACCTGCTCAAACTTTTCTCATGAAAACTCAACCAATAGTTGTCGTAGAATGAGATTCCAAGTGTTTTTGGCTAGGCCCAAATGCTTTTTCTTTGCAGCAAAAGGGTTCTTCAAAATAAGATAAGAGAGGGTTTCAAAAGCTAGAACCATTGTACCCAAAAACTCCATTTTATACCCTTTCCATAATTCAAAATCAAGGAGGTCGGTCATACACCTTTGGTTCGACCAATTCATCACTACAAACATCTCATAACTTTTTCATAACTACAAGTGACCCAAGTAGGTCGGCCTAGCAAAAACCCTTCATTTCATGATCCAAAAATCACTAAAACACATGCATTGGGATGCCAAAATTCTCCTCATTCCAAAACCATGCTTAGTCAATCTCCCATATTCATAAAAATGAGTAATACATCATTTAAACATTAACCATGGTCGCAATTTTTGTTAACCAATCAAATTATTTCATTTAATGGGCCAGTGTCCTTTGTATTTCTCAAAATTGTTGTTTCCTGCACCCTTCAACATCCTAGAAACTTCATTTGATCACCAAATGACTTATACTAAACCAAAAGAGGCCATGTGACCACTCAAAATAAGTGGCGAACTTTAAGAACACTTCTAAGCATGTTATAAGTCATGAAACATTTTTATCTTCAAACCAAAACAATATTTTCCTTCACCAAATCAACTACCCAAAATAGTTGTTTTCAAAGGATAGCTCATAAAATCAAATATACATGCATTAAAGACCTCCAAATGCATTCATTGGATTCCAAATTCATCCCTCTTCACTTTTCAAGTGATAGGAAGCATCACCCAATCAATTGCATGCTTTAAACAACCTCAAACTTGTACCCAATGTTGTCTGTCATGCCAAAAACTTTTTAAGAAAGAATTAAAACCACAAATCACCTCATAATGAGGTAATTCATATATCAATTGAAATCCTCTGAATCTAATTTCCAAAACAACTTTAATCATCTCACAAATCCACCTGTAGTCAAGTTATGGCCAAAACATTAACCCTTGCTATTTGAGATCCCAAAACTGCCCTTTGACCAATCAACTTTTTGGACCTCAAAACTCGTGTACCTTTAAATCATGATCTAAACCACAATTCTAACGACTCCCATAAATCATTTTTTTCATTTTTAGGTGGACCATCTTGTCCTAAAACGCTTCTTCAAAAACTTTTATTTTTATGGGTCCACATATGATCAAAGATCAATCATACCTTTCTAGAAGGATGGAAGAGTCCTCTACAACATCCAATCATAACATTTCCTCTTGCAATAAAAATTGGATCAATATACTTCATCTTTTACAAGCTCCCCCTAGCTAGGGTTTAACTAGGTTTTTAACCTCTTTACCTTCTTAACATCCGTTCATCAAAACGTGAAGATGAACTAACCTCATTATTTTTGTGAAACCTTCTAAACTCACCTTAGAAGCATCCTTGAAATCCACAAGGTCCCATGCAAAGCACATGATTCACAATGAGCATTTGAAGTTGCATTTCGAGTTGGATTTTGCATTATTTTTCACCATGTCTCACCAAAATAGTCATATCTTGCAAAATTCACATCATGGGCACCTGAATTTTTTCTGAAGAGCATCATCACTCATCCCTCTAACATCTCAAATCATCATAATATCAATACCATGGCTCAATCTCTCCATTCACTAATACTTACCTATGCTTGCATGTTAAATCCTCATACTAACAATTAGTACCAATTGAAACAATGTAAGAACTAATCAAGTAACCTCTGAAAATGAATCAAACATACCTCAAATGCCATTATATACTTGATAGAAAGCTTCCATGATCAAAAATGGCTCCAGTCCACTCTGTCATACCTCCAAGCAAGCATACCTACTCCCAATGAGCACATGTAAGATAGTGAACCAGCTATGTCTACACCATACCACTGTTGTGAGTGCTCAAGAACCCTCAAAACCTGCTATGCAACATGTCAACATGCTTCTCCAACATCCAAGAATCTCCCACTGACAAGCTACATCTCCTAGACACTGTATGGGCTTGCTAGAGCAAGCATGCATCATTGAATCTCACTGTAACAGCTCAAACACATCTAAGCCAACCTGTTAGCACCTCATACATCATCATGACATCATCCTACAACATTCACTTTGTCATTAATGTGGTTTTGCATCAATGACAACACCTATTAGGCCTACATGCCAACAATCTCCCCCTTTGTCATTGATGGAAAACACCATGAACTTCTCCCCTTTTTACATTAATGACAAAAGGCTTACCTATAGCTTACCTCTTTCTCCTTCATCAACTTCATCCCATCATGATTTGGTTAGAAACATTCACTTTGTCATTAATGTGGTTTTGAATCAATGACAACACCTATTAGGCCTACATACCAACAATTTCCCCCTTTGTCATTGATGGAAAACACCGTAAACTTCTCCCCCTTTTTACATTAATGACAAAAGGCTTACCTGTATAGCTTACCTCTTTCTCCTTCATCAACTTCATCCCATCATGATTTGGTTAGAAACATTCAACTTTTTGTCATTAATGGTCTCAATTAATTAGGCCTACATGCTTTACAATTTTTTATCATTTTTGCCTTATTTTTTATTACATTAAACAAAAGGCTTACCTGTAGGAAAGAGCACTCAACTTCATCCCATCATACATGGTTAGAAACATCATCAGAGCATCATCTGAAAAAACATCATAATATTTGACCTTATTTACAAGGGGCTTAAAACACCAATCTTCATCTCTTAGTCAAGCAAACAAGCAGGTTTTCTTATATACCCCTGTTTTGAGCTCCATGAAAACACTGTAGCAGGATGTAATCTTAGCTATATTTCAAACTGTAATCATGCCAACAATGCCAAGAAATAGAATAGAATGGCATCACTTCACCTGTCTTGAGCTTATACTGCATGTCTAGACACAATTTTTGCTTGTTTCATATCATTCTTGCCTTCAAACTTCTCAAAGCACACCCTAGGACTGCAGTCCCTAAACCTTACATTTAGTGAAAAAATGACTAAACTCTCCATGCTCTATAGCTTCACATACAACATATCAGGTATTTCCAAGACTCCCCACAGGGATCATAGCATCAAATTCTAATTGAAAACCCAAAAAGTGAGATTCATACCTTGAGTTCTTAGCAAGAAACCACCTTTACCACATTTGTTAGGTCCAAAACACTTTCCACAGTCTTTGACAGTCATATTCGATGTAACAATGCATTTCATAAATTCCACTTACTATTTTTTCAAGAAGGCCTTCATAACATACCTTAAATGCATTGAGCACACTTATACATCTTGAATCTTTCTCCTAAGCTCCCCCCGTCTTGATCAACATCTACAATCCTTACAAAGTCTACAAGACCGTTTCAACCTCTTAACCTTATCCTAAAATATTTCCAAAGTCATCTTGTCTTCTGTGTATGCAGAAACACCTTTCTTGATTCAATAGTTCACTCTACAAGCTAATGAACCTGCAAATCTGGTAAGCCTTGCTTAGACAGAATTTCCATCATCTTCTCATGTTCTTGAAAGCAAAATTTGCTCCCCCTTTAGCTATTTTCATGAATCTACTCTAGTAGTCTTGCTTCTTGATAAAACATCCACAGACTTCATCCATCCTTTGGCTTTGTCAAACACTATCACAGAGAGCTTATACTGACCTGTAGATCCTTAATGTGATTTACATTCTTTGCTCTTTCAAAGTCACTGTACTTTTGCATTCAGACATCAATTATGACCTTTCACTCTAATATATCAGTCTTCTAAGAGTCTTTCATGCAGATCATAAACATTTATCATACTTAGCAAGCCTTAGTTCATCAACAAGCTAAAAACTTACTTTTCTCATGCTTGGAACCCCTATCAGACCTTCATTGACCTCTAAGAAGATTGTAGATACTTATCTCAGACCATACTGAGCATGATCACCTGTAGTTCACTGTCTTCTTGGTTTTAGGCATCTAAATTTGATGAATGCACATGCTTATTAGCCTCCCTTGCCCTTGGAGACAACTGCAGACCTTACCTGTAGCTTATTCTCAGTCCTTCAACTCAGAGAATCCTAAAGCACCTTGGACCTTGTAGAAACACCATTGACACCTTATAGAGAACTACTTATTGAGACACACCTGATACTTCTTACACAAGTTGATGCTTCAAGCTCTGATAAGTATGAATAACTCATACCTCTCCCAGTCTCAGGCCTTCTTTATTTTGAGTTCATAACATTCACGGTCATCAGGGTTTTGTAGCATCTTGTTTATTACTCTTCATGGTCTTAATATACTTAGACCATCTTCAAGCTTTTATAACTCCTGTAGCACATCCTTAGAGCATGGTTGCACACTTGGCTGATCACAATACCTTCAAGATACCTCAACAAGATGAATTTAACGCCTGTAGCAGTCTTCATAACACCTCTTTTCACTGTGGAAGAGGTTTTGAACTATCAAACCC